>CM053502.1:66007320-66098888 GCA_028627145.1 Eidolon dupreanum | reverse complement strand
TATACATATTATATATATCATATATATACATAAAGTGGTGAGGGAAGTGATCATGGTCTATGAACTCATTCTGTGACCAGTCAAAGAAAACCAGTAACTTCAAAGCTTCCACTAGATCCTAAGGATGACTGATCTTCTGTTTAGAAAAATATGGATAGATCATTTGGTAAAAAAAGGTTATGCCTTCTGTAATGATCTAGAGGAGAAGATGGAAACCAAAATGCTAAATTGTTTTGTGTAATAAAACTGAGGAAATGTGAATTTTCTTGGGTAGTAGCTTGGTAGAAAGGAGGTGAGAACCCCTGGCACAATGAGAGAAGGAAGATAATTGAAAAGTCTAGTGGGGAGACAGCAACATAAGAAATTGTTGATGACTAAGGAAAAAAAAAAAACAACCAGTGGGAATCATGCAGGACTAAGAAATTTCAAGAGTAGTGATACCTAATATCCAATGGTAAGTTTTTCTTTAAGAGCTGTAGTCTCCTTATATTAAACCTACGCTTTTAGTAAAAGTTTACTTCCTGAATTAGTGGTGATAGAATTGCTTTGGGTATTGAAAAAATAAGGGAACATGGTGGCCAAAGGTGAGGGGATGGGATAAGGAAATAGGTCATCATCTACAGGAAGCAAAATGGTAAGTAGGACTGAGAAACCAGCAACAGCAGGGATTTGGGGTGAGATGAACCAGAAAAGCATACTTCCTGGATTCCTGAAAAACATGTGAGGTGACTGGATTTCTCACCATACATAAGATAGTAGTAGCTCCAGTCATTTTATTGAATATTAGTGAAAAGGGTAACCCAGGAATAGCTGGTAAACTTGGAGACATTTGAAAATGGAACATGTGCCACACAAAAGATGCAAAATGATCTAGCATCAGGTGGTACATTGGATGACATTGTTTGCTTCCATACTATCTAAGACCATGGTTGCACATAAAAGTGCTGCATGGAGCTTTAAAAAATTACTTTGCCCTGTTCACTGAGACTGTGCTTCAATGGTCAGGTGTGAAACCTAGGCACTGATATTTAAAAAAATCCTCAGTTGATTCCTAATATGCAGGTAGGATTGAGGATAAAAGACCAAATAGCTATTTTAAGACAGGCAGCATCCAAATAATTTTTGCTCATTTTTACTTTGATTTTAAATACAGAGATTAGAGGCAATTGGAAGGGGGGGTATGAATTGTCAGCAAAAATAATTCTTAAGACAAATTTGTAAAACATTGAAAGCTTATATCCCGAACTGTACAATATGTACAATTATTAAACAGCTATTTAGAAATATCTGTTAAGTACAATGTGACTTACATATCATTAAACCTGGAATCTAGTTTTGATTTAAACCAGCACAATGTATTAGAAGTTTAATTTCCTTATCTGGCAAATAAGACTAATAATAATATCTGCCCAATCTACCTCATGAGTTGGGAATGAAACAATATACTAATAGATGCAAAAGTTTTGGGTAAAGGTAGAAAGTTTTATAAAAGCGTAGGTTATGTTATTCTTTTTTCTTTTGTAGCCCCATTTAGTCACACTCACGAACTGTGTATATATGTAAGTATATATGTACCTGTGTATACAGAAACACATACAGTGGGCCCTTGAACAAGCAGGAGTTGGGGGCATGGACCCCATGCAATGGAAAATCTAAGTATAACTTTTGCCTACTAAAAACTTAATTACAGTAGGCCCTTCCTATCAGGGCATTCAATCAACCTCAAATGGAAAACAGTATTTCCAACCTGCAGTTAGGAATCTGTGGTTGAGAATGCAAAAATACTGTTTCCTGTCAGCGATTGGTTGAATCTGTGGATGCAAAACTCGCGGACAGGAAAAGCTGACATATAAGTGGACCTGCAAACTTCAAACCCCGGTTGTTCAAGGGTCAGCTGTGTAAATGTAAGTACACACATATACACAAGTAAGTATACATATATCTGGTATCCAATGAACATTTGGAAGCAGGGGCATTCAGGCCAGTGTTAGACCTTGTAGAGAGGAACCGCTCAACAGCAGTTGGTAGTAAGTCTCTGGGTGGCAACAACAGCTTCACCTTTGCGCTGACTAGGCTTTCTGATGTGCTCTTAGGTTGATCAATGAGCTTCAGGCTTTCTCTGTTTCTGCCTTTGGATGCCTTCTGTGGACATTGCCTCTAGGTATAATATATGTCAGGTGTCCCCAGCCCCCAGGCTGCAGAACTGTAGCAGTCCGGGGTCTGTTAGGAGCCAGGCCATACGGCAAGAGGTGAGCAGCAGGGTGAGTGAGCAAAGCTTCATCTTTATTTGCAGCTGCTACCCAGTACTAGCATCACCACCTCAGCTCCACCTCAGATCATCAGACATTAGATTCTCATTGGAGCACTGGCCGTGGGTGCCAGAAAAGTTGAGGACCATTGGTATGTATCATGGAGGGTAGTGGGGGGAGTGGGGTGCCTTGGAGAACCATGGCTACTTTCCCAGCTCTTAGATGAAAGCACGTCCTATGGATAGTGAAAAGTTCTTAGAGGGACCACTGACAGGAAGGCACCCTCGGAAGATGGGTGGCCCGTCTACTTCCTTCTCCATGTTGAAAGGCTCAGGACTGAAATGTATTCTGGGTGCTTCACTCCAGATTTTAGGGCAGGGGATCTCTTCCCAGGCCTTGGGCTCTCTGCAGCGAGGAAGGATGCCAGCTCTCACAAAGGCTTTTACTGAGTGCATGTCAGGAGGGGACAGCCCAGGAGGGGCCCAGGCAGCTCTGTTGTTGGCCAAAGAGGAAGCCCCAATTGGAACAGTCTAATGGGAGGAAAGGGTGTTGGTGGGTATACGGTGAAATCATAGTAGGGGATTTCAATAAAAACACAAAAAAGTATGTGGCGGTTCCTCAATTTTACAACAGCCTATAATGCACTTTCCACACAGGCCGTCCTCATTGAGCATTAAGACATCTGGATTCAAGAATGTGGTTTTATCGCTAGAGTTTCTTTGCTTTCTAGGGCTCTTCTTTCTTCTTCCATCTCACAGTTTTTCAAGGTATCCACGGTTCAAGGTTGACTGGATATGGGAGTGGTTCTCTAGG
Source organism: Eidolon dupreanum (assembly GCA_028627145.1). Classification (NCBI taxonomy): domain Eukaryota; kingdom Metazoa; phylum Chordata; class Mammalia; order Chiroptera; family Pteropodidae; genus Eidolon; species Eidolon dupreanum. The sequence continues at coordinate 66,095,826 of CM053502.1, read as the reverse complement.
TCCTGTTTAGCTCAGAGTAGAATTTGTCTTAAGTATTTAAGGGATTCCGAGAGACATACAGTGGCAAGGGGCTAGGATAGTACTTTCATCTTAATTCTTCTTCTCCTACCCCCAATAATAGTGAGGTCACAAGCACCGGCTATAGATATGATTTGCCTTTGGTCCCCACAGGGAGTCTGTGGGCCTGGAGGTATAGGTGTGGGGCATTAGAGCATTTCTATGGCAGTACCATTCTGTTCCTCAGGCTCCTTTTCCATAGCTTCCAGAACAGTTCTTGGGCTGCCAAAAACAGGGAGTTTGCATTTAGGTCTGAATCCTGCTGCCAGTTCGCTCTGTCACCTTAGGCAATTTACTGCATCTCATTTTCCTCCTTTTACCTGTTAGATGGAAACACTTTGTGAATTATAAAGTAGTACAAAGAGTTAAAGTATTATTGCTAAGTTCTGGTGCTTGCATAGTGGCCAGCTTAATTTCTGCTGAGTATGTGTGTATAGGGAGGGAAGACAACCTCAACATTGAGTTCAGGGTCAAAAAGAAAGATCCTCAAAATTTAAAAGTGTGGTTGCTGAGGGGTGTAGGGTGAAGGAAAGAGAATAGTAGGTACATTTCAGAGTGTGGTCATTGCATAGACCAAAGAGAAGAAGTTGTGGGGTAGAAAGAGGAAAAGGTGGTTGGGTCTTCTATTAAAAGGTATAAGAGATGACTTTTCTGGTAGGAAGAGATGGTAACTTAAAACCTGTCTCTCCACAGTGCCTCACATTCAACCATTAGAGATTTATTCCTTTGGATTAACCACTGTCCTTTTGTTACCATTCTCATTTAAAATATAGATGTTTCTGGAAGAGGTAACATATTAAGCCATCTGTTCCTTTTTCTGTTTATTTCCCTACCCAACAGGGGCAGCTTGGGTAAAAGTGATGACACAGGATTATCTGGGGAGGAAAAGTTAAAATCAGGGTATAGAAGTAGTGGGGGTACTTTAGAGACTCTTTTCACTTTACCATTTTGCTTAGGTTTAAGTTTTACTTGGAGTTTGCTGAGAGGACAGGCAACAAATGTGCGGGGGCTTCTGCCTGAAATTGGAATTGAGTCAGGGCTGTTAATTTAACCAGAGTGGGGAGAGCAAATCCCTGGTGTCCAGAAGCTGAATAACACTTCTGTTTCTTCACTGTGTGCCATTGACTATGTTGGCAGAGTTCGATGGAAACACTGCATTCCCGGGCAGCGCACCTCCTGCCTTCTGCAGCAAAACTGCTTTTCCCTCCTCTGTGTTGCAGGAGAGGACAGGCTTTGACCTCAGAGGGAAATGTGTGCTATCGGCGGTTAATAAATAACCCAACACAGTTTACAAGAGGCTTTCAAATCCGTTATGGCATTTGGTTCTCACACATTCTCTCAGGGAGCTAAATGAAAATCTGGCTAAATAGTATATGAGGGAATGAGAACTCAGAGTTGCTTCTGAAATCACTAAGTTCCCTGGAAGCCACGTCGCTGGTGCTCTGGGTTAAATCAGATTGTTGACAGTAGTAACAGGGTGCCTCTTTTGTTAGAATATCAGCTTGTTTTTGTTTCTTTAGCTCTTCTCTAAGGAAAATGATAGCTATGAGGGCAAATATTGAGGCACTGTATGTGAAACGCCCACTCCTTGATGAAAAAGATGTAAGCCAAAGATGCCGGTGAAGTTACTCCTATGCGTCAGTTTTCTGGTGCCATCTAGTGTTTTACTAAAGTAATGGCGGGTGAATAGCTCTTGGTCAGTGAATTGGCTGTAAGGGGACAAGAGTTGAGTTTTTCTCAAACTGGGGTCTGTGGGTCATGGTATTTACTTCTAGAGGTTTGTGAGAGTTGTGCCACTTAAAAGTTATCTTCTCCCACAGATACTTTAAGATAGGGAGGAAAGAGCTGATGAACAAATTCATAGTATGCTGTGTTATAAATTACACTCAGTAGTTGCATGTTAACAGGGCTACAGAAAAAGAACCACAATTAACCCAAAGAAGGGAATCCCTCTACCAGACTCCGAGTCCCTTGAGGATAGTGACCACGTTGTTCATCTTCATGCGACTGGCCTAGCAAACACCTGCTGCTTAGTTGGCACCAATAAATACACATTCGATCCAGCACTGATGGTGTAATTTCAGGTACAGTGGCATCTGGATGAGGAAGATGTACACTCCACTGGCCAGAAGTCTTCTTAGATAATGAGTGATTTATGAATTTCTTTGCTTGTTTCCATGGAGGTAGGTTGTCTGAGCTTGGCGGCAACCTACCTTTAAGAGACAAACACCTTTTGGGGGACATACACTTTTAAGAGACAAACATCAACCTGGTCCTTTTCTAGAAACAAGGCTGTATTTTGTTTTTAAAGGATAGTTGGGGCACATGAAAAGATAAAAGCATTTAAAGCATAAAACATAGAGGTTAAAAATCCATATATAAGCCCTATCCTTAATATCCAGAAGCGAGATTAGAGTCAGGGCCCCTAGCTGAGGAATGGGAGCAGACATGAACTCTGATTTTGGAATAGTTTCCACTGGGGCAGAGTGTTTTGAGACACAATTCTAGCCTCTAAGAATGAGCTACAGAGGAGATAGTCAGAAACAAATGGTTTGCTCTTTAGACATGCATCACCAAACATCTGGAGCCCTAGGTTTCACCTGGCTACTCACTGCTGAGCTGTGCAGGGGGCATGTAGCAGTCAGTGTATGCTAATGCTCAATCTAACATCCTGTTAGGGAATGGGAGTCAATCTAATGAGGCAGAGTCTATAAGCTAAAATAAGAGTGATGATACTTCATTTCTATTTCGTTTTTACATTTGCTTTAGCTACAGCTGTGTGCATGAAAATATGTGTCAAATACGCTTTTACATGTGACTATTTAAAGGAAGCTGTGGTTGGTTCTTTTAAAAAACAAAAGATCTTTTTGCAAAGTAAATAATCACATAGCTCAATTTGATAATCTCTGAGTTGGCCAAAATGTGTTCAAAAAAGGCCTCTGTTGTTAAATACATGTTACAGTTCAAGGGATTATAGTATTTCATTTAGTCCTTGAGCAAGAAATGGATTGGCTTGTAGATCTTTATTGAGGCAAAATGCATGTTCCTTAATTTCCAAAATTATAAATCATGAATAGGTTTTCAAATCAACCCTCCAAAATCTATTAAACTCTTGATGTAAGTTAAATAATAAAAATTCCTAATGAAGACAAATAAAAAGAATACTGCTAGAACATTCAAAATTATAAAGGAGGTAAAAATTCAACAGAAATATATTTTTAATTACTATTAAGATGTTTGAGTAGATGCATTGTTAGAGAAACATGAAGAAGAAGAAACTTTTGTTAAGCTTGAAGAACTCCAAGAATTTGCAATGTTGGTGGCACTGATTCTTGTATCTAAGTCAGTCTAAAAATGTATAGTTTTCTTCTGTTTGAGTAGACCTATACTAGCTTTTACTTATCAAGTTTGGCCATTTATCCTCTAAGATGTGAAACAAATGGAGTAAGAAGATGAGTGATTTTTCTGAACTTAGTGGGTAGGATAGAGGAATAAAATTGGGAAAAATGTGTACGTTTATAAAAATGAAATATCTTGAAGTTAGCAACTGGCCTGTAAGTAGAGCAATTAAGAAAATCAGCTCAAAAGAGTTTGCACAACTTCCTCAATTCCTAAAGGAAGGGAATTTCTGTCCACTGGTTTCCGTGTTGGCTGACAACTTTGTTTGTTAAAAGGAGAATAGTATTTTACATGTTTAATTACTTTTGAGAATCTTTGCAAAGTTGTTTTTTTCCCACATAGCAACATGATACAGTGTTTGGGAAAGAAATTTCAATTCAGAAATTTTCTTTAAAGTCAAAATCTTACCTCCCTTTCCACTCTCTTATAGAATTGCTTCCTGTACCAGTGAAGAGCCTAGCTTGGGCTTTTTGGGGTGACGTCCCATAAAATCCCATGGCAACCAAGCTTTTTAGAAATATCCAGCTGGTTTCTGTTTCTAGATGTGTCAAACAGGCAGGCAGCTGTGAGCCATCAAATACACATTGGGGTCATTTGGGAGATAATCTTTATAAAGATGAAAAATGGGTTATTGATTTCTTCACTTCAGTGTAGAATGAAGAAACTCTGTCAAGTAATGCAATGGGTCCTTCCAAGTGTGGTCCAGAACCCGCAGCATTCAGGTAATGCACTGAGAACTTGTTGGAAATTGAGTTCTCGCGCCCCACCCCTGCCGAATCTCAAACTCTGGGTGTAAGACACAGTAATCTGTGTCTTAATAAGTCCTTCCGGTGATTGTGTTGCATGCTCAAGTTTAAGAACTACTGAGAATGTGTGGGTGAGGTTGGGAGAACTAAGGAAGTAGACTAGGGAGAGAAACCAGTTCACACCAACTCCCTCTGAAACACTGACATTATTATATGGCTGAGATAAGTTTGAAAGGAACATAAAGGATGATTTTCCTCAGTGTTAGGAAATAAATCAAACACAGCCCCAGGAAGAGTAGAAAGGGATGGAGAGAGTACCACTGATTTTTCTTTTAGGGTTATGCTCTCAAATGTGCCTACCTAGGTAAGTATTGCCAGTGAAAAATCTCAACTCGAACCCAATTCAAAAAAGGAAATTTTCAGATTCCTGTTTTTACAAAATCCAGAATTCTGGTTTCAGTCATGGCAGGATCCAGGAACTCAATCAGAGTCTTTGGGAACTATCTCTCAGATATTGGCTTTGTTTCTTTTGGGTTGGCTCTCTCCAAAATTTAGAAAAGATGGTTCCTGGAAACTTCAGAACCTTTATATGATCATTACAGAAGATTTTCAGGGAGAAAAGAGCATGCTTTTATAAAAGTCCAGCAGAAGTCCCAGGAAAGAGTTTCCTCATCTCAATTTAGGTTGGCTGCTGATTTCAGGATCTGTACCCCGGGATGCACTGTTCTGATTGGCCAGACCCAAGTCATGTGCCCATCCAGAGCTTGAAGGGTGGAGCTGGCTTCATCCATACCATGTGAGTTGCAGAGAAGAAAAAGAAAGGCTGAGCAGGCAAGTATACCTATGTCCCTTTAGTGAGTTATTTAAACTAATTTGTTAAAATGGAAGTAATAATATGTACAGGGGGTGTTTTGAAAGTAAAAGAGAAAATTTATGTCCTATTACTTGTTTGATGCTTACCAAGGTGCTTTTCTAAGCATTTTACATGCACCAACTCATTTAACCTTTAGAATTGCCCTAGAAAGTTGATACCAGTATTACCTTAATTTCACAGACAAGGAGACCCCGTCACAGAAAAATTAGATAGCTTGCCCACAGTCATACGACTTATTAGTGGTGGAGATAAGATTTACTCAGACACTCCAACCCTGGTTCTTCTTAACCACCTTATGATGCTGCCTACTGAGAAAGCACTGGGCAAAGTTAGTGTGGCGGGTGCTGTGGTGTATTGCCCAGACCTCCCTCTGGGACCAAGGCACTCATTCACTTATTTCCACAATTGCTAAGAGTGTTGGTTGCTGTTGCCATTAGAGTCTCTCGCCTTCAATGGCTCTCTGCTGAAGGGAGCAGCCTAGCCAGGTTTGCCCTGTCCTTGGGGATGGGCTACATGCAGTGACTAGGTGATACAGGAGTTCAAAGCTTGTCCTCTTGGCCTCTGCAGGGCCATCCCAGCTCAGAGCTCCCTGTAGGAACAGTCAATATGCCCCTCTCCCTAATGCTGCTCCCTTCACTCTCTTAAAATGTTCCCAAGAGCACTCCCCAATAAAACTTCCCACATACAAATTTTAGTGTCAGAGACTGGTTCCCTGAGAACTAGACTCAAGAGAGCTAATCGTTGGTCTTCATCTTTGCGTCTTCCACTGAGTCTAGCATAATGAAACCACTGGCAAAAATACTCCAAGATGAATGAATGGCTGTATGTAGGCATTTCTCTGGAGATATTAAGATGCGACATATTGACTCCGTTCCCTTCCTGAGATAAGGGCCCAAAAGTACTCGAAATACCTACTTGAAGTCTCTGCTTACACATCACTCTATTAGCAAAGCCTTTTTTTTTTTACCATCCAGTATCAAATTCTATCACCCTCCCTATCTCCTATCACTCTCAATCCCTCTTAGTCTGCTTTATTTTCTTATAATATTTATCACCAAATATCTATCTATCTATCTATCTATCTATCTATCTATCTATCTATCTATCTATCTATCATCTATCATCATCTATCCATTCATCATATATCTGATCTATCTAATCTAATCTATAGAGATATTTAGATATAGATTTCTTTATTTCTCTCTCTACCCCCACCCCTCTCTCTTTCTCACATATTTTTCCTCTTGTTTCCAACAAAATGTAAACTCCACGAGAGAAAGAATTCTATTTTGCTCATTGTTTTATCCTTAGTGCTTATATTAGTCTCTGGCTCATACTGGGTGCTCATTAAATATCTGTTGAATGAATGAAAGATAAAACAAGCTGATTCAATGGAGGGGACAAAAAAGGCAGCTCACAGAAACAATAAATTGATGGCACAGAAAACATCAGCAGCAACCCTACTGAGCACATGTGCCACAAGATGGGGCTCCAATCACATCTGAGGCCTGCACAGTGCTTGCCTGCCCCTCCCTGGAAAGTGCTTGCACCCCAGACTTGACTTCTAGACCTCTTTTCAGTAAACATTTTAACTCTGCTAGTTAAAAAGTGTGTTTCTAGACAAATCACTTACCCTTTCAGCCTTAAATTTTTTATGTGAACTAAAAACTCATGGATACAGAAAACAGTTTAGTGCTTACCAGAGGAAAACGGGGAGGGGTAGGTAGAAAAGGGGAAAGGGTCAAGTATATGGTGATGGAAGAAGATTTGACTTTGGGTGGTGAACACACAATGCAATAAACAGATGATGTATTATAGAATTATACACTTGATACTTACATAATTGAAATAACCAAGGTCACCCCAATAAATTTAATTTAAACAGAATACGGGGATTCCGTGCTTCTTACCTAGTATGGATTAAATGTGATACCTTAATGAAGCTTTTAAGAGAGTCATGTACAGGATATATGCTCCATAATTTCTATCTCTTATTAGTTGTGGATTTGTGGCAATACTACGAACGTATAATCTGTTGAGGGGTTTTATAGAAAGGATTTAAACTCTGGACTGGAGACTGGAAAAGATAATGGTTCAGTCTTTTGTTAATTCTAAGTCTCTAGTGTTAGGTGACAATCTTAGCAGAGCCTAATTTTCTTTTTCTAAACAGAGCAAAGCTCACTCATTGTTTTGATCCGAGTAGGGTATTTTTCCTTAGAAACACATGCAGGGAATTTTGCAATACTTCACAGTACAGTGATATGAACTCTGGAACTTTATCAGTTGGGTTCAATTTTTGGCTCTACAATACAGTTGCTAAGATGTTGGGTGATTTTGTAACCACCCTATGCCTCAATTTCTTCATCTGTAAAATGGGGATAATATAAAAGAGGCTAGGTCTATTATGCTAGGTTTTTTTAAAAAAAGATTTCATAGATATCTGTTTGGGCAAGCACGTGGACTGATCATGTCATAACTGTCATGTGACTGCTCATCTATTACTGTCATGTCTCTGGACAATAAAGCAAGATAGCACCAGTGGAGTTGTAAATAAGTACACTTAGAACTGGATAGTAGAGCCAGCTGATGTGACTAAGCAATGTTAGTTTTTACAGCTACATAAAGCAATTATTCAGACCTTCACAAGGACAGGCCTTCCCACAACCTGGCAGGATTTCTTCTTGGACAGGTGAAATCTCACTGTTGCCAGCCTGAGCCCATATCCTATCAGAAACTGGGGTGAATTGACAATTACCTTCCCCTAACATTTCTCCAAATTGATCTTCTTTATTAACATTGGCTAAAAATATATTCTTGGAACATTGCAGTAATTTGAGATCTTTAAGATTTGTGTCAGAATACTCAATTCTACCAGCCCTTCAACCCAGTCATTTTGTAAGACCACCTCAGATTCAGCAGTCCTGGAGTAAACATTTCTTGTCTCTCTGACCACCTGTTACTCACTGTCCTGAAAAGAAGATAAATAGCTAATTGGTGAATGTAAATCTATTGGGCCATGTACAACACAACGGGTGGAGTTATTGTGTCTCCAAAGCAAGAATCTGACTCTACTCTTTTCCTGCTCGTCTTACAAATCCATAAGAAGGGCAAAGGGGTTTAGTACTGCCTTTTTTCATGAGGTAAATACACTGAACGGGACTAGCAGCTTTGCCATCAGGCCCAGCTTCTTTTCGATTACTTGACAGGGTATATCAGGGTTACCTTGACTACAGGTCTGGCTGTCTGCATCTCAAGGAGAAGATGCAAGAAGGAAGTGTAGTCTTAGCCTTAGAGTTATGCTTTTATGTGATGTTTTAAAATAAGATTAAATATCAGCTATTAATGAAACTGATAGTATTATGATTGCCATTTGGGCCAGCGAACCTTGTTAGCTAGATTAGAATCATGGGGCGTAGGAGTGAGGGAGGAGGGAATAATGATTCCTATTTCTAGCACTTTGAGGTATACAGTTTTCCCCCCATTTTAGAAGTGATGAGACAAACTCAACTTGGTGATATGATTCATTGAGAGGTAAGGCTGACTTTTAACGCAGGTGTTTTGAAAGAAAAAAATTCCATGTCTTCACAATTCTTGTTGGCCTTTTAGTTACCTTGAGGACAGTGGTGTTGCTCCCACCTTTCCCACATATATCTGGATAGTGATGTTACCTAGGAATATGGAGATATAAATGTGAAGAATCCCAGATGCAAGGGGCTATGACTGGGTCCCAGTCACCTTTGATGGTTCAGGATCTGCAACTCTGTGTTGGGGGCATGCTGAAGTGGGAAACGCTCATTTTCCTCTGTATGGCTTCTTTCTCTCCCTCGATGGATCTGTGGCATCTCATGGAACCAGGATTCTCTTCAAAGGTGAATTGATTCATAGTCATTAAGTTTGTGCTGTTTCTGGAGGCAATACTTGGGTAGTGAAAGTATAAAAAAAGCAGCAGTGTCTCCAAAGGGTGATATTATTCCAAGAGTTTAATGAAGATTTTTCACGTATTCCAGAGCTTGGGAGGAGCAGTGTACTGCCGCTTGCTTTTAGAGCTTGCCCGTTGCTGCTGTCAAGGTCAGACTGTCCTTGGCATCCCTCAGTGCTCATCAAAATAGCACACAAATAATAAAGATTGCAGTTGCTTTACTAACCCCTGCTGCACCATCGTTTTTTGTGGGTAAACTGCAAGAGGCTACTTTGACTTTCTCTGGTGCAGCAGAATAACCTCTACTCCCTGGTAATTATGCTATATTAGGAGAAGGGAAAGATTTGTGGTAGATGATATTAAAGTTGAATTGAGAGCATTATTAAAGAAAATGAATTATTTGCTAAGTTCTCCTTTATTCCTTTTTCTCTAGATTAGCATGGTTTCTTCTGAAATCTTTCTGTATAGCCATGTCAATATTCAGGCACAGAGTCTCTCTTGGTATTCAACTATTGTTAAGCATTTGATACTTACAATGTTTATAGAATTTGTAAGATCTTTTAAATTAGTCTTTTAATTAAGCATTTATTTTTTAAATAATGTTTTCATTATGAAAGGATTGTACAACCACAGAAAACTTGGAACATAACAAAAATATAAAAAAAGAAAATAAAAGCATCTGGAATCCCAATATCCATAGATAACTGTGAAAAAGAGTGAAAATTAAGACCTGAATAACATACCAAATTAGTGACAGACATGGAATTGCTTTGGCCCAGTTTAGGTCTCTATCAATTGACTTGCTCCCTTCTCAAGGCAAATGACTTTTAATTTTATGTGGACAACATTGAAAAACTATTACCTGTAGTTTCACTTGAAAGCAGGGACATTTATCTTACTCATTTTTCCCCATAGATTTTATTTAATTGTTTTTATTATTTTTACAGCTTCTTTGAGGTATAATTGACAAATAATAAACTATACCCATTTAAAGTATAAAATTTGATTTGTTATGTATATATATATATATACACACATATATAAGTTAGACTTATATACATATGTATGTATATACACACATATACTTTATTTTGATGATGGTTTTACAGATATATATATTTATGTATATATTATTTACATATCTTAATATGTATTTTTACATTTATATCTGTGAAACCATCACCAAAATCAAGTTAATAAATGTAATTATCATATGCAAAAATTTCCCCATGCCCCTCCCCCACCCCAGGCAACCATTGTTTTCTGTCATGATAGATTAGTTTGCATTTTTGAGAATTTTATGTGATTGGAATCTTGTTTTTTCTGGCTTCTTCCTCTCAGAATAATTATTTCAAGATTCTCTATGTTGGTGTGTGTATCCACCATTCATTCCTTTCTGTTACTGAGTAATATTCCACTGTAAGAATATACTACAATTTTTACCTACTTACCAACTGATGGACATTCAACTTATTTCTAGTTTTTGACTACAAGTAAAGCTGCTATAAACATTCACTTACGTCTTTGTGTGGACATGTTATTTCATTTCTCTTGGATAAATACCTAGGGGTGGAATGACTGGGCCATATGGTAGGCCTATGTTTACATTTTTAGAAACTATTTTTTGAAGAGGTTGAGACATTTTACATTTCCCCCAGTAGTAAATGAGATTTCCAGTTGTTCCACATTCTTGAAAACTCTTTGCTTGGTCAGTCTTTTAAATTCTAGCCATTCTAGTCGGTGTGTAGTTTTATGTTATGGAGTTTTTTTTCAGACAAATTGCTCTAATGACTAATGTTGTTGAACATCTTTTCATGTGCTTGTTTGCCATCTGTGTATCTTCATTGGCAAAGTGTCTGTTTAAATTTTTTGCCCATTTTAAAATAAATTATGTCGTTGTAGGACGTATTTTTACATTCCAGATATCAGCTCTTTAACAGATATATGCTTTGCAAAGATTTTTCTCCCAATCTGTTGTGTAACTGCTGTTTTTTCAAATAGTGTTTTTGGATGAAATCTAATTTATTGAGTGTGTGTGTGTGTGTGTGTGTGTGTATGTTTGTGTCTCTTATTGAAGAAATTTTCCAAACTAAGGTCATGAAGATTTTCTTCCTGTTTTCCTCTAGAATTTTTATGGTTTTAGTTCTTATATTTAAATTTATGATTCCATTTTGAGCTAATTTTTGTATATGCTATGAAGTAAGAATTGAGGTTCATTTTTATGCTAATGGCTATCTAGTTGTTCTAATGTCATTAGTTGGCAGGATTATCTTTCTCTTTTTAATTGCCTTGGAATTTTTGTCAAAAATCATAGATATTTGGGTTTATACTCTATTCTAATTCATTTGTTGATTTGTCTATTTTTATGCCAATTTTATACTCTTTTGATTAATGTAGAATTATAAAACGTTTTGCAGTCAGGCAGTATAAACCCTTGTCTCCTTCTTTTTCAAAGTTGTTTTGGATTTCCATGTACGTTTCAGAATCAGCTTGTCGGTTTCTAAAAAAAAGACCTCTGGGATTGTGATGGAGATCACACTGAATCTATAAATCAATTTGTGGAGAATTGCCATCATAACAATATTGACGTCTCTGATCTATGAACATGATATCTCTCTCCATTTATTTAGATCTTTAATTTCTCTTAGCAGTGTTTGTAGTTTTCAATGTTCAGGTCTTGTACATCCAATGTCAGATTTATTTTTAAGTATTTAATTTTTTTAGATGCTTTTGTAAATGGAGCTTTAAAATCTTTCTATTTCTGAGAAAGGCAGGAGGGGGGAAAATGGCATAGATGATAGAGGCTCTGTTCATCCCTCTGGTGACCAGATAAAAGTTGTGATGGAAACAAAGAGGAAACAGCAAGGAAAAATCTCTTGGGCTCTAGATGAACAAGACATACAAGTAGAGAGAAATCCAAGAAATCACCCTGCAACAGCAGAAGATAGGATGGGATGAGGACGTGGTGCTGCCCAGTTTCAAGTGACTGAGTGAGATAGAAGCAGCGGCAGCAGCAGACTCCTCCTAAAGGGACTGCATCCGTGAGCAGATTTTTGAGTGACGGACCTGTTCTCTTTGAGCTCCAGTACCGATTCGGCTGCACGCAGGGGGCACCAGGTACTTACAGGGAGGCATTATATTGGAGTGAGGGCTGAGGTGAGACTCGCTATGTACAGAAGTGCCAGCAGTATCCATTGTTCCCTGGTGAGCCCTCCCACCTCCCAGGGCACAGACACAGCACTGCCATAGCTGTGACATCATCAAACTGGATAACAGAGGTCGCTCCGCCCAGAGGATTCCCTGAAACCTCACCTCCCTCAATGCACAGCCCACCCAAACCACATCCAGGTATATTCTCAGCGAGTCAGGTGCTCCTTGCTGAGCAGCGCCTAGACTCACACTGGAGGCAGCAGGCCTCGATTTCTGGTGTGGCCTTTTGAGGCAACAATAAGCACAGCATCTGTAGATTGCTTGCTGAATCTTAACAGGTGGCCCTGAAGGGGTAGAGGCTTAAGCTAAATTTGGCCTGCAGCTGAACCCCTCTCAGGACTGTGCCACTGGACACCTATTTCACAAATCCACACTAATTAAGACCATGAGATTTAGGAGCTTTGCTTAGTACATAGAAAAAGACATAGAAGGGCAGCCAAAATGGGAAGACAAAGAAACAGAAACAATATGAGAGAACAGAATAGAGATCCAGATATGATGGAATCAAGTAATCTCACAGATGTAGAGTTCAAAACACTGGTTATAAAGATGCTCAATGAACTTGGGGGAAGAGTAAATGAATTCAGTGAGAACTTCAACAAAGAGATAAAAAACAAAAAAATGGAAATAGAGATTATAAAAGGGAACCAGTCTGAAACGAAGAACACATTATTTGAGATGAGAAGCATAGTAAATGGAATAAACAAAGGAATGAACAAAGTGAGTAAAGAAAAGGATCAGATGCCCTAACTAGAAGATAGGAAAGTCAAGGACACTCAATCAGAATGGTGAGAGATAAGATGCTAAGACTATAAAAATAATTTAAGGAACATATGGGACACTATTAAGGGTCCAACTATATGTCTGATTGGTGTAACTTAAGAAAATCAAGATGTTGAACAGCTGTTTGAAGAAATAATGATGGAAAACTTTCCTAACTTGGTGAAGGAAATAAACATAAAACTCCAGGAAGCTCAGAGAATCCCAAAAAACAGGGATCCAAAGAGGCCCATGCCAAGACATTATAATTAAAATGCCAAAGGTTATAAACAAAGAAAGAATATTAAAAGTAGCAAAAAAAAAAAAAAAAAAAAAAAAAGCAGATAGCTACCTACAAGGGAACACTCATAAGCCTGGCAGCTGATTTCTCAAAAGAAACTATGCAGGACAGAAGGGGTTGGCACAAAATATTCAACAAGGTGAAGAACCAGGGTCTACAACCAAGAATACTTTATCCAGCAAAGCTATCATTTGGAGTTGAAGGATAGATAAAGAGCTTCCCAGATAAAAATAAGCTAAAGGAATTTATCACCACCAAGCCAGTATTACAGGAAATGTTGGAGGGACTTCTTTAAGAAGAAAAAACATGTATCAAAAACAGGAATAAAGAATGGTAACAACTACATTCCTAACAATAAGTACCTCAAATGGAAAAGAATTAAGTGCTCCAACTAAAAGATAGAGTGGCTGAAAGGATAAGAAAGGAAGACCCCTACATATGCTGCCTACAAGAGACTCACTTCAGATTAAAAGACACACACAGACTAGAAAGAAGGGGATGGAGAAAGAGATTTCTTTGATGGACTTAGAAGGTATTTAAGTCTGACAGAGAAAGATAAACACTATATGATTTCACTTCAATGCAGAATCTAAGGAATAAAAAGAACAAACTAATCAAAAACAGACTCACAAATATAGTGGACAATTTGGTGACAGACAGAGGGGAGGGAGGATTGGGGGAATAGGAGAATGGGGTGAAGGGTTAAAGAAGTACAAATTAGTAGCTGATGGATGGTCACAGGGATGGAGAGCGTGGCACAAGGAATGTAGTTAGCATTAATACATTGGCTAGGTGGAGGGTCAGGGGAGGGAGGGAGCAATTGGGCGGATCGTTTTATGAACTATATAGATGTCTAACCAATGTACTCTATACTTGAAACTAATTAAAATAAATAAAAAAATATTTCTATTTTTGATTATTTGTTCTTAGTATATAGAAAATTTTTGTATATTAATGTTTATATATTGACCTTGCAACCTTGTTAAACTCACTTGTTAATTCAAATAGCTTTTTTTGGTAGTTTCCAAAGAAATTTTTACATTGATAGTCATGTAATACACAAATGAAGACAGTTTTATTTCTTCCTTTCAAATGTGGATGCCTTTCACTTTTATTTTTTGCCCCTATTTTTTTGAATAAAGTCTCCAGTACAATATTGAACAGAAGTAACAAAAGCAAATATCCTTGTATTGTTCCTGATCATAGATGGAAAGCATTCAGTCATTTACCATTTATATATGATGTTAGCTATTCTTATTTTTTAGTGTGTTTTTGTTATATTATGCATGCATTTAAATGTTTAATGAATGAAATAATGAGTGGAAGCTCAGAAATAAAAATGAACTCCCCTTCACAAACAGCAGGATTACATGATAAAGAAATTCTGGCAAATTTTATGGTTCTTTGATCCAGCACTGGATACATGTATTCTGTCTTCTAGAGTTTATAATTCTCAAGAGGAAAGATTTATAAAGTATCTCTTGGTATTTTGGATCTAAGTTATAGAGTGAAATTGTCTTGCTCAGGATTGCCTGACATTTTCCTCCTAGGCAGTCATCCAACATTATGAGGATATTGGTGTCTAAGAGAAAAATATAGTAGCTGAATGGAAAGGATTTATTTGATTTACAATAATTTTCAGGGAAATATTATTTGCATATGTGGAGATGCAGGGAATAGTGATGACAAATGAGAATGATAGGCAGGAAGACTATGAAAAACAAGGTTTGAGATAGGACCTGCACACATTATTTTTGAAGGGTGATTAGTGTGCTCAGATATCTTACTGGAATACAGGATATCTGAATTTCCTCCTAAATTCACAGGTCTCAAAAGTTTTGACCAAGCACAGTCTTGAAAAATTAACTTGGGGGCATCTATTGCCATCTGATAGACAATATGCAAAGAGCCATACTAAAATTTTAAATGTGGAAATAACACATATATTGAGGTTAACAAAGGAATTCAACACTTAGAAAAACAGGACTGGACCGTAAATTACTTTTTTCCTTTTCTGCAGGTAAACTTTCTCAGAGTTTTTATCTCTGAAAACATTTTAAAGGAAAATGCTCTTTCAACATTTTTACCTCTATGATTTCACTTCAAATTTCTGAGGAAAAAATCGGGTGAATTTCGATAAAAAACAAAAAAATCATGTTTAAATGGTTAGATATTCTAAGCCGAGCAAGAAGCATTTCTTAGATGCCAGCGTTTGAGTTAACAAGGGTAGGTGCAGGAAGCCTAGAGTGAGCTCAGGAGGGACCTGGCTACGTGACTCTCACTAGTGACTTATTACATGTTGGAATTATTGGGGTCACTTAATAGTAGAGGTAGAAGAAGAGTTTCAATTTAGAACACATATTACCTCCAGTTCTTTTTTGTAACAATGGAATACAGTCAAATAGCAGCTTGCAAACTGTGAAGAAGAGCTTGCAAACCTCAAAGAAGGGAGGACTTAAAAAAAAGTCATTTTTTTGTTTTATTGTACAAGAAGCATGAGTTCTTATGGGAAAATTTTAAAACATATGCCATTATCCAAGTAAACGCATTTATATTATATATATTACATATATAATGTGTATACCCACATATCTTAAAGAAAATGGAAATCAGTACATACATATATATTTTCCCTTTTAAACTTTTTATTTATGTATTTATGTATGTATGTATGTATGTATGTATTTATTCATTTATTTATATTATGGCTACATTGGTTAATAAAATCCAATAAGTTTCAAGTGTATAGTTCAACAGTAAGTCATATATAGATATAGCATTGTATCTTTACTGCCCATCGTAGATTTCTGTCACTGCATGTTTGACCTCTTTTACTTCATCTATCTCCCCTCTCTCCACCTCTCACCCTCTAGTAATGAAACTTTTTTTATAATACACAATTTTCTGTACACGTAAATATTCAAGATCATAATGATTAATATTTTCATAACATTATATCATATGTATATAATTATTTAGTCAATTCCCTATGTTTAACAATTAGGTTGTTTCCAATTTATAACATTAAAATAATTGGAGAGATTAATATTTTTGTGTGTACTTGGTTTATTTTCTCAGGATAAATACCCAGAAATGAAAACATTAGTGAAAGATTAAAATAATTTTGGGATTTTTGTATAAATTGACAAATCACTGTCTGGAAAGTTTGAACCAATTTACACTCATAGGAGCAGTAGGTAAGAGTACTCATTTCATCACATACTTGACAGCAGTGAACATTATTTTAAAAAACACATTTGCTACGTTGGTAGAATAAAACATTATCTCTGTTTCAACTTTCATTTCTTTGATTACCAGTGATTTTGGACTTTTAAAATATGGATGTTTTGTTGGCCATTTCTATTTACTCTTTTATAAGTTTTTTTTTTTTTAATGCGATCAGTATTTGTTGATTGTTCACTATGTGTGGAGCGAGAGAGAGAGAGAGAGAGAGAGAGAGAGAGAGAGAGAGAGAGAGAGAGAGAATCCTTGCCCTATGAAACTTAAAGCTTGATCATGTCCTTTTGCTAATTAAAAAAATATTGAAATGCTTACCTTCTCTTACTGATGTATAAGGTCTGTTTACATTAAGAATTTTAACTCCTTGTCATGTTCATTGCAGATATTTGCCTTAACTTGTATTTTACTTTTAATTTTTATTGATGGTGGTTTTGATGTGAGGAAGCCATATACGAAAATGCAGGAAAATTGGGCTCTCTTCCTCTCTTTGGTTTATTTTCTTCCTTTAGTATTTTGCTTCCAAAGGTATTCTAAATCCTATATCACAAATTCACATGTGTTGCTTTTAGGCCTCCTGAGTATAGTTTTTACATTTAGGAATTTAATAGATCCAAAATATATGGTGTATTGTAAAGTTTATCTTCTCCTTAAAATAGAAAAGCACAAAGGAGAAAATAATAATCATCCCAATTCCATCACCGGAGATAGTCATTTAATATATTTTGAATCATATAGTTCCAGCCTTTTAGATATACACAAGAGACATATATTTTATATTACTCTGCTGATATTATGGCTTTTATTCCAAACAGATCTTATTGGAGCACATTCTATGTCAGTAAATATTTTTGGATTTTTAAAAATATTATTTAATGGTTCCATATGATATAATTATTTCATATGATATATTTAATAAATCCTTAAGATTATTTGCAGTTTTCTCTGTTTCAAATGATGTCGTGATTAACAGTCTTGGGTGGTAAGATGGAAGTGTTTTCTCCTTTCCACCCCTTTTTTTCTTTGCCCCCCCAAACTTGGTGGGGAAGGTGTTTTGTTAACTGGAGAACATTGACACTTTGGATAGCCTAAAAGCATCAAACTTAACCCAAGAAAACTTGCCAAGAGTAGCAAGGTCATACAAATCATGGTTAAGAGGTGGAATCCCAGAATTATATTGAATCTTGGCTTCACTTTTTAGCTGGATGGTCCTACCTACAAAATGTAGATTATATGGTTGCAAGGATTAAATATAAATTTCTTAAATTTGTACTTGATAAACTGAAAGTTTAAAACATTTAGCAGTTTATATTATCAATATTAGCAGGAGAAAGTTAAAAATATTTTTTGAGGATATTCTGTGAAAATTCTGATGGACTGAGAACCTCCTTCAGAAATTTAGAGAATTCTAAATTCTTGCTAGGTGAGCTGGAAACCTGTATCGAGGGTAGATGACTAGAAACCAGACTAGGGTACCCTGAGGAAAAGGAGAAGGAAGATCAAAGAAATAAGGGCATTCCCAAACAGGTTCTTGAGGTACACTTGGTTTTGAAATCTGTAGGCATATATTTGATTATTTTTCACAGTAAATTTCTAGAAAGAAAAATGCTGAGTCCAAGTGTATTAAGTAGTTAAGAGCATTACACTTTCTGGAATCTGATTTGGGGAAATCATGGCTCCTGAATCACAGCACGCTCTCAAATTGTGTTCAAGTCGGCGGCTGAGAAATGGAAAGTGCGGGGAAGAGGCTGGCATGGAAGTGCGCTGCTGTGAGGTTCCCAGACCATAATTCTCACATCTGTATCACGTGTTTCTGCCCCACCCCCAATTTAGGAGAGAGAAATACTAAGATTAATTAAGAGAAATAATTTCTGTTTATATTCCTTGTTTTTAAAATTATCTTAAAAATATATATAATGGATCTCATACAACTAGAGAAATAATATAGCTATATTAGAAAACAGTCTCAATATGGGATTAAAAATAAAATATTTTAATGCTCATAAACTGCATAAAAATTTTTTTTCCTGTTGGCTAGCAGGTCCCACTCATGGCGTCTCAGTCCAGTTCCATACATGTTCAGCTCTTTGGCTGTTAAAACAATCACATTTAGGTGACTCATTCCTGTTCATTTTTAAACTTCTCATTTTACTGAAGCTCTCTTTTACTGTGCACTGCCTACCCCGCGCCCTTCCACCTTCTGCTTGCAGTTCAGACTCCTGGCTCTTCCGGAGGGTCCTGGGAGGGAGGTGTGTGTCGGTTCTCGGTTCTCACGTACTTTCCTCTCAGTCCTCCTGGCACTCACATACTGTTGGGACGCTTCTGCTCCAGGGCTTTTTTTCCGGGTAGCACAGGGCCTTCCTTTGGCTCTGGAGTGGGTAACCATAGCCTTTCCTCCTTATGGAGGGAATAGCTTTTTTCTTTGTTTCTTTTCTTTCTTTCCCTTCCTCTTTCTTTCTTTCTTTCTTTCTTTCTTTCTTTCTTTCTTTCTTTCTTTCTTTCTTTCTTTCTTTCTTTCTTTCTTTCTTTCTTTTTCTTTCTCTCTCTCTCTCTCTCTCTCTCTCTCCTTCCTTCCTTCCTTCCTTCCTTCCTTCCTTCCTTCCTTCCTTCCTTCCTTCCTTCCTTCCTTCCTTCCTTCTCTCTCTCTCTCTCTTTCTTCTTTTTCTTTCTTTCTTTCTTTCTTTCTTTCTTTCTTTCTTTCTTTCTTTCTTTCTTTCTTTCTTTCTTTCTTTCTTTCTTTCTTTCTTTCTCTTTCGATCTCTCTCTCTCTCTTCCTCCCTCCCTCCCTTCCTTCCTTTCTTCCTTCCCCCCAAATATCGAACTCTTTTAAAAAGTGATCTCTAGCTCCCTTGCAGTCATCCTATTACATGGACCAGGAGTAGGTGGAGCATAGAATGTCAAGGTGAAGGTGCTGATGCTGCTTCTGCTGAATTGGTCCCTTTCAGGAACTCTCCATGGAAGTGGTTGCCTGCAATACCCAGTGAGCCTCTGAACTTAGGATGTGCTTTACTTAGACTTGTTCTCAGTTGCGAACTAGTCTTCAATTCTGTCGCTACTAGCATCTAACATCATTGGAAATTGGAGCTAATGGAAAAGATTAGGAAAAATGCGGTAAAAATTAGGGAGAGGTGAGCATACAAAATATGTGCTATCAGTTCTTTGACATTACTGAAGGTAACTCAGATTCACAAAATTGGCTTTGAGTTTTCTTAACACAGTGGGAAAATACCATCACTCACAGAAATTTTATTATATCTTTAAAGGAAAAAAGCAACTGCTTAGGAGAAGTAAAACTTTTCCTGGTACTGAGATAAACCTTTCTCTTGGCCCCTATAGTGAGAGCACTGTGTACTGCAGAGAACAATGTTCTCAACAATATCCTTGAAGTCAGTGTGTCACTTTTTATAATCCATAATGTTAGCCAGTGGTTTAAACGTAAAATGCAATTTGGCAAAAGCAGTTCTGGGGTGTGGGGAGATCAAACAATTGCAGCCAGACTACGTAAGTAGCAATTCAACCAAAGATTGATGTGAGCATCAATCTTTTTAAAAAACAACTTCATCGAGGTGTAATTAACACACAGGAATTTATATTTTTAAGGTGTACAACTCGATGTTTTGATATATGTACACATTGTGAAATGATCACCACAACCAAGCTAATTAGCATATCTATTACCTCACATAGTTACCATTTTCTTTTTTTCATCTTTTTTTTTTGTTTGTGTGTGTGTGGTGAGAGTACTTAAAATCTACCTTCTTATCAAATTTCAAGTATATGGTATTGTTAACTATAGTCACCATGCTCTAGAATTTATTCATCTCGCTAAAACTGAAACTTTGTACCCTTTGACCTACATCTTCTTATTTCCTCTCCCCTAAACTCCTGGCAACCACCATTCTACTCTCTGTTTCTCTGAGTTTGACTATTTTAGATTGTACATATGAGATCAGTGGCCTGAGCATAAATTTTATATGTAGAGGAAAAGGAAGACTGCCCAATAGTCCTTTGTCAATATTAATCTCTTGACTAGGTTTTGATAAAATTAAGCATTAGTGACTTCAAGGATATCCTTTCAGCAATATCTGAACACTAGGTAAGCTTTATGGCTGGCCAAGTGCAGACCCACATGCTTAACAGCTAAGCAGGAAGTAGGTTTAATAGTTTGTGAAAGTTGAGAAGCCTAGTAGAACACATGCCATATGGAAAGCTCCCCAATTTCCATTTGGAATTCAGTGGAGCCCAGACAAGGCTTAGACTCATGATGACTAATAGCTTCAGTTTTACTCTAATACAAAGACAAGTGGGTAAAGGAGGCCCTCAATTTCCGAGGAGAATAGCCCAATCTATAGATTGGGAGCACTGTCTGTAGGTTCAATATCATATATGTACGCTATTTTTTTCATTAATTCAGTAATGTTTATTGAGTACTATCTATGCATTTGGCATACATTCTCTTAAAATATGTCAAATATTTTTAAGTAGATGGACACTCAGAGCCGAACTGTTGCTTATGGGAGAATCTGCAAAACTGTATTTCAATGTTTAAGAGGTTTTCACACTTTAGAAATTTGGGAACCATTTCCAGAGATCATACTGCTGTAATTTTGGCCTGCAAAACTTCAGATAGATGTTACAAAGCATTTACTTTTACCATTAAAAAATCTTATTAAACTCGTATTATACGTCAAGCACTTTCATGATTATATCGCATGTGTTGAAACTCCTCAATCAAATTGGCTACTTTCAGAGAACCTGGACGCTTAGAGCTGAGCACCACCTTTTTGTGCCAGCTGCCCTGGTGCTTCAGTGAATGTTTCCCTCGGTGGATTTTTATGCTAGTTTTTTATTGTTAACAAGGGCAAATTAAATTTGAAAATGGTAGGAAAACATGGAATTTGTCCTACAAACTGCCATGTAACTTTTTTCCTGCTCTCTGCCCTTGATTTCTTGACTTCATCTCTTTTCCTGGAAAAAAAAAGAGGAAGAATTTCTTGGGTGCAAGAGTGCCTAAGAAGTCCTAAACTTGGCTTGCCCTCAGCAACATGCCCAAGGAATTTTGCTGTAATATGCCTGGGTTACACAAGTATTTCAGTCAGTATCTCCCAGCATTGGAAAAATATATATATCGAATTAGTAGATACCATCAATTTTTCTTTTTCTTTTTTTAAATGATAATTTCAAATCTTGAAGCATTCGTTTGGTCTCTCTATACAGGGAGAAAGCGTGTCTGGCAGTGCTGTTTTTGCCTGACAGTGTCACTGGCTTTTAGATCCTTCTCCTCCTCCTCTCCTCCCTTCCTCCCCTACCTTCTCTCCTTCTTATTATTACTTTTACAAAAGCTGCAGCCAAAGTCTAGTTCTTGCTATTTTGGCAGGTTCCCTGTACATCCCAAGTGCTCCAGGATTACTTCTGAACTGCAAAGTTATAAAAATCTTACTATTTTTAACTTCCTAAATAGTTCTACAATCTATCCACTTTCCTCATGTCCACAGTTAACTATCTGGCCCCAGTCACCCTTGTCTCTGGCCTAGAGAAGTTCATGAACACTTTCCACAAAAGAACATTTGAGTGAGAACAAGCTAAGTGTTTTTGCCCTATTTCCAAAATGACTCCTAAGCAGAAGAGTGGCAAGCATCCTAGGACATTAAATTAATTGCCTTTCATAACGTTCCTTGGAGTTTTACAATTTTTTGGGTATAGGTGTGCAAAGCCTTCTTAATCTTTTGGTGGTGTTTCCATTGGAAAGATAAGCTGAAAACAATAATTTAGGATTTCTAGCAAGATTCAAAATAGTCATTCAAAAGAGACACTTCCACTCAAATATGAGATCTAACAAAACTTTTATTTTTTCATATTTGTCTTTAGTACAGGAATACAATATTACATATTTTTCATATTGTGTTATATTTTTGTTTTATTTAGTAAACATTATATAGCATTTAGCATGCTTAATTTTTTTTAAGAACTTACAGATATTAACTTATTTAACAAATAACATAGAAATTAGGAGTCCTTCGTACTACCATTCTCCAAAAATGATCATGCTCAATCATTTAAAATATTTCTCTATAGCTTCTTTTCTTTTCCTTGAACATGTATTAATGTTTTCTGTTGTTGTTATAATTAATATCCTTCTTTATATTATGATGGAATAACACTCTTTTGCAATTGGCTTTTTCACTTTAGCTACATGTCTTGGACATCTTTTTACATGAGCACATCTAATTGCACATTATCGTGTTCAAGAGTTGCATAGTTTTCTACTATATGAAAAATCCCTGCTCTACTTAACCACCTTTGTATTGAAGGAAATTTGTGCTATTAACACCTTTTCACTCATAACCTTTCCATAGTATGGGAGCGCTTTTGAAGGCTAAATTCCTAGGAGCACAAATGCTGTTTCAATATATTTCCAAATTGTTCTTAAGTACACATCTCCTCCAGCTATGTATTAGTGTTTCGTTCTTCATTCCCTTATTGACACAGGACATTATAAACCCTAAGAATTTACTAAATTGATAGGCAAAGAATAATAAAATGATATGTTTGTTACTAAGGTTTTAATGATGAAGAAAGAAAGGAAAGAGGAATTACGAGGTAAAAATGACATCTAATGGAGGAAAAATCTGCACTGAAGCCTGGGTGACTGAAAGTCTGGAGGAATAGAGACTTTTAAATCTCAGCATTTGGAGTCCTGTGCTTGAAGTTCAGTTTGTCTTTGAAACTATACACATATAAGCACGGATTTTTTTTTTTTACACAACCTTTACCATGTAAGCTTTACCCAAGAGAAAGCCAGCTGTTGGCACATAATAGGTATTTGATGACTATATATTTTTATTTTTGTTCTGGGGGTGCCCCGGTAAAGAGAGAGAATGAATAACAGTCTTGCCATAAACCATTTGGTTTCCAGGATTGTAGAGTTTCAAAAATTAAAGATTAATTATGGTAATCGATGTAGTTATTAACATAGGAAAGTACGCAATTTTTCATATTTATTTTTTGAACGGCAGTGCAAAGCTGTGCTTGTATGTGTAAGTGATGTATATATAACAGATAATTATGACGTGCCACAATAATTGCTATAATAGAAACCTGAAAAGTTTGCTTGATTTGTAACTGATCAAATCCCAAGTCTCAGTCTCCTGTTTTTATCTACTTTTCCATGCTCCTAATAAAAATAACATTTAAAAATATTAACAGGAACATCAACATGTATAAGTCTTCATGTCCTATGTTCTATAGCATATTTTGTATCCTACACACAGGGTTAACTTTTCTACCTTCCTGAGACAAACTGCTACAACCATCTGTCATGGTTCTAGTTTCTTTTCTTTTTAACTGATTCTAAGTCAGATATCCTTGACAAGTCAAGTCATTTGAAAAGGTTACCAAAAAAAAAAAGTTGGAAATGTATTTATTAGTTAGCTATAGACTCTGTCTCTTAATCCATTTAGAAAAATGAGGGTCATCATCATGCTTGTCTTTCATTTAAGACTGTTGATAGCACTCTTCTAATCAATCAATCAATGATCCCATGTGGGAGGTGGCTGTTATGTGCTCTACCTTGTGAAGGAGCTTAGCTAATCAGCTGTTATTAATTAGTCAGTAATCTGTACTGTGTACCAACAACTGATTTCACTAAGTGGTGGCAGCATTAACTGATGAGGGATAATGAGCCCCTCCTTAATTACGAAGAAACATTGCTTCTTACCCTCTGTAGCTGATCCCTTGTAGATGAAGGGCCACTGAGGGAAGACTGGGACAGGCACAGGATGGCAGAGTCTAATTTGTTTTTAACCTGCTTTTAAGGAGTTGTTTAATTAATATGAGATCAGCAGGCTTAAAGTCCTGAACAGGTGCAAATACTCACTTGTAACCAGCTGTGTAATTGACCGCAGTGGAACAAGCCAGGGCTGAGGATATAGACCTCACTAATCACCTGCTTGCTCTCCTACTTGTGGTTGTAAAAAGGTCTGTTCTTTTAGTGCAGGATTCTCTAAATCTATCTGGAAGGCCATACCATGTTGAGGTGAGTTTAAATTCTAGGTCTTTGAGCAAAAATTTATAAATAAGTTCATCTCTGCTCACTACATACTCAAAATATTGCTGTTTCATTTGTTTGTTTGCTTTTGTAGCCTTCCTAAAAATCTGGGGGCCATTTGGGTATTGTATATGGTTGTTCGTAGGTTAATAGATCTCTGGGTTCAGATCTCAGAGCCATCAGAGTTCTTGGAGCCTTTTAGGGGCAGCTATCCAGTCTGGGGATGGGCAAACTGCAGCGAAGGGCCAATCAGCCTGAGACCTGTTTTTGTAAATGAAGTTTTACTGGAACTCAGCTGTGCTCATTTGTGTTAGTTTTGTCCATGCTGCTTTCTGCCACGATGGCGGAGTTAACTAGTTGTGTCAAAGACTCTATGATGCAGGAAGCTGAAATTATTTACTATCTGGCCCTTTATAGAAAACATTTGTTGATTGACCCTTGCAATCAGGGGTTCAAACCATACTATGTGTTCCAGCTTTTGTTATAAAGTGAAAGAAGCTGTCTTTTAAAAATGTGTTAGATGTCAGGTGTGGTTGGGCAACCTCAGTTTCTTTACCTAAAGTTTTCCCAGAGACTTTAATATATTGATAAGAATGATGTACATTATAAATTTCCAAGAAGAAAATACATTATGCAGAATTTTTACAATACCATTATATCTCTGTGACTATCTCCAGGAAGAAACTCACAATCTCACAGGGCAGCATTTTAAAATAGTTCTGATTCTACACTGTAGGAAGCATTTATTAGTGACTTACACTTTTTCATTATTGTTCTACTGACCAGAGCCACGTAAACTAGATCCAAGCTCTCTTCAACAAGAAGAATTCTTCCAAGTGTTTAAAGACAAGCATCATCTCTCTCCACTCAGTAGTTTCTTCTTATCCTTCTTCAACCTTTCCTCTCATGGTTTGTTCCCCAGATCCTTCATCAACCCAGTCATTCTGCTTTGGATCAAAATTCCTTTTAAACAATGGTTCTAAGTACTTGGAGGATCTGAAGGAAATTATAGATTCTTCCTTAAAAAACACACACATTCCAAAATAAAATGTTACATAGATTCATAGATTCTTTGAAGAAAATCTATGTCAGTTGATTCTTGCTGAAGAACTTCTGTACAAACAATGCCAACCAAAATTGAATACTATATTGACCCCAGAACAGTACAAGTGGAGCAGATGTATTTAACCCAGCATATTAAAAGAAATTTAGCCTCAGAACTTTTATCTCATGTAAGTTTGTTAGCAACTTAAATCCTCAAATCTTTTTACATATTTTACTGTTATACTGTATGTCTCCTGTTCTGTTCTTTTCAAGTGAAGATTTTACTGTGAAAGCAGGACGTCATGATTTTTTTTTATTAAGTTAGGTTCAGCTTATTGTTTTATTCTGTGATCATCTTTTGGTATCTTAACCCCATTATCTAATGCATTTGTTATCCTTCCAGGATTTATCATCTGCAAATTGAATAAGAATATTTCTTATTTGCCCAAATCGTTGGCAAAACTGCTGAATAAGACAAGGCTGTATAGAGCAGTAACCATGTCCTTAGAGAAAGTTTCCAAGTTCGATGTCTTTCCATTAATTTACTACTTTGATTATTATATCAATTTACATTATATTACATTTCACATTCTATTCAGTTCCTCCCAAATTGTAATTTATCCTTACGTAAAATCTGATTTTTTAAAAATTTGCTTCTGAATACTTTTTCTTTTTTTAACACAGTAGATTGAGATGTAGGCTTAAATCTAGTTTTTATTTTCAGTCTCTATCACAGTATCTAGCTTCAATGTATCATATATTTGTTCATTTGTTTATTATATATTTCCCCCACTACAATGCAAACTTTACAAGAGAGAAACTTTACATTTGTTGTTCATATATCCCCAGTGTTCAGAATAGTAGCATGGAATGTACTTGATCTGTAATAAATATTGTATTTTATAGAATCTAAGAAGCTCTCAGTTGTAAGCTATACCATTATTTTACATACCATTAGGAAAGAAAAACCCTGCCAATTAATTTATGATACCTACTGAGTTATTGATTAAAAGATACATCCTTGTTTCAGAGTTGTTAAAATGTGAAATAATACGCACCTTAAATTCAATGAATAGGGGTAATTGTCAAATAGATGTGAGAACTGATGATCTTATGATAATGATTTTCAAGGTTTAGCCAACATTTCACCTCAAATCAAATTAAAACCAAATCACAAACATGTACTGAGTAATATATGTACTTCCTTCAAGTCATCCCTGACCTTACCACCTGGGAACTCCTCTCATGCATCTCCCAAGCTGTAGAAATTCAGAGCCTGACAACACAATTTAGTACTTAATTATACATTGCCTTTTGTTGATCACCATTGTTTCTAGTGAAATAGCAATTGTGTCTCCACAACTAAATTATAAGCCCTTTGAGCAAAGGAACCAGCTTTTAAAAAAATTATATATTCTTCACAGTCCTTCCCCTTTCTTTTGCCCAGAAAGGAGAATGGCAATTTAAGGGCTTGCCGATTGAATATTAAGTGTAGAGAAAATCTAAGAGTGCTTTTAGGCAGATGGATAAGAGACCAGTAAAGATAAACAGATTGAAGAAATGTGTGAGAAAATATAATGTAATGAGAAGAAAATTTATGACACATGGTTCCAGAAAATGCTGGAGAGATTGATTCGTAAGCACAGTAGCAGGGGGGCAGGCTTATTAAGGAACCAGGAGAAGTTGCAGATGAAAAGTGAATGGGCAGGAATAAGAATGTTGCTCATCATCATTTCACTAGGAAAATCTTTTAAAGGAGGCGATAAGGAAAGAAGGGGACCAAGTGGGAAGAAATGGAGAAAACAAGCCTCTTCCAGTCTCATTAGCTTCACTCTTTCTTCCTTTTTCCTCACTATCTTCTCAACACTCCAGAATTCAAATCCAAATGAAACCATTCTCTCTTGTTTTCAGTCAATACCTTCCTCTTCTTTTCCACCTCTTGGTACTGCTTTCCTCAGCAACCCAAGGCTTTAAATCGAAGTCTTTCTTAGTAAGACATCTCTTTTTCTAGATTTAGACATTGGAATTATGGGGAGAAAGAAATGATAATGCAGGGGCATATGGGAAAGAAGAAGAAAACTGTAATTATGGATAGATCACTCATTTCTTTTTTGCATCTGTAGAATCTTTACATACAATCTTTCATTTAATCACAATTGTTCTCCTTAAAGATTTTTAGACACTTGTCGGAAGTCTCAAAGATATTAACTAGCAAAGCTGTCATGCAAACTCTGGTCTGCCTGGCTCCAGAACCCAGAATCCACGCTAACTATTTATGACATTATGTTGCTGTTCAATAGAGAACATTGCCTCGTTCTCATTATGAAAGATTTATTCTTTTATGTATTCTTATATTTAATACTTAGATATTTTCATCACTTAAAGGAATTTTGCCAAGACTTGGTATGTTTTTAATGTTTAATTACACAAGTTATACATGTTCATAGTAAAAACAATTGGAAAGTACTGATAAGAAAAATGAAGAAAGTAAAAGATTATCCACCATCCTGTGTGCCATGATTTTTAAAATCACTAAGATGAAAAAACAATCCCTCTTCATTACAAAATATTTTGAATAAGAATGTAAGCTTAAGTGCTCGCTCAGAGGCAGAAACTTGGACATGGACTAATGGATTGGTGGCCTAGAATTTCATCCTTGGACCAAAGTATTAGTTTTAGGCCTTCTAGTTGTGGGGTCTGTGTTTTGTTTTATTTTCTTTCCTAATGAGCAATTGGACTAAAGGATCAGGTTTAATTATAACTAGAGTCCCTTTTTGTGTGTACATCACTGCAGACCTAATTGTAGGGCTGGCAGCCCTGCTGTGGCCTGAGTGGTCATTAGCTTGCTGATAACGGACTGTTCTCATCAACAAGGCCTCATTAACCATTGTTTTTTTTTTTCAGCAAAATAGTTGTAAGGGTTTGAACTTGTGATTGAGAGCACGCTGGGTTCATGGTGCTAAGGAAAACTTTACTTGTTATATGGCTGGAACCAAGGATTTTCGGCTCAGATAAATGATACTATCCAGAGAAGACCTGGCTCTGTGCTGCAGTACCAAGAACATGATGTAACGGAGGGAACCCTGACCTAAGAGTGAGCAGGCCAGCATCCTGGTCTCAGCTCTGTGACCTACTTTAGGATAATCATTTTGCTTTCTATTCTTCAGTTTCTTCATCTGAAATGAGAAGATTCTACTCAATGAGTTATTGTACCCCTCCAAAAAATTTTTTATGTGGTGCTTATGCAATTTGCTTTTTTTTCTTTTTTTTCTATCTGTGATTTTATCTTCTTAGGTTATACACTAGAGGGCAGTGGTACATTAATATTATAAACTATGAATGTATTTGGTACTGCATTTAGCTGAAATTCATGGACATTTGAGTTAGTAAGGGACCTTATATCTTTGTATACTCATACAAAATATAGAAAGCTGTTCTGTAGTACCCCAGTTGATATTCATTTTACCCCTTTTGAATATTTCCAGTGTTGGGAATCTTGCTACTTCACGAGTTAACTTTTTCTCTTGTTGTTAGTTTTAGTTATTAGAAAGTTATCTCTTTAATTAAAGAAAAAATCTGCTTACCTATAACTTTCCCCAGCTGGTCCTACAACACCACAGAAAACTTACTTTTTTCTTGCAAGGATACTCCAAATATTTCGTGTAATTGTATTACTGAATAGTTACAATTTTAACATGCTGGTATTTAGTAATCGAATACTCTAAATTTATGATCTTCTATGTATCAGGCACTCTACCAAGGCTTCTTACTTACATTATTATTTTTTAATCCTCACGATAAAGTATGAGGAAGAGTTCACCTTTATGTATCTTTGTTTTCTAGAGACTCAGACAAAAATCCCTTACCAATAAGCATGAAAGGATTTGAACTGGGTCTGTCTGACTAAAATTTCTATCATTAGCTACAACACAACACCTCCTTTTATTGATGTGAAGACCAAAACCCAGAGATGGCGAGCAACCTGCTCTAGCTCACAAAGCAAAATAGGAGAAGAGTGGGAACTAGATTCTAGATCTTTGGAGACTGCGTTCAGTTTTTCTTTGCATTACAACTTAGTACCATCAAGACCACCATCATTTACTTCTCAAGTCCTTTTCTCTGTATGTGGAATGTTCCCATTTCCCTTCATTGTTATTCTGATGGTTCCTTTGCTATCTTGCTTGTCCTCTGAGCATACCCTTAATTTGCCTCTTCTTTTCTAAATAACAAAACTCAGGCTCTGTCTAAACAGTATAGAAGGCACTGAGACTGTACTTCCTGTCATTTGGACTTAATTTTTCATTAACATTGTATAAGGTTGCATTAATATTTTAGTTTAATGTTGGCTTATTTTAAACTTAAGGTCAACAACATCCCTTGTTTCTTTTAATTTTTATGAAATGTAGGAATAAGACAGAATGATCCAGTCACATTCTTATTGATAGAAAAACAATCCTCCTGAACTAAAGAGGAGTCATTGTAAGTTGATAATAACCTATAGAAAATGCCTAGTTTTTTAAGATATTCAAGGAAGGTGAATGTGAAAATATTCCAGCTTCTGGATGATGATTAGATTCATGTTACATGTTAATGTCCATGTGTATTTTAGCTTTCTTAGTAGAAATGCACACTTCCTGCATGTTGTGGGCATTTTTTTCCCCCTGCCTATTGTCTTTTGCCATCACCCAACCTTGACATCTCTGTGAGAAAGACTGCTTGAAATGGACTGCTAATCAAGGGGCCCTGCCTTTCTCTAGTCATAAGATGGGCTTATGAAGCAATGCTCTCTGTTCAAGGATGGGGGATCTTGATTCAAGTGTTACAGGATGGAAAACATGGAGGCTGATTCATTCTGATGACAGTATTGCCCCCTGAGCACTCTGCTCATTAGATCCTGCTGTCCCTGTCTCGTGGCCTTACTCTTCAACATTTTCTTTGATCTGTGAACCACTTCATATATCATTCCAATGATATGTATTATTTTTAAAGTCAGAATCAGTTTCTGATAATTGTAAACAAGATAGTCCTTTGGCCATACACTGATTTTTGAAATATATTTACTCTTTTAAAGTAGCCTTATTAGAAAATTCTTCTGTTCAGTGACTTAACAGAAGAGCCAATCTAACCAATAGTTTGTTGATTCATTATCATATTTATTGTAGAAACTGTCTTCGGACACAATTTGGGGATTATAGTTTTAAAATATATTTGCCACATCTAATGTGATAGATGTGTTCTGCTATTGCAATAAATGAATTTATAAATTGACTTCACTAAGGGAAATTGCTAGTCAATAAAAATCACTGCTGATATTTGATGTTGAATCTTTTAGAATTCTAATAATTCATCTCTTTTATAAGTTTACAATTTGATGAATTTAGTTTTTTCTCAAGAGGGAAACATTTTGATGTTTTCAATTAAGTATTCATTCATGTTTGAAACCTCTTAACGTATAATCAGTGAAAATATTATAGCTTTATTTAAGCAGTGTTTTCTAAACTCCTATAGCAACAGGATCTTTTCAATTCTGTTTCTTTTATTGTGTTGTCATCTACCCACCAGGCAGCAGTTTCAAGGGGAAAAATTTAAAATTCATTCATATTTTTATTCCTGATTTTCTTCCTAAGTTTCAGATTCACATTCTCAATTTTCTGCAAGAAATAGTCACTTCATTGTTCTAAGGGCACATACAGATAGTTACATATGATGTTCTCAAATCGAATTATTTATCTTCAAGGGAAGCATTGAGAACATTGTTTGCTTCAGTATAAAACTCTTTGATGGTCTAAAGGGGACAATTTTCCTTGGTTTTGGTACGAGGAGGAAATGGGCTTTTCCTAAGTAACTGATTTGCTTTGCTCTCATTGGTCCTGTGATTCTTTCCAGGTCATGATTACAAGGAAACTTGTAGCCAGATTCCTGGCTCTCTTCTGGCTCACTCAGGGCTTCATCTTACTTTTCTACCTTATTTTTCTCTGACCTCATTTTTTTCTTTCTTATTTTTTATTTTATCTTATGTTATTTTACGTTACTGTATAGTATAGTATATTTTTCTAAGCTTGTGTGTGTGTGTGTGTGTGTGTGTGTGTGTGTGTGTGTGTGTATTCCACCCTCCCCACCCCCCAACTAGGTAGGGGTATAAATAAGTAGAAGCCAACACATGGATCCAATCCATTTCCTCCTGCTTTTCTTAATTGTCTCTTTGTTAAAGACATCTCTATACTGCCTGTCTCTGAGGCTTAAGACTTGGAATTATTTTAAATTCACTCTATCCCTCATTCCTTATATCTAGTTAGTCCTCAGAAGTTGTTCAGTTGTGCTTCCAAAATATCACTTACACAGCGTGGGAAAAAAGAGAATGGTGGTCATCTGTGTGGGACATTTGGGACAGCATTGAAGAGACGTGATGATCTATGTCCTTCAGATCACTGATCTTTTGGTGAAATTAGCTGCTTGTTCCCCATTTGTTCTATCCTTTACTTTCCTACAACGATTATTTTACCTGGATTAACTCTTCATTATCAATTATCTGGATGATCAAAATTATCTTGTAATGATTTTTTTTTTTTGTCTTTAGACCAGTGGTTCTCGAACTTGAGCTTGCATGAGAATCCCCTGAAAGATGTATTAAAACACAAATTCCTAGGCCCCACTTTCTGAGTTTCCAATTCAGTAGGTCTAGGGTAGGGCCTGAGACATGGTCCCAGCTACTGCTGCCCTGGGGACCATCCTTTGAGAACCATTGCTCTAGACTGCTCCCATCATACATTCTGCATGCTGCTCTCTGGGTGTCCTCTTTTATTTATTTTCAAACTTTTTATCTACTATTGGGATATATAGGTATATCTTGTTTTATTGCTCTTTGATTTGTTGTGCTCCACAGCTGTTGTGTTTTTTATAAAATGAAGGCAAGACCCTCCGCCAGGAAAAATATTGTGACCTGCTTAATTGTGATACTTGCTTTATTGTGGTGATCTGGAACCAAACAGGCAATATCTCCTAGGTATGCCTGTGCTGTCTTACTGACCAATTTTTTTGAAGCCATAGGGGTTAAATGTCAAGAGTGAATACTTTGTTCTAGTTTGATGGAAGAAGAACAGACAGCCTTGAGATCTGCTTTTATATCACATCCAGGTTTTAAAATTGCTTAAGTAGGGATTAAAAAAGTCTGTCAGATCCTCATTTTCAAATCGGGTTTTTGAAAGTTTCAAATGACCTATTTAATGTCAACATCCCTTGGAATCTTGTGGACTTTTCTCCCAATATTCTAAGATTTATTTGGTCACCCTTCATTCTTTGGCCCCTTCCTTGGGATGCCTAACTTTGCAATCTAACAACTTGCTTCTTGCTCCATTCCTAGCAGTGATAATAGGTGTCAACATTGAAGATTTTCTTTTTAGAACAGGAAACAACAGCGAACCTGTCAAAGTGTCACTGTCTTCATGACATACAGGAGGAAGGAGATGATGCTGGTGAGAAGCAGAGTATCTGCCATTGCTGACTAGACGAGCTGGCATGTGCTGCTCTCCGGGAGGACAGCTCTCTTATTGCTGCAGTAAAGGAGGGTCGAGGAAGCCATGAGGGGGACCCTCACTGGGGACACCAGAGGCTCCTTGCTGTCCTCCACATTGTGCTCTAAGATTGCTGTGTAAGAGTAAGAAGTGGAAGAACTCTACCTCTGTCTATAGCTTCCCCAAGAACCAAAAAACACAAAATAAGAAAAAGTGCTTGAGAGAAGCTATTTTCCATTGTATCTGCAGGTGTTGGTTTTCGATCATCATCACTTTTGTATCTTTCCTGGCAGAGTCTCCATTATGCTCTGTTTTAGTCCAGATTACCACCTGGTTCTCCTGAAGGGAAGGTGATACTGCCCAGAGCATTTCCTGAGTAAGACATGCTCCTCACAGGGAAAAACACAGGCTGCTGTTGTGGAGAATCTTCTGGGAAATTGATGGGCAGGTGAGGTTCTTTAAAAGTCTCTGGAAATTTGGGTCATAACTGCTCATCTTAGATATTTCACTCTGCTGATGTCATGCGATATGGAAACCCTTTTCTTGTGTCTGAAAACAATCCTAAAGAAAATCAGCATCATCGGGGAAGGGAGGAGAATGGGAGGAATGTCCCTGGCCAGGAGGCCGGAGGTGCCCCAGGAAGCTGTTTCCTCTGAATAGTTAAATGGCTGCCTCTCAACTTGCACAATGTCACATTGAATTTGAAACAGGGAACTTTTTATATTTTTCCCCTGATTGTGCTGGCACCTGGCAGATGCCTATTTACCACAGGCATCAATACACATAGTAATCAAAGGAAATCAGAGGCACAGATTAGCAACAGCTGCAAGTCATTAGTGACAGACACGGGAAAGCACAATTCTGCACCCAACTTTGAAATAACCAATATGAGTATTTCAGAGCACGAGGGTTACCGCAGGGCACTCGCTAACATGAGAGCAGCCAAACAATAGCTGGGCTTGTCTCTCAAGAGGGCCCTCTTCTCAAAGGCAGCGCCACACACTCCGTATTAGAAACCAATCAATCATACGATATTGGTCCATGGAATGTCAGCCCTTTTCAGAGTATATGTGCCTATCTTCTGATCAAGGCTTGTCTCAACTGAGAAATAACCTCTGGCTGGTGGGAAAACTTATCTCCTATCATAATTTTAGTGGTGGGAGTTTCCATGTATTCCTGAGGACTTAATTATATATCATTGACCTAGTTGTAAAAGGGCATAGAGAGGGTGAAAATAAGACATTCCCCCTTTCCCATTTAATCTAATATTTTTTCACAATCCTATTTGAAAATCAGCTCTGATTGATAGCTGTTCTCTTGGTAGTTACATATTTTCACTGGCAGCACTAACCTTAGCCTACTCCAGAAAATACTATTCAATTTTTAGCTTTTCCCTAATCAATTCATTCAGTGCCTCGGCGGAATACGAGTTGGTCATTTAAAAATTTCTAGCTGTTGCCTGATATGTCCCAAAACAAATTTAGCCAGCATAGGTTTCTATTTTAGACCATCTCTGGAAATGCAGATTTACTGTACAACTGGGTAATGACTTAGAGATAAACAGACACAGTGAGCTGCTGTCTGATTAGCAGGACTGGGCAAAATTTAGCATTATATATGTATATGGCAATAATTGGACCATTGGACCAAAAGATGTAGATTAAATTGGTCTCATTACCACGTGTGGTCTCCTTCCTTTACTTGATATTAAGGTTGGATTATTTTTTTCTGCTTTTGAAATTTCTCCTCCCTGTTCTCTCTCCCCAAAAATATCTTCTGAAGGCTTTTCTAAAAATTCTTATAATAATAAGTAACTTGGTTTGTAGGATAAGAAAGGGAGAAAAATTCCGCCTTTTATCTAGTTCAGAGCCAACCATTAAGTATCAGCTCTTTAATAACAAGGAATACGCTATTATTTTAGAAGAAAGCTTCTAGGGAATATGGATTCCATAGGACATGTGACACATCATAGGCATTCAGATGCAATATTATAGTCTTATGTGTTGCTTCTTAAACTTTTGAAGTAGAAGAATTTTTTCATACTTGATTAAATATCATAATCTGTAGGCTTAGCAAGATGTGATTTCTTGGAGTCATTTTACAAGGAAGCAAAGACATGATATTAATGTATAATTTAATTTGCTAACCGATTGAGCATACATTTATTAAACACCTATATCTCAGGGACTGCTTAGGCATCGTGGATATAGCAGCAACATTAACAAATGACCTGGATAGAAGGAACCCAGTTGACAGTGAGGATATAGGTAGCTTATGTTTGAGATAGCAGTTTGACTACAATTCTTCATTGCATATATCTTCGTTTTCCTTCCTGTCTCCCTCCTTCCTTCTATTCTTCCCTCTCCCTTCTCCCTTCCATTTTGCTTCCTCTTCCATTTCCTGTCCTCTCCTTTATCTATGTTTTATGATTTATACCTTAGAAGGACTAATCATTGTTTGCCACATAGAATTATTTAATTAAAAAAATATACATTTGCGAGAATTAATCTGTATTAGTTGGGGTAAAGTTACTGTAACAAATTAAGCCCCAAATTTCCAGTGTTTATTTGTTGCTCATACAGCAATCTAGTGAAGGTGTTCCTAGTTTGTGGGAGGTGTTCCTTATGCACCAGCTTAAGGACTCAGGTTCCTTCCATATTGTGACCTTGCCAGGCCTTGGAATCCCTGGCTTCCAGCTGGTGGACAGGGAAATCAAGGGTAAAGAAGGCACAGCTATTTCTTAACCAACTTGGTCTGGACAAGGCAAAAGACACTTCTGTTCATATACCTCAAAGAAAGCTGCCAGATGGCCCCACTAGAAGAAAGGGGCTTGTGAAAGTTATAGTCTTGACTGAATAGACACTTCAAGGTGACAGTTCTATACCATGGAAGTGGGAGGACAGGTATGAGTAACGCATACTTATGCATCAGGAGCCATGCTAATTTCTGGAGATAAAAGATGTCCTTCAGGATAGGTCCCTGACTAACCAAGCACAGTATCTAAGTACTAAATGAAGTCACATCTGAATACAGGTGCAGGGACAGATAACTTACTCAGGGGTGGACTCAGAAGACAGGCTGTTGAAGCAGAGCCTGAAAGGGCTTCCTCTAGTAGAGAAGAGGAAGGAGGCTGTCAGGCTCCAGAAAGGCATAAAGCTTAGAAGATGCCTGGTATGCCCAGACAGTGGTGAGTGGCTCCCAAGAATGTGGGGTGACTGGGGTTAGATCAGAGAGGGCCTCATGGGCTGTGCCTCTTGCACAAAGAACTGCAGTAGGATTGTGATCATGTGCTGTGTGCTTCAGATGCAGGTCTTCTGATTCCATTCCTTTTTGAAGCCCTTGTTTCTTGGATACATTTCATATGTGCAAGGAAGCTGATTTTTAAAACTTGAGGAGGCATATATGACTTTTTAAGAGGAAAGGTGTTTGGTTTCTAAGAAAGAAAGACATATCCTTGGTCACCTTGATTCTAACTGGGTAGGATGTGCCATCTTACAAAAGAGGCACATTAAAATGTTCGAATTCCCCCATGTGACTTCAAGATTGATATTTCAGTACATATTTAAGGTTCCTTCCCTTTCTCCCAATATTTGTAGTAGTGAATGTGCTTTATTATAATGCCTGAGAGAGTTTAGAGTTTCAGGTACCAAAAGAAGCTGAGGTGGTCTCAGCTGTTCTAAATGGAGATTTACCGTGTACCATACTGATTAGGGGTTGTGCCGAAGAACTAGGTCACTGGGGATGCACATGGGAGGCCAGCTGTAAAACATAACCATCGCTATTCCCAGAAGTTTTTATAACAAGACTCAAGGGGCTGGAAGAGACCACATGATTTTGATGTCCTCATATCCGTGGCTTATCTTTATCATATAACACTGTTAACTTCATAGTGAATATTTGCTCTCCATTTTCTTTAGATGACCTCAAGCTAGTTAGCAAATATGATCATCCCTTACTATGCCCACTTATACATGGAGACTATCATAGTAAAGTAAATTTTTAAGCTTCATTTATTAATCTAATAAATATTTAATAAATATCTACTAAAGATCAAGACTGTCTGGACCTTGGGGTGGAAAGGAGAGGGATATAGAAATATGAGTGAACTGAGGTTTCTTCCTACATCTGATAGAGAAGATGCGGCTATCTATAAATAAGTCTTATACCATAATGAATGTGAAAAGTTTTATAAGGAAGGAAGGACAGGAGGAAGAATTTGTTACTGGAGTAAATCAGGGAAGGCTTAATGGAGTAGGCACCCTGGGCACTGGGTCTAAATAGTATAGGTGGAAGGAGGGTAATCTAGAAAGAGAGGGAAGCTGGTATAGAGACATAGAGATGAATAAATACGGGAGCATATTTGGGGATCAGGGAGTCCTCCAGCCTGCTGGAGACAGGACTGGATACAGTGTGGAGGGGAGGAGTACGAATAGTGGGGAGAGAAAAAGAGTGTCAGGGATGTTCACATTTAGGACCTTGAATATGTGGTTAGGAATCTTAGGTCTAAAAAGGGAAGATCCACTTCTAAGCTTTCAGTCAGAGAAGGTACTACCCAGATTTTATTGACAAAGACCCTGAAACTCAGACATGCTACCAGAGATTGGCCTAAGGTCACATAGCCAGTTGTCACATGAGGAAGAAGAGGCTCAGAAGCAGGACTCCTGACTTTCTGCTTGATGCTGGGTCAGAGAGAAGGTCTGAGGACAAAGGCTTGAGTTCATGAGCCCCCAGCTTTGCACACAGGACAGCACGTTTCTCCTAGTGGAGAATCAGCCAGTTGTGAACACATTTAGGGCTCTTCATGAAAAAAGATGGCCCCCCAAACCCAATCCTGCTTCAAACAACCTGAAACTTTGGCTTCTGTTTTCTTTTTTTTTTCCCTGCAAATGTAAGACCAATTATCCTCATTATTTTGGAAGTCTCAGAGAGAGAGTTCCATGGGTTAGAAGGACTGCTTATAAAATATAAAGACAAATGATGACTATCAGAAAAAAGCTTTTGAGAGAATGGACAAAATTTACTATAGCTTGAAATGGATGAGTAAGTGTTGTCCAACTGGATATTTTTTCTTTTTTTTCTTTTCTTTCTTTCTTTCTTTCTTTTCTTTCTTTCTTTCTTTTTTTTTTTTTTTTTTTTTTACCATAAAATACAGAACAGAGAATGCTAGAAGATTTCCTTTTTGGAACTTGGTAAAAATTATAGCAGATGAACGTGAGGCAAAATCAAAGGGGGATTTTGCTCACATACAAAAGTTTATAAGAAATCTAGTTGAGTCGGGTTCCAATATTTGCTGAAGTTTGTGGCTGTGCCAACAAAGATGGTTAAAGTAAGCATATTTTAGACCCTAAACGGAGCTGTCTCAAAGTCTGGAATAGAGAGTAGCTTTAAAATGTTTTAAAATGGGTTTCCTTTTCTTTCCTTCCAGCTGTGCCTAGTGCTAGGGGAAGATGAACTGGCATGTTCTTTGTTACATAGCAACATACCCACCCACAGGAATGAGGCACATTAGATTTTCAAAACCTGAAGTCCTTTCAATCAGTTGATAGTAGAGTTGGGGAAAATAGATGGAGAGAAGCTGTGTAACCATTCAATATGGCATTCTAACACCTGGAACACTTTAGCCACATTCTTCAAAATAGAGTTGATGATCTTGTTGGTAAAACTGGCCTGATCATACAGAGCAGCAGATAAAATACCCTCATTGGCATTCGCCTCGGCATCTTTCGGCCTGTCTTGGCTGCTGTTATTTCTCTCACATTCCAGTAGCTATAATTGGAATAATGTAGAGAAGGGCGTTAATATCTGGATGAACTTATTAGTTTTACTTTGTACCTTTTTGATTTTACTTATAACTCTCTACCTTGATAAAAATTGTCTTTATGTATTTGACTAGCCTCCCAAGCACCTACGGTCAGGTGGCCCTTTGGTAACCCAATATTCCTTTGCTGTACATCCATTTTCTTCCTGAAGCAAATTCAGTTTTCTCTTCATAAAATGCCTAATGTTTTCTCCTTACAAAATACTTTAGATTTTGTGCTTAATAACTATGGTAATATGAAGTTTTTGTAAGCTGGAATCTAATACTGAAATTTTCTTGAAATGTTTTAGATTTATTTTCTTTCTTTATGACTTAAGAGCATTTTGTAAAAAGATTAATTCATTAACTTTCCATGTTCATTTCTGCTGTAATGAAAACAAAGTCTATGTTTGGAAGGCAAAGGATTTTTAAATAGTCTTAATACTAGAGAAATTTGTTAAGATTTACATAAGACTTAACATAATAAGACATTGTTTAAAGCTTTAATATTTGCAAGTGCTCCCTATTTCTGCCTTCTGTGGGACAGCGACCTTGTCTGGTGGATCTCAGACTTTCGTCCACAGTGTCTGCACAGAGTCTGTTGTGTAGTAGGCATTCAGAAATAACTTAAATATTGCAGACTAAATACATTTTCTCATTTAAGCATCACAACTACTTTGTGAGGCTGGGGACATATAGTTCATTGTCATTATTCATGGTAGTTATATTCTATAAAGTCTTTATGAACACTGAATTAATAAATACTGAACCATTGCTCTTAAGGCAAATATACCATTAAGTCCCTGAGAGTCTTTACTCACAGTTTCATCAGCTAATCAGTTTTTAACCTGTTTTATGTGTGTTTCTGTTTGAAGACACCTTATTTAGTATTTATTGTTGATCCACTTACAGTGAACGTAAAGCCAACACCACTATAACTCATGCTTGAACAAAACTTATCCAACACATGTATTTTAGTCACATCACAGCCGCCTTCTGCTCAGGAATACTAGACAGCACTTCAACACTACACTTGGGGACCATTTTAGACAATGAAATCACCAAAAAAAGCACAAAAAGTATGAAAATGTTGCACTAGATAGACTAGGAAAAGGACACTTGTCTGCAGTATGAGACCTGAAACCAGAAGGCTGAGTGTTGCCTTGTTCCATCTTAGCTGGGAACAAACATGTTGGGCAGTTCAAATTATTTGCCACTCTGTGTATGTGCGTGAATGACTCTGAAAGCACAATGGGTATTGGTTTCAGGGTTCCAACTAAATATTAGCGAGTAGGTGAATTTACAAATATGGAATTCTTGAGTAATGAGGACTGATTGTATTAGTATGTACCTGGAAATTCAAGAAAGGAACCCCAAGTTCTGAAAGATCTGTCTGTGGTCATACAAGTGAAACCTGGGTCTTCTGGCTTTGGAGACAGTGTCTGTTCCAATATCTTAGGCTGCTTCTCAGGAAATTGTTCTCCCAAAGCTATAACCAGGCTCATTAGCACATAGGTGGTTTCTATTTTTGAACAATATGTGGTATCCGTGCTTTAGGTTACCAAGTTCTATAATTTGACATGACTCATTGAAAACTGATTTGCAAATGATCTATTTTGTAAGTTGCAAAGTTTCTCATTTATATTAAAACATACAAAGAATCATTGAAATATTATCCTACTATGTCTGTAAAATGAGAAATAATTAGGGCTTGTTCTTTTTATATATAAATTACATTAGTGCAAGAGGGGAGCATCATAACTCTTTGTTGTTAGAGAACTGCCAGTTAGTGCTTGTTACATACAAGGTACCAGTATTAGGAAGAGGCTTGAGAAAGAAGATAAGAGGAGATGGGTCACTGCCTTCAAAAATCTCTTGAGTTCTTGTGCTGGTGCCTTCATCCTCTACAGGTGCCACTAATTTAAGGTGCTCAGTTCTCAGTAGGAAAACTGAAATTGGTCAGATGAAGACTTTAATTTTAGAGCTGTAATACCAAGTTCATTTAAAATATGGCTGTGTAAACTAATGTTGGGAATGAGAGACAATAATTTGCTTATGTAATAATCTTTTGACACGCAATATTTTCGAAAAACATTTCCCAATTGTGTTCTGCAGGACATTAGCATTCCATGAGATCTTAAAAGATACTCGGTTAAAAAAAGGTCTTTAAGATTAAGTGAGTTTGGGAAACATTAGGTTAAATGAGGTTAACCAGGCTTTTTTTTTTTTTTTACCAAAGTACTAAAGCCTGCTTATTTTACTGTAGGCTTCTCAGAGCCACCAATAAGCTGGTGTATGTGGTTAGTTATTCTTCCAGAGGATCTGCTTGTGGAACAATCATCGATGTCTCTTGTTTTGCAGATCATGGTTTGAAAATGTTGTCATGCAGTCTTATGTACAAATTCCAGGGAAGGCAAGAGAAGAGAGAGTTAAAATTCCATTCTACTGAGGGAGATGAAAAAGTTAAGTTAGATGGATTACATTCCCTACCTTATACTACTGTAGAATTCTATCACATGAAACTGGACCATCAGCAGCAATTCTCTCTGTGGAGAGAAGTATTTAACTGCCCAGGGCAAAAGGAACATTTACTTCAAGTCCATGCAGTGCATAGTGGGCAAACCTAGTCAATCTCCTTCCTGAACATAGGGGCTCTTGGGAGGCTGTGGGAATGATGCCCTTCACAGCCAAGGGTCAGGCTCTTAGAAGTGTGGGCCTGTAGTGGGCTGAATAGTGGTCTTACTCTTCTACAAAAGATATGTTCACCTAGAACCTACAAATATTGGAAATAGGGCCTTTACAGTTGTAATTAAGGATCTCAGGATGAGATCATCTCATCTTGGGTTATCTAGTAGGACACTAAATCTGATGATAAGGATCCCTATAAGAGAAAAGGCAGATGAAGATTTGGGACAAAGATAGAAGACCATGTGATGATAGATGTAGTGATTGGAATTATGTGGCCACAAACCATGAACTCCTGGAGCCGTCAGAAGCTGGAAGAGGCAAGGAAAGATTCTCCCCTAAGAGCCTTCAGTAGGAGTTCAGTCCTGCCAACACTTGGATTTTGGATCTCTAGCCTCTAGAACTGTGAAAGAATATATTCCTATTGTTTCAAGCCAGCAAGCTTGTGGCGATTTGTTATGGCAGCTCTAGGAAACTAATACAGGGCTCTTGGTGAGGAAAGATGGACACTGAAAAAGAAGTGGGCAAGGTTAGAATATGAGGACTGATAAGTTCAGATGGCAAGGACCATCCAGGGAGTGGTCTGGACAGTGGAGATACAAAAATCTTTCAGAGCTTTGATGTAGCAAACCAAGGTCACATTGGAGTAAACATTAAGCTCATGGCCAGTTGTTGTGGGAGAACTGAAGGAAAGGTGCATGTGAATTGTTTGGAGAGCAGGCCACCATGGGAGGTGGTGAGGATGTCTTACTGCCTAGCAAAGGGTTAGAAAAGCATACCTCTGGGACAGTAATAAAACATGGCTTGGTGAAGAAATAAATTTCCCTTGCCTTAGAGACATCTATGGCACTGGCGATTTTGTAAATAGGTTTCAGAGTGGAGTCAGTCCATAGCTAGCAGGGTTCTTGACTATTGCTGGATCCTACATCTTTCAGGACTACAGGAGAGCATTCCTGGGATGCTGCAGTGTGAGCTTCAGGGAGTTGTGCTCTAATTAAAAGACCTTCCACATACTTAGTGATTATGAATAGAGCAGGAAAAAGTTACTAACAAATGAAAAATGTGTTACTGCTTTTATCTTCTAGGGAAATGGCATAATATATTATTCCCATGGGAATGATTCCACTGCTTTGGAAAAAGCCCTGACAGGCCTTTTGACTGTGAAAAACAAGACTTCCCGGGCATATTGAGGAGGAATCAGAATGAGACAAAGATAGTGCTTTATTGTGCTGCATAATCAAGTAAAATAGATAGGCTCTGTGAATGGAGAGAGAAAAGGGTATGTGAGGAAGTTAGTGTAAGGGTGAGAGCTCCCAAGAACATGGAGGAAGTTGTGTTTGGACTATGGAGGAATATGGCTCCTGGTAATTTCTTATCGTGAAGACTGGCCAGTATATGTCTACCTTTGTCTGTTATTGAAAGGCAGTTGTTTCCTGCGCTGTGCTGCTCTCTGTAATATGTACAAGCCATCAGTAATATTCTACTCACAACAATCTTGTGTTAGAGATGCTTCAGGAAATGAGGAAAAACCATAGTGTCCAGCGTGGATGTGGGAGAAGTGGCTGGTGAGAGGTTATCTATCAAAGAAATTGAGGATGGGGGAGCAGGGGACCACAGGTTGTGGAGTGGACTGATTCAGGGGAGGCAGAGGCAGATGCTGAGGGAGACTCCAGTCGTCTTGTCGTGTTGCCTGGAAACTTTGTCTATCTGTTACAGTAGGGTTTATCCTACAAGAATGGAGTCTCATTCAAACTGGAGGTATCTGGGCACTTACATAAAATCAGGTATGCTTAGGATTGGGGTGGGTGAGTAGGGTTTGAGTGTACTTGATCGAGGGAAATTTATCAGCTTATTACACAAAGTACTGAATTAATTATTTTATCTTGTTAAACTCAATGTAACAGTTTGGCAAAGCATCTGCCCTATATTCAGAATGTTCCTAAAAGGTTTTATAGGTTGAAGTGTATGTTTTGGGGAGAGGGTAAATATTAAGAACTGAGGAAAGTGGAGGGAAAGCATGCTGATTAGAAAATGCCATAAAACCGTTGATTGGTGATGCATAGATGTGATTCTCATTGAAAAAGAAGCAGAGAGGAATGGGGCAGGCAAAATGGCAAAGTGTTGGGTGAGACTCATTGTGGATGATTGCAGAAGGAACAGAAAGTTATAATCTAGAAATAACCCCTTCAGTATTGAAATGTGAAGTCATTTTGAGAATGGAGAAGTGATTGGTTGGAATCTACATGGCAAAAACTTTGAAAGTGGGAATTGATACTAAATGTGTTCATTTTTACAGACTATCATGATATTATATATAAAGGTTTAAATATTTAGTGATGTGGGTAAAATAGCACTCAAAACTGAGATTCTGTTTCGCCCAAGGCTGTCTTATTTGTGCGAGTATAAATTACAAGGACATTGAATATTATTCCTTTAGAGATTATAATGACCTGTTGAACAAGGGCTACTTTGAGAAAAAAATCTTGTTTATGTATTTGGGACCCTTTACTTTCCTATGATGTCTTCCCATGTGATTAGAGGAATGTCTGGTTTCTGACTCTTGCAGAAGCTTGAGAAAAGATTAGCTCACTCATTCCCAACTGGTCATTTCTCTCCGTAGATGGGAGAATCAGTGCTAATTGATACTTTTTATATTTAATTGCACTTAATTTCTTCTGTCTGGCTGCCCTGAAACCAAGAAGAGGAAAATAGTGCTCTACATGCAAATCTTCTAACATAAACATTTCTTAACCTCATTTGCTTCAGGATTGATCCGAATATAGAATCCTTAAGATAAAAGCTGTTTACAGTGGTTTCTTATCTGTATTTTGATTCTGTCTCTTGAGTGTCTCTTTCTGGAAACCATCTCTGTGATTTCTGCAATGGGAATTCATTCATTCTCTACTTCCTTAACACTCAACTCTTTGGTATTCTTTATTATTATAATCATTATTATAATCATTTCCCAGTCCTTTTGTTAGCTTGTCTAAACCAG
This sequence comes from Eidolon dupreanum, assembly GCA_028627145.1. Taxonomy (NCBI): domain Eukaryota; kingdom Metazoa; phylum Chordata; class Mammalia; order Chiroptera; family Pteropodidae; genus Eidolon; species Eidolon dupreanum. The sequence goes on along the minus strand of CM053502.1, from coordinate 66,051,245 downwards.
TTCCATAACTCTTAGGTCCATCTCTCTGCCTTTGAAGCTCCAGGCACAGGGCCCTGGTCATAGGGCTCTTCCCAATGGCTTTGATAGCATCGCCCCTCTTCAAAACACTGGTGAGAAGAATCTTCAGACCAAGATGCAGGACTGACACTTGTGAAGGAAGCTAGGAAAGCAAGTGAGATTAAGTGCCAAAGAAGTCTCCAGGCCGATGGGGAGAACCCGAGCCAAAGTTGCCTGTTAAAAGCATCGGTCACTCCTTACCCAGTCCCAACTACCCATCATGCCCAGTTTTCTACTCTTCCTCTGTATGTGTCAAGCTGTTTTATTTGCTCTCTGCACAATGTCTTGTGTTTCTGCCAGCTGGGACATCACTCCACTCTGCCCCATCTGTCTGAATCCTACCCATCATTCAAGAAACAGAGCCCATCTCTCCTGCTCTGGAATGCTATCCCTGACCACTCCAGACAAATGAGATCTTTTCCTCCTTTAATGTCCTGTGAATTTATTGTCAAGTGCTTGATCTGACTATTTAGGTGGTCAACCTCGTCAATTGAAAGAATAGAAAAGAGGGTTTAGGAAAAAGGAAAGATCTCAGTATGAACTTTGCAACTTACAAGTAATGGAGCTCAGATAAGTTTGTTGATCTCCACTGGCTTCTGTTTTCTTATTCCTAAAATGGAAACAGACTATTCTGCTTCCTCTTCCTGGTTGGCATGGTAATTAATAAATGTGGTATGTGTAAAAGTCCTTCTAATCTATAGAGTCCTATACAGGTATAAATGATCATATCTGCTGTTAGAGATCTCTGTGATGTACTCTATAAAAAATCTCTGTTGTTAACACTTTCTATATCCATATTTAATCAATATAACCAGCTAAGGTACAAATACAATGACATAGCATGTTATTTTTCTAATTTATTGCTTGATCTACTCCTTCACCCACCCCCTATACCTACTATTATTAGCAGGAATTCTGTTCTGTCTCTCTTGGAATTCCCCAATATCCCCTTTCTTTATGTTTAAAAATCATGGAGTTTATTATTGAATATATTCTTTATGGTTACATCATAAGGTATATAAATGTCAAATCATTTTATTGTATGCCTGAAACTAATAAAATAGTGTATGTCAACAATACTTAAGTGAAAAAAAATCAGTGGGTTTATTTAGTCCAAAAAGGGCAAAACTTGTTTCTAAAAGAAAGGCAGAGAGGACTGAAAATTCCAGTTAGTCCACTATTAAATATTAGTTTTGTCCAGCCTGGTAGATACTTCTGCATTCAGTAATAGTCTTTTGCAGACTCAGATGACTATACAGGTGGTGGAAACTGTGGGTCCTCAAGCATGGCAGCATGACATTTGGCCAGATTGTCTATGGCAGCCATAGAGGTGACCGCTTTAATCTCCCTTCAGGAGAACATGCTGGGGAACATAGCTGATTGATAGCCTCCACTGTCCCACCTTTAGATTGATGGAGGTGGAGCTGGAGATGGGTTACTGGCATGGGGACATTCCTGCTCAACACAGATACTTTTAACAGGCAACTTTGGCTGGGGTCCTCCCCTTTGTCTTGGAGACTTCTTTGTCACTTAATCCCACTTGCTTTCCTAGCTCCCTTCACAAGTGTCAGTCCTACATCTTGGTCTGAAGACTCTTCTCTCCTTTTCTCGTTCCTTCCCTCTTTATTCTTGGGGAGAATTTCCTCTAGTAAATCTATCACATACCAGTCCTCTCTTGGTATTTGTTTTTAAGAAGATCTATAATGATATGGAAGGGTTTCCAGTCTCTCCTTATACTTACCAGACTCTTAGACTTGTTTTGACTTTATATCCTTTCTCTCCTGGTGAGCACCTCTTTGAGACTTCCCTTTCTTGCCTGCAGACCTTGGGTTGTGGATATACTGGTCCTTCCTGACAGATATCATAATTCTGAATCTCAGGGAGTCTGGATTGAGTTTTCTTTCCTCGGAGGACTCAGAGTTTCTTTATGCAAAATGTCTCACTCCATCCATAATGGCTCAGCAAACAAGGGAGAGGCATTGTCTGTGTCTGCTTATGGTACAAATGTCCTGTTAGATCCTTAACTCAGAGCAAGGAGGTGCCTATTACCCTTATAGTTTAAAATCCAAGACAGTAGCAGTTTATTTTCTTAAAAAAAAAAAAAATCTCTTCCAGGTGACTTGCTATTTACACCCCTGCACTTAATAATTGAGGCTCACATCGTTTTAGGTATCCCTTCGGTGAGTACTCTTTTCATATATTTTGTCTTCACTGTATTGCAAGCTTCTTAAAAGTTGTTTCTTGTATTTTAGATTGTTCATCTGTAAAACTGAGGACTAGATTTAATTATTTTAAAGATCCCTTTTAGTTGTGTGATTTCCAAAGAAGATATAGTATTAGAGATAGGCTGGTAAATAATTTTCTTTCTTTAAATATTGTGTCCGTTATCTTCCATAATCAACCTTACATTTATCTACAGCATTTTCCAGTTTGTTCACATGCATTACATTCTTTGATCCTTATACTCACCTTGTGAAACGTCAGAGTATAGATTAGCTGCATTTTACATTTTAGGAACTTGAGACTTGTGAAAGTTAAATGCCAAGTCTTCAAGTTCCTGGAGGAGTTGCTGGGTCTGGTGACCCTCATCCTACTAATCAAGATGCCACATGATTTTCTTTTCACTCCATGCCCTACAACTACCAACTCAGTATTCTTCATGAAACACCTTCTTATTTCTCTTATGCTCAACCATCCTCATTTAGGGCAGAGAATTAGAGAAGGTAAACAGATTCAAATGCCCAAAAGGGCCAGGAAGAATAAATTAGTAAAACAGGCTCAAAATTCTGCAATTGGGAGGGAGGAGTCTATGACAAATTAAAGAGCACATATCCTATCGGAAATGGAGAGTCCCTATTCAGCCCTAGTCCTTTGTTGACATCCAGGGATGCTAGCCCAGGGTGGCTAAATTTTCAGTTTTTCAAGGGGAGCTGGAAATGTGTATCTTAATGTGAAATCTGCATTTTAAGGTACTCTAAGTAAATTTAAAAAAATTTGAACACCCATGAGACCAATACACACATGCATAGGTCTATAGATTCCCAAGTTAGGGCCCTCTGATTTGGAGGTATGAACCATGTTTAACTAACTCTGTTAAGTTTCTCCCCCCAAATCCTCTGAAGTGATTTGGTGTATTTAGCCACATTTATTAAAAGTTTGATATAAATAACACAAATAAGAATAACAATTAATTTTTGGATTCCTACTATGTTCTAGAGAGGATACCAAGACTTGACACACACCACCACTAATTCTCCTAGCAAACTTTTGAGATAACTATTATCATCCTTAGTGTACAGATGAGGGAGCTGAGGCCCAGAGTTGAGCTAGTTTGCTAAGGCCACAAAGTCAGTTAGCAGAACCAGGGTGAAACTCAGTCTTCTAGCCTCAGACCGTGTTCTAGTTCTTTCTTTATTATACCATATTGCCAGCATACTTAGAGAAGAGAGATAAAATGAAAAATGTGGTACTTCTTTCACTTTGAAACAAGTAAAAAGTGGTCTCTCTCTATGGAGAACTTAAAAGACAGGCATAATCCTCTTTGAGTGGAGGAAGAGTGCTTCTCTTTGTGAGTGTGGGGATAACTGGAAGAGGAAAGGAGATTGCTCACGGTAGGATAAGCTCCTCCTTTCTTTCAAAAACTGAGCCAGAAATAGGCTCCCAGTCAGCTAGTGTGTGGCTTTTGTATTCAGATTGTGTGTCTGCTTTGACCATAATGTCCCATGAGATGGCCACTAGCTTACTAGTGCTATCTTTTATCCTATTTCCAGAAAGCAAGGCTCAGGGGGAAAAAAGATCTTTTGTTTAGGGTCTGAAGTCAAGTCCAAATATAACAAGATCCCAATAACTTCCTCCACCCCCTAGGGTTTAAAACCAAATTCCCTCTGCCCAGATGGCTGCTACAGAAAGACAGAGCATTCCCCCACTGCTTCCTCTTTTTGTTGGCTGCCCACTGATTACAGCTAATGACTCCCAGCTGTACTGCCTCTGAAGACTAGGGGAAGATGAATCTTTGAAAAATAATTTAATAACAAGACTCCTCTAGGGATGGGTGAGGCTGATGCCAATCCTGCTGGTGCCCTCCCTCATTCAGAATTTAGCTGGATGGTGTGCCTCAGAGAGAGGAGAGTTGCAGTGTGCATTTTGAAACCCTGTTGGTGTTCCCTATAAAAAGCGGATTGACTCTTTCTTAATTTTGGTTGAAAAAAAATCTCCAAATACTAGATAAGAAAAGTCATATAAGTTCAATATCATACTTCTTTAGCTCCAATCCAGAGAATTTGAGAAAATATCTTTTAGGGTTATGACTTTAACCAAATCAGATGTACTTTAGGATCAGTCTCTTTGGAGGGTTTTCTAACATGTTTATATCATATAAATAATTTGATATCTACAAAACCCTAAGTCTTGGCAACCTGAAGTTTCCATTTGCCTTTGAAATATCAGATTCTTTCAAAGGTTGACTTCAAATACCGTGACCCATCAGAGAGGAAAATCAAAACTGAAAGGATACATCATGAAAAATATCTATAACAGACTTGCAGAGATTAGTAGATCTTTTCTTCTTTCTCCTCTTCTTCTTTTCTTTCCTCTTTCTCTTCCTGTTACTTATTTTATTACTCTTCAGCAACAAAAATAATAGTCTGCATTGCTGGGTTGCTGGATTGGGAAAGAGGAGATGTAAGACTTTTACCAACATAAAATTTAATGGTTTTCACAAACCTGTTTTCCAGAAGTGTTTGATGGTATTAGGAATTCCTCCCCCTCCATAAAGTCTTCTCTCCAAACTGCAGACAAGATTTATTCCATATGCCCATATTCAACATCTGTGCACATAGCCAGGTGTTAGATAAACAACTCATTGGTTTCTTCAAGTTCTTTCAGAACACTGGCTGAATAAATCACCTTCTTGAGCAATTGATTGCTCTGTTGTCTAGTTCTATAATGATTTCTCTGTGGAACATCTTATCTTCCTTGGGGGGTAATGTGGCTTAGTGAAAAGAGAATGAGTTCTGGAGATAGAGCTGAGTTTGAATTTTGACACGGTCCTTGCTTAAACTCTGCGATTCACTTTCTTCGTCTGTAAAATGGAACTTGCAGGATTGCTGTGAGGAGTGACATCATTTTGGGATACTGGCAGGATATTTTGTAGGCCTCCTCTGAAATACTATAATCATGGTGTTTATTATTATGCTCCCTATTCATTATAATTATACAGTTAAATATATTTATACATGCATATATGTATATAAAATCAGACAAAGGAAGTTTTCATAGTGTTTTCAATTGGCTCAAAGGGAAAAGAGATAGGGGAATGTGGATTTCTATTATACGGTACTTATAATTTAAATCTAGATTTATATTTTCATCTTGTTTTAATCTTCAGAGCAATTATGATAGGCAGATGCCATTAAACACATTTTAAAGACAGGAACTTAAGTCTCGAAAGGGTTAAATGGATAATATTTTTGGAGGATTTTATATCCTGGTTAAACTGCATAAATTTAAAAGCTTGTTTTCTGGCACTTCTATTTTGGTTATGAAATATCAGATGTTCTGAAAGATTGTCTTCGAATACTTGTCCCGTGCAGGATTCTGTTCTGTTCAAGAACACAAATAAACATGAACACCATATCCTAGGGAAGTGGAGTCAAGGTAGAGGCCTGCTGCTTCCCTATGGTCACTGCTGCATCAAGCCCTTACAGTGCTGAGAGAAGTTTTAGCTGGATTCAAGGACTGGCTCTCTTGTAAATGAGTTCAATAAGGGCAAAAGATAACTTATCTTGAGAAACTTATTTAAGATTCTGACTTTAATGAAATCTCTCTTTTCTAAATATGTATAAAATCCAGAGAAAAATGTCTCATAGTATTATAAATAAATAAATACTATTTTTGTGAGCTTACTAAAGAGGCAGATACAGAGTATGATACTTTACAGGAGTAGCTGGCTTCCCTCCTTCCCCTCTCTTTTTCTTCTTCCCTCCTTCTGTCCCTCCCTTCCTCCCTCTGTTCCTCCCTTCCTTCCTTCCTTCCTTCCTTCCTTCCTTCCTTCCTTCCTCCCTCCCTCCCTCCCTCCCTCCCTCCCTCCCTCCTTCCTTTCCTCACTTGTTTTTTTGTTATTTGGAAGGAACTACATGCCTCACATGTTTACTATGCTTCTTTCTGTAATTGAACCCCATTCCCTGATTATAGAGTGAGGCATATGACCTAGATTAGGCCAGTCAAATTCTTTTAACCAGGAATTTGAATATTAAGTGTAGACACTGGAGATAAAAAGCAACTGAAGCTGGGTCATGTGATGGCTAGACCTTAGATCCATGGAAGGGTTCCTGCACTGATCCCTGGGACTGCCCATGGTTTTTGACCTTCCTTAGGCCTGATTGTTCACCTCTTCCATAGTTTGGTGAGCTATCTCAATATTTTTCAAACATATTAATTGTTTTGCTTAAATTAGTCAGTTAGCTTATGTTGCTTAAAACTTAAGAACCTTAACCGACTAGACATATATTATCTATCTTAATCTTCACACTAATCCTACATAGTAGGTACTATTCTTCACATTTTACAAATGAGAAACAGAAGCTTGTGAAGATAAGTAATTTGTTCAAGGTTATAGTGTTAGGAAGAGGCAGAACTGGTATTCAAATTCAGTTCTTCCTGCCAACAGAAACTAATATTGTATCTACTGTGTTTTAGTGGCTTAAAATTGAAAAAAAGATGAGCATTTGAGAAAACTATTTGCAATTTTTGAGACAATCCACAAAACTTAATAGCTTTAAGATATAAAGAGTTCTTAAGAATCAGTGAGAAAAATTTAACATGCTAATAAAAAAACTGGGTATAGGATATGAATACCTATTTCTTGAAGAATTTATATGTGTCATACATGTAGAAAAATTTTACATGTAGAAAAAAACCCCATAGATAATACAAAGGATGCAAATTCAAACAATGGAAACATTTTAAACTACTTTATTGATTAAAAATTATAAAACTAAGTTTTTGCAAAAGTTTGGTGAAAATCTCTCTCTCATTATAGGTCTGTGCAAACTTTAGAGAGAAAAATATATTCAAATATATATTTAGGATCCCAAATGTGATCAAAACCTTTGATTTAGACCTATTCTAAGAAAATAACCAGTGATATACTGCAAGATTTATATATTGGGATATTTAACATAATGTTTTTTATAAGAGCAAAAGAAGGAAACCACATGTCTAATGACCTTGAAATAGGAATAATTGAGGAGAAGCCTATTATATGACATTAAGTTTTTAAAAAAACAGGAGGTCTAAATATTCACTCACTCAACAATTATTTAGAGCATGTACAGTGTGCAAGTCACTGTTCTAGCATTGTTGAGATTGCACTGAATAATATAAAGTCTCTGTTCTCATTAGCTTACATCCTAGTAGGGGAGATAACAAGCAAACAAATACATATATGACTATGATCAATATTATGGATAAATATAAAGCAGAATCAAGAGGATAGTTAAGTCATTCAAAAGAGATAGCACATGAATCAAGATTTTAATGAAGTACAAGAGTAAGAAGCCATGCAAAGGTTTGGGATATATCCATAAACTATTGCTATAATAATACTGTATATAAATCACCATAAAACTAAGTGGTTTAAGATAAGTGAAAATAATTTATTCTCTCCATATACCTTATTCTTTCTGAGGTGGGTAGACAAGGTTTAGCTGAGTCAGTCTGAGATTGGCTGGGCTTGACACAAAGTTGAAAATAATGCCCATGTGAGTCTTATCCTTTTTGGACTAACATGTCATATGGGGCATGTTTCTCTTTGGTGATGACAGAGGCACAAGAGAGCAAACTGTACCACACAAGTGTATTGCAAACCATTATTTGAGTCACGTTTGCTAACAATCTGTTGCAAATTCCAAAGCAAATTATGCTGACAAGCTCAATGTCAATAGAACACGGGAACATATTCTATCTAGAGTAGGAAAGGTAAGTAAATGAATATTTGATGAACAATGATCCAAACCATCCAAGTCATTCCAGGAAGAAAGAAGAGCATGTGCCAAGGTACTATGTTGGAAGAAGCTTGGTCCAACAAGGTTAATGAGATTTAAATAGAATAGGTGAAGAGGAGATGAAGCCGGCAGGCTTAGATCATTTAGTGTCTCCTAGGCTAGGTTTGATAAAGAGTTTAGATTTTATATGAGGATATTAGAAAGGCATAGGAGATTTTTGGCAGACAAATGACAATTTAATTTACATGTGAGTAACATGACCCTAATTTTATATGAAAAGATATATGTCTGCATAGAAATAAAGCTGAGAAAATAGATACCCAGATATAAACAGTGGCTATCTCTCAGCAGTATGATTATGTAAAACTTTATATTACATTATTTATACTTTGTTGTAGTTTCCAAATATTGAGAGTAATCACGAATTGATTTTTCAAAGAGTAAAAAATAAATTAAAGTAAATCTCCATAGAGATCTCATAGAAAATTAATTAAAAACCAAGATACATCCAGTGGACAAGTTAGCCACTTTCAGCTCTAATTTCTCTGATCTCTACACTTGGAAGAGCTGGTGAATTAAAGTCAAATCAAATTTGTTTATGTTTTGGTTTATATCTATATATATCTTTATCTATCAAGATATATCTATATATAACACTATACATTTAAATATTAGCATATCTTTCATTTTATTATAGAATACTTGACACATGTAGAAAAGTATAGATACTAATATAACAAAAATTATGTATTTACCACCTAGCTCATTATATGTAATCAAAATATTTCTTATTTTCTTCAGATCCACCTTTCTCTCTCCCTTCCTCTTCCTTCTACGTTAAAATATTACAAATATAGTTGAAGGACCTGTAGCTAACTTGATTCTGTTTCTTTTCTGCTGTGTACAGAGATAACAGATACCCTGAACTTAGAATTTTCCTGTGAATTCCTGTGAATATTTTATACTTATATGTGTGTCTGTAAATAATTTATAGTGTTGCTTTGCCTGTCTTCCATTTTTATTAAATGCTATACTCTATGCTTCTCTAATTTCTCTCTCAATATTCATTAATACACATTCACTAGTACATTTAAACTACTATAGAGAATTTAACTATGTAATAGGATCACAATTAATACATTTTTATGTTAATGGATCTTTAATTTGTTTCTATTTTTTCTCAAACAATGTGGGAATAAACATTCTTCTGTATGTCTCCTTGTGAGAGTTTCTCCATACAATATATACCTAGGTGTGGCATCGGTGAGTGGAATAAGTCCTTTATAATTGAGATGTAATTCACATCCCATAATATGCATCTGGGTATTTATCTGAACAAATCTAAAACACTAATTTGAAAAGACATAAGCACTCCTGTGTTCATTGCAGCATTTTTAACAATAGCCAAGATATGGAAGCAACCCGAGTGTCCATTGATAGACAAAGAGATAATGAAGATGTGATACGTATATACAAGGAAATATTACTCAGCCATAAAAAATAATGAAATCTTGCATTTATAACAACATTTTTGCACCTAGAGGATATTATGCTAAGTGAATTAAGTCAAACAGAGAAAGACAAATGCTATATACTTTTGGGAATCTAAAAAACTTACATGTGGAATGTAAAAAACAAAATAAATGAACAAATGAAACAAAAAAATAGTATACAGTTCAGTGATTTTTCAGTATATTCACAGAGTGAACAGCCATCATCATAATCTAATCTTAGAACATTTTTGTTATACCACAAAGAAACATAGCACTCTCTAGCAGTCATTCTCCATTCTCCTGTCCCACAGCCTCTAGCACCTACTAAACCTGCTTCTGTTGCTTATAGATTTACCTATTTGGCAACTTTATATAAATGGAATAATAGAATATGTGGCCTTTAGTATTTGGCTTATTTTACTTAGCATAATGATCTCAAGGCTCATCCATGTTGTAGCATATAGCAGCACTTCATTTCTTTTATTGTATGGATATACCACATTTTGTTTCTACATTCATCAGTTGATGGACATTTAGATTCTTTCCACTTTTGGCTATTATGAATAATGCTGCTATGAACATCCAAGTAAAAATTTTTTGTGTGTTTTTAATTGTCTTGTGTATATACTTAGGAGTAGAATTGCTGAGTCACATGGTAAATCTATGGTTAACGTTTTGAGGAACTGCTGAACTGTTTTCCAAAGTGGCTACAACATTTTAAATTCTCACCAACAGTGTATTTCTCCACATCCTTACAAATGTTTTTTTTCCTATCTTTTTGATTATAGCCATCCTAGTGAGTGTGAAGTGATATCTCATTGTGGTATTGATTTGCATTTTCCTAATGACTAATGATGTTAAGCATCTTTTCATGTGCTTATTGACCATTTGTTTGTATTCTTTTGAGAAACATCTATTCAAATCCTTTGACCATTACAAAAGTGGTTTATTTGTCTTTTTGTTGAGTGTAAGCATTTTTGTATATTCTAGATATTAGTTCCTTATTAGGTATACTATTTGCAAATTATTTTCTTCTATTCAGTGGTGCATATTCACTTTCTTGATAGTGTCACATGGAGTGCAAAAGTTTTAAATTTTGATTAAGTCCAACTTATTTATTTTTTGTTGTTTTTGCCTGGGTTTTTGGTGTCATATCTAAGAAATCATTAATTATCCTAGGATTATGAAGATTTATGTCTATGTTTTAATAGTTTATAGTTTTATCTCCTGCATTTATGTCTTTGATCCATTTTGAGTTAATTTTTGTGTATGATGTAAGGCAGTGGTCTAACTTCATTCTTTTGCATGTGATATCCAACTGTCCCAGCACTATTAGGTGACAAGACAATTCTTTCTCCATTAAATTATCTTGGTATCCTTGTCAAAAATCAGTTGTTTATAAGTGTCTGGGTTTATTTCTATTCTATTGATCTGTGTATCTGTCCCTATACCAGTAGTAGTGTTGATTAATGTAATTTTGTAGTATGTTCTGAAATCAAGAAGTGTGAATCCTCTAATTTTGTGATTATTTTTCAAGATTCTTTTGTCTATTTTGAGTCTTTTGCATTTCCATATGAAGTTTAGGATCCACCTGTCAATTTGTGCAAAAAAGGCAGCTAGGATCAATTATGGGAAACATGGCAGAGTGAGAGACGTCCTCAAATCTCTCCCCTTGAAACAACAATAAGCTGAACATCTAAATCTCCACAAAAAACACCTAAATTGCACACCAGCACATCTGAGCATGGAATCTGTGCATAAGAACTACCACAGGTCAGAACCCCAGGTGTTGAGTGGTGGACTGGAAGAAATAAAGAAGCTGCCTGTCACAGCCTCAGGAGCTCCTTGTAAGAGGAGGGAAAGGGGTGAAGGTGTGGCAACTTCCGTGAACAACCCTGCCTGGAAGTGCTGGGACTTCTATGCAGCCGGCAGCAGGGCCCAGTCATCAGGGCAGAAAGCAGAGAAGTGGGATAGGACTGCAGAGAAACAACAATTGATTTTTACCGGCCCGGTTGCAAAACCGAGGCTGAGCCGCATTCCTCAGTTCCCAATGCAGAGGGCCCCTCCCCCCATACCGTCTGAGACCGTTCACTGTGGAACCCCAGGGGAATCTGAGCAAACGCTACCGAAACTGTTTGCTAACACTGACAGGGACTGAAACTGAGAGTAGTGAGTGTGATTAAATTTCTACAGGAAAATAAAAAACAAAAAACAAAAAAAACCACATTATTCGGGTTTTATATAAAGCAAGGATCCAAGAGGCTTAAATGCCACCTACTGGAAACCAAAAGAAAAGCGCCTTCTTTGTAGCAGGTTAAAGAGAGACCTTTATATCTTTAATAAATCTTTCTGGAAAAACAGCATAATATACTTCCATTAATGCCCAGACGAAGAAATGGTCCATTAAACACCATGAAAAACTAAGGTGACAGGCATCTCAGAAATAAAGAGGAAAATTTCTAGAAAATAAGCTTACAGACATAGAAATATGCAACTTAAATTACAGAGAATTCAGGATGGCACTTCTGAAAAAGCTCAGTGAGTTCCTAAATGAGTCATATCAACAATTTCAGGAATTGAAAAAACAACTAGATGAGCAGAGCAAGGAGATTGAAACCCTCAAGAAGGACAGAATAGATCTTCTGGAGATAAAAGCACACTGTAAGAGTTGAAAAATGAAATAGCAAGCTTGAGAAATAGAGTCGACCAAATGGAGGAAGGGATCAGTGATATCAAAGACATAAATCTAGAAATAAATCAGAAGGAAGAAGAGAAAACTGAAGAATGAAAAATAATGAAAGAGAAATACAAGAACTAGCTGATATCATCAGGAGAGGAAACATGAGAATAATGGGCATTATCAAAGGTGAGGAAAAGGAGCAGGGGCTGGAAAGCATTTTCAGACAAATAGTTGATGAGAATTTCCCAAATCTAAGGAATGAGCTGGAGCTTGGAATTCAAGAAGTCAACAGAACATCCAGTTATCTTAACCCAAAAAAAGCCTTCACCAACACACATTGTATTAAAGTTATCAAAAATCAATGACAAAAATAGAATTCTCAGGGCAGCCAGGGAGAAGAAAATGATAACTTATAAAGGAAAACTCATTAGATTATCCTCGGACTTCGCAGTGCAGACCTTATAAGCCAGAAAGGAATGGAATCAATTATTTAAAGTATTCAGTGAAAAGAACTACCAGCCTAGAATAATGTATCCAGCTAAGCTCTCCTTTAGATATGAAGGAGAAATTAAGACCCTTCCAGACATAGAAAAATTGAGGGAATTCTCCACTACTAGGCCTGCACTACAGGAAATACTGAAAGGGGTCAGCTCACCTAAAATAAAATAACAACAACAACAACAACAAAAATACATAATTAGGAGTAAAGTGACTATTAGGCGAATAGAAGCAGAAGAGTGCAATCCTTACTAAGAATATGGCATTATAAGCTTAAATAATAAGAAGAGAATTGTTATAGCAAGATAGTAATGAACATTCAGCATACATAGGAATAAAATGAGATAACAATGACTGAAAGGGGGAGAATTCAAAGATCCAGATTCACAAAGGGGAACAGAGATAAGGCACACGCAGAAGAAAATGGATGACTGTATGTATATAACTATTCTTTTCATATTCATAATGGTAACCACACACCAAAGATTCAGAACAGAAGTATATAACATAAAACAAGAAGAACTAGTAGTAAAACCCACAAAAGCCAACCAAAATAAAGAAAACAGAAACACAAGGAAAGAAAGCAATGGAAACACTGAGTTACCAGAAAGCAAAAGATAAAATGGCTATAAGAAGACCTAATATTTCAATAAACACCCTAAATGTAAATGTACTAAACTCACCAATACAAAGGTACAGAGTTGCAGAATGAATTAAAAAAGAAACTCAAACATATGCTGCCTCCAAGAGACACATCTCAGCTTCAAAGACAAATACAGAGTCAAAGTGAAAGGGTGGAAAATGATATTTCAAGCAAATGGCATTTAGAAAAGAGTGGGAGTAACAGTACTAATATTGGACGAAATAGACTTCAAAATAAAAAAGGTAAAGAAAGATACCAAGGGGCACTTCATAATGATAAAGGGAATCATGCGCCAAGAAGACATAATGCTTATTAATATCTTTGCTCCCAATCAGGGAGTCCCAAAATATGTAAAGCAATTACTAACAGAACTATAGGGAGAAACAGACCAATATACTATCATAGTAGGGGACTTAAATATCCCACTGTTTGGACAGATCATCCAAACAGAAAATCAATAAGGAAAGAACATCCTTAAATGACACATTAGACCAACTGGATATAATTGACATTTCAGAGCCTTTTATCCCAAAATAGCAGCTTATACATTCTTCTCTAGTGCAGATGGAACATTCTCAAGAATCAACCACATACTGGGACACAGAGATAGCCTCAACAAATATAAGAGGGTTGAAATCATACCAACCATATTCTCTGATCATAATTCTTTGAAACTAGAGATCAACCTCAAAAAGAAATCACGAAGAACCACAAATATACGGATATTAAACAACATGCTACTGAAGAATAACTGGGTCAGGGAAGAAATAAAAAGAGAGATCAAGAGATACATAGAAATGAATGATAATGATAGTACAACATATCGAAACTTTTGGGACACGGCATAAGTGGTCATAAGAGGAAAGTTCATATCATTACAGGCCTATCTCCAAAAACAAGAACGAGCCCCAATAAACAACCTAATGCCTCATCTTAAAAAACTAGAAAAGGAAGAACAAATGAAGCCTAAAGTCAGCAAAAGGAAATAAATAATCAAAATTAGAGCAGAAATAAATGGAATTGAAAAAAAATACAACAAAGAACTGATTCTTTGAGAAGGTTAATAAAATTGACAAACCCCTGGCTAGACTCACTAAAGAAAAAAGAGAAAGGACACAAATAAACAAAATCAAGGATGAAAGAGGGGAAATTATGACTGACATGACAGAAATACAAAGAATCATATAAGAATACTATGAAAAAGTATATAAGAACAAATTTAATAACCTAGAAGAAATAGACCAGTACTTAGAAAAATACAATCTTCCTAGACTGAATCAAGAAGATCTAGAAAATCTAAATAGACCGATCAGCAGAATGGAAATTGAAACAATAATCAAAAACCTATCAAAAAGTAAAAGTCCAGGACCAGATGGCTTTACCAGTGAATTCTACCAAACATTCAAAGAAGATTTAATACGTATCCTCCTCAAACTCTTCCAAAAAATCGAATAGGAGGCAATACTTCCCAACTCATTTTATGAGGCCAATATTACTCTAATACCAAAACTTGGTAAGGATAACACTAAAAAAGAAAACTACAGACCAATATCTCTCATGAACACAGGTGCAAAAATCCTAAATAAGGTACTAACAAACTGAATACAGCAACATATTTAAAAGATTATATATCATGATCAGGTGGGCTTCATCCCAGGGGCACAGGGATGGTTCAACATATGCAAATTGATTAATGTGATACACCACATAAACAAATTAAAAAATAAGAATCATATGATCACATCAATAGATGCAGAAAAAGCCTTCGATAAGATATAGCACCCATTTATAATCAAAACTTAACAAAATCGGTATAGAAGGAAAGTATCTTAACATAATAAAGGCCATCTATGACAAACTCACAGCCAACATTATACTTAATGGTGAAAAACTAAAAACCTTCCCTCTAAGATTGGGAACAAGGCAAGGCTGTCCACTATCGCCACTGTTATTCAACATAACTTTGGACATCCTAGCAAGTGCAATCAGGCAAGAGAAAGATATAAAAGGCATTGAAATAGGAAACGAAGAAGTCAAACTGTCACTATTTGAGAATGATATGATTCTCTATATAGAAAACCCTAAAGACTCCACAAGAACACTACTAGAAACAATAAGCAAATACAGTAAAGTCTCTGGATACAAAATCAACATTCAACAGTTGATAACATTTCTATACTCTAATAATGAAGTGTCAAAAAAAGAAGTGGAAAAATAATTCCTTTTGCAATTGCAACAAAAAGAATAAAATACCTAGGAATAAATTTAACAAAACATGTGAAGAAGCTATATAATAAAAACTACAAGACCCTATTAACAGAAATCGAAGAAGTTACAAAGAAATGGAAAGATATTTTTTGTTCATGGATTGGAAGAATCAACATAGTTAAAATGACCATATTACCTAAAGCATTATACAGATTTAATGTAATCCCTATCAAGATACCATTAGCACTTTTTAAAGAGATAAAACAAAAAAATTATCAGATTTGTATGGAAGCACAAAAGACCCCAAATTGCCAAAGCCATCCTGAGAAAAAAGAATGAGGCTGGAGGCATCACTCAGCCTGACTTCAAATTATACTACAATGCGATATTAATCAAAACAGCATGGTATTGTCAGGAAAACAGACATATGAACCAGTGGAATAGAATTGAGAGTCCAGAAGAAAACCTATATTTATATGAGCAAATAATTTTCAATAAAAAAGCCAAAAACATACAATGGAGAAAGGAAAGCCTCTTCAATAAATGGTGCTGGGAAAATTGGAAGTCACCTGCAATAGAATAAAACTAGACTGTTTATCACCACACACCAAAATTAACTCAAAATGGATTAAAGACCCGAATATAAGACCTGAAACAATAAAATGCATAGAAGAAAACATAGGAACTAAACTCAAGGACATTGAACTTTTATGAATTTTACCTCAAAGGCAAAGGAAGTAAAAGCAAAAATAAACAAATGGTACTACATCAAATTAAAATGCTTCTCCTCAGCAAAAGAAATCGTCAACAAGGTAAAGAGACAGCCATCTGAAAGGGAAAATATATTTGCAAGCAATGCCTCCGATAAGGGCCTAATATTCAAAATATACAAAGAACTCATATGACTCAATAACAACAAAAAAAACAAACAATCCAATCAAAAATGGACAGAGGACCTGAACAGACACTTCTCCCTAGAGGACATAGAAATGGCCAACAAATATATGAAAAGATGCTCCACATCGCTAGCTATTAGGGAAATGTAAATCAAAACCACAATGAGATACCATCTTATACCTGTTAGAATAGCTATAATCAATGGGAGAAGTAATAACAAATGTTGGAGAGGATGTGGAGAAAAAGGAACCCTCATATACTACTGGTGGGACTGCAAATTGGTACAGCCACTATGGAAAACAGTATGGAGTTTCCTCAAAAAACTAAGAATTGATCTACCACATCCAGCAATCCCTCTATGAGTATTTACCCCAAAGACTCGAAAACCCATATCCGAAAAGATATTTGCACACTGATGTTCATAGCAGCATTATTCATGGTGGCCAGGACATGGAAGCAACCAAAGGGTCCTACAATAGATGATTGGCTAAGAAAGCTGTGGTACACATATACAATGGAATATTACTCAGCCATAAGAAAAGATGAAATACTGCCATTTGTGACAACAAGGATGAACCTCAAGATAATCATGCTAAGTGAAATAAGCCAGACAGAAAATTTTGAAAATCATGATATCACTTATATGTGGGATATAAACCTAAAAGCAGCAAATGAACAGGATAGAGACTCAGGGACATGGACAATGGACTAGTGGTTACCAAAGTGAAGCAGGTGGGAGAGGATGGAGAGGTAGATAGGGTAAAGGGCATCAAAAATAGGGGATCAGGGGGAGGGTGAAGTGGGTAAAGGGGATCATGTATATGGTAGCTGAAGGAAACTGGGTGGTAATCACACAATAGAATATATAGGTGTCAAATTATAATGTACACCTGAAAATTATATAATTGCAATTATATAATTGTAACCAATGTTACCCCAATAAACTTAATAAAAAATAAATAAACTTTAATATAATCCCTTTTGGTATTACTTTAAAAAAAAGGCAGCTTGGATTTTGATAGATTTTGTATTGAATCTGTAGGTTGATTTGGGGAGTATTTCCATCTTAAAATATTAAGTTCTTCGATCTATGAACTCGGAGTATCTTTCCATTTAATAGATCCCCTTTAATTTCTTTCAGTGCTGTTTTGTAGTTTTCAGTGTGCAAGTCTTACACTTTTTTTTGATAAATTTATTACTAAGTATATTGTTATTATTTTTTGATAGAATTGTAGATAGAATTGTTTTCTCATTTTCATCTTCAGATTGTTCATTGCTAATGTATGGATATAAAATTGATTTTGTATATTAATCTTGTATCCTGCAACCTTGTTAAATTAGTTGTTCCAGTAGTTTTTTTAGTGGTACCTTATGATTTTCCACATACAAGAGTATGTCATTTGCAAATAGATATAATTTTACTTTGTCTTTCTCAATCTGGATGCCTTTTATTTTATTTTCTTGCCTAATTGACATGGCCAGAATGTCTAGTATGATATTGAATAGAAGTGGTCAGAATAGACATCTTTGTCTTGTTCCTATCTTTCAAGATTTTAGTCTTTCACCATTAAATTTAATGTTAGCTGTGAGTTTTTTGTGTATGTCCTTTATTAGATTGAAGCAGTTCCTTTCTATTTCTAGTTTGTTGAATGTTTTTGTGTAAGAGTTTCAGACTTTGTCTATTGCTTTCTCTGTATCTAATAGTTGACCATGTAGCTTTTTGCCTTTTATTCTACTAATTTGGTGCTCTGCAATGATTGATTTTTGTGTGTTAAACCAACCTTTAATTTTTAGGATAAATCTCACTTGGTCACATGGTGTATATAATTCTCTTTATATGTTGCTGGATTTTGCTTGCTAGTAGCTTGTTGAGGATTTCTGCATCACTATTTATAAGGAATATTGATCTACAATTTCCTTTCTCATCATGTGTTTGTCTAGTTTTGGTTTCAAGGCAATCAATATTGGACTTATAGAATGAGTTGGGAAGTGTTCTCTGTCTATTTCTTGGAAGAATTTTTGAAGTATTCATATGAATTCTTATTTGAGTATTTGGTAAAACTGAGTGGTAGAGCCATCTGGTCCTGAGCTTTTCTTTGTGGGAAGTTTTTGCTTAACAAATAACATGATTAACTAATGCCATCGTGTTATATGTTATAGGTTTATTCATATTTTTTATTTCTCTTGAGTCAATTTTAGTAGTATACGATTTTTTAGGGATTTGTTAATTTATTTACATTATCTAATTTGTGGGCATACAGTTGTTCATTGTATTCTCTTATAATCCTATTTCTGTAAGGTTGGTAGTAATGTCCCTTCTTTTGTTTCTGATTTTGGTAAACTGAGTTGTCTCTCTTTGTTTTTAGTCTCGCTAATGGTTTCACAATTTTGTGGATCATTTCAGAAAGAACAAACTTTTGGTTTTGTTGATTTTTTTCTATTGTTTTTTAGTTCTGCACTTAATTATTTCTGTTCCAATATTTGTTACTTTTTTTCCTTCTGCTTGCTTAAGGTTTGGTTTGCATTTCTTTTCCTGGTTCCTTAGGGTGGAAGATTAGATTATAGACTTGAAATCTTTCTTTTTTTCTAATATAGCTGTTACAGTTTAAAATTTCTCTCTCAGCACTACCTTAACTGCATCACATGTATTTCAGTATGTTATGTTTTTGTTTTCATTCATTTCAAAATCTTTTTCAACTTCACTCATGGTTTCTTCTTTGACCCCTTAGTTGTTTAAGAGTAAGTAAATTTCCACGTTTGTGAAATTTCCAAATTTTATTCTATAATATGATTTCTCATTTCATTCCATTGTGGTCAGAGAATATACTTTATGTGAGTTCAATACTTTAAAAATTTTGAGACTTGTTTTGTAGGTGAACACATAGTCTAATAGTGAGTGTTACATATTCACTTGGGAAAAACGTATATGCTTTTGTTGTTGGGTGCATTGTTCTATGAATATTTGTTAGGTTTAGTTGATTTACAATATTGTTCAAGTCTTCTACTTCTTTATTTATTTTATGTCTAATTGTTTTATCCATTATTAATGGGATATTAACTTCTCCAACTATTATTGTCATAATATCAATTTCTCTCCTCAGTTCAGTCAGTTACTACTTCACGTATTTTGAGGTTCCATTATAATTATCATATCTTATTGATTGATTCATTGTCTGTCATTATAAAATGTTCTTCTTGACCTTTAGCTAAAATATTTGTCTTAAAGTCCATTTTGCTTGATATTAGTGTAACCATTCCAGTTCTCTTTCAGCTACTGTTTGTACAATATATTCTTTTACATCTTTTTACTTTCAATTGATTTGTGTCTTTGAATTTAAAATGTATCTTTTGTAGACAGTGTATAGTTAATAGTTGGTTTCTATTTTCTATTTTTATTCATTCTGCTCATCTCTGTCTTTTGATGGGTGTGTACAGTCCATTTACGTTTAAGGTATAATCGATAAGGTAGGATTATGTCTATCATTTGCTATTTATTTTTATATGTCTTATGCCTTTTTTGTTCATTGTTTCTCCATTACTGCCTTCTTCTGAGTTAAATAGATATTTTTTAGTGTACCATTTCAGTTCCCTTGTTTCTTTTCCTATATATTTGTGAGTTATTTCTTAATGGTTGTATTGGAGATAACAATTAACATTTTAATTCATAACAGTCTATGTCAGAGTAATAAAACTTAATTATAAGAATGTACAAAATATTTGTTTCTATATAAATCCATTCCCTCCTTCCTTTTGGTGCTGATATTGTCATACAAATTACATCTTTATATGTTCTATACCCATTAATACAAATTTGTAACTATTACTGCATGCAGTTGTCTTTAAGTTAGAGGAAAAAGTTACAAACAAAAATGTTGCCTTTTAAATATATCTGTGGGGTTACTTTTAATCTTTATATCTTTATTACTTCATGTGGACTTGAGTTTTTATCTAGGATCCCTTCACTTCAGACTGAATGACTCAGTTTAGTATTTCTTGTATAGTAGGTATGCTAGTGACAAATTCTCTCAGTTTTTGTTTATTTGGAAATGTCTTATTTTCTCCTTAATTTTTGCAGGATAGTTTTGCTGGACATAGGTTTCTTGTTTGTCAGTCTTTCTTTCTTCACTTTGAATAAGTCATCCTACTGCCTTCTATTTACATGGTCTTTGATGAGAAATCACTGTTAATCTTACGGAGGACCCCTTCTGCAAGATGAGTTGCTTCCCTTGCTTTCAGCAAAAAAGTAGCAAGACTTCTAACAGTTCTAAGAGTGGATATTTTTTGAGTGTATCTTACTTGGAGTTTATTGAACTTCTTGGAAAGGTAGATTAATGTTTTTCATCAAATTTAGAAAGTTTTCTGTCATTGTTTTTTCAAATATTCCCCTTGGGGAAAAGCCCCCCTCATGGCTACTATGTATGCTCTAAGCTGGACAGCTTCAGAAAGGGAAATTTAAAAACAGTCTGAGCTGCAACAATGGCTAAATTGTGAAACAGAAGGGAAAGCACAAGGGATTCCTATTGTGAAAGCCCCACCCACTATAGGAGTGCCTGTAGCAGTGGCCTGGTGAAGATCTGTTCCAGATGATAGAAAGTGACATCTATAACATAAGGAGTTATTTGAAACTCAAGGAAAAATCACCAGCCCTCTCTACAGAAATACAGATAGGAAAACTATGACCTGAAGAGTTAAGAGAAAATAGACTGCTAGCTCCTTGTACCTGCATTTTCTCCCAGGGCTATGCTGCTCAGTGGTTCTCCTCTGAGATCCTTGTGCCAGGTATTCACTTCTCAAATCCTCAGTCCCTCCTCTAAGAATTGAGGTGACCTTGGGCATCTTCCTTCCCCTCTCTGGGTGGTGGTTTTCTTATCTGTGAACCACAGTGCTGGGCACATGGTATATACTTAATAAATATTCATTGGATGGAAAAAAGAGTTGCCCCTTTCTCTCTCTCCTTCTGTGACTCCCATTATGTGCGTTGGTGTGCTTGATGGTATTCCACAGGTCTTTGAGGTTATACTGAAATTTTTTCCATTCCTTTCTCTTTCTGTTCTTTAGGTGGATAATCTCGGTTGATCTATCTTCATATTTGCCTATTCTTTTTTTTTCTGCCTGCTCAAATGTACTCTTAGGTCCTTCTAGAGAATTTTTCACTTTAGTTACTATACTTTTCAGCTTTTAGATTTCCATTTGGTTCTTTTTGATAATTTTCTTTTATTAATATTCTTTATTGTATATGACATTGTTCTCATACTTTCCACTAATTATTTGGGTATGGTTTCATTTAGTTCTTTGGACATATTTAAAATAGCCAAAGATTTAAAATTTTTGCCTAGTGAGTCCACTGTCTGGGCTTCCTCAGGGACAGTTTATATTGATTGCTTTTTCTGTATACAGATCATATTTTTATGTCTTTATCTGTCTCATAATATTTTTATTGAAAACTGGACATTTAAAATGATATAATGTGGCAATTCTGAAAATTAGATCTTCTCTTGAAAGTTTGTTGTTGTTTCTATTAGCTTTTATTGTTGTTGATGTTCGTTTAGTGATTTTTCTGAAGTAATTCTGTAAAGTCTATATTCTTTGTTGAGTCTGGCCATTAAAATCTCTGTTCTGTTAGTTGGTGGTCAAGTAAAGATAGGACAGAAATTTCCTTAAGTGCCTGGGGCCAAGAAGTCTCTCAGTTTTTGAACATGGTTGAATCTAATAGAAAGAGTCCAATAGGAAAGAAAGGATTAACCATACAAGAGGAACACAATAATACAAGGTCCTTGACCAAACCAGAAGGATAGAATCTGGAATGCAGATGGAGGAATTGGCCTTAGATAGAAGGATTAAAGATAGGTATGTATGGGTTTTTTTGGGGGCAGCTGAGGAAATTATTATCTGGTGGTTTATTTTTTCTCCAAGAGGTCATCTGCTATATGATAGAGGAAAGACTGACGGTGCGGGGAGGGGTGTTGTAGATTCTAGAGAAACTTTGAAATCAAAATGGAGAATAGGAGTTTGGTGACAGGGATGGTAATATTTTAGGGCAGATTTCAAGGGCCAAGAGAAGTTATTGGTATGAATATGATGGTTCTAGCCAGCCTGGTTCAATTCCTCAGACAATATTTAGCAACTTGTGAGGCATCCATTGAAATGTAGGGATACATGAATTCACCTAATGTTGGGAATTTTTTAGCAGTTGCAACTAAAAGATAGTGTGGTCAGGAAGTTCCTGAAGATTAGCAAAAGAGACAAATACTGTATGAGCTCATTTACATGTGGAATCTAAAAAAGCTGAACTCATAGAAACAGATGATAAAATGGTGGTTACCAAGAACGGGGGGTAGGGTGGGGGAAAATAGGGAGATGTTGGTGAAAGGATACAAACTTACAGTTATAAAATGAGTAAGTTCTGATATCTAATGTATAGCAAAGTGACTATATTTAACAATACTATATTATTTACTGAAAGTTGCTAAAAGAGTAGATCTTAAATGTTCTCACCATACACACACACACAGAACACAAACACACAAAAGGTAATTATGTGAGGTAATGGAGGTGTTAATTAACCCTATTTTGCTAATTATTTCACAAGGTATATGTGTATCAAATCATCACATTATTTTCCTTAAACTTACACAATGTTATATGTCAATTACATCTCAATAAAGATGGAAAAAAAAAGATTACCAGGAGAATTGTTGAGATTATGAGCCATAGACTCTTAGATGACAAAGGAAGGAAATGAAGCTTGGATGGGGTGGTAAAGGAGAGAGTAGAGCAGTAAGTGCCTCAGAGGTTTCAATAAGACTGAGGAATATGTGTGTTTGGAGCAATTGAGTGTGTAGGCTGGAATGACAGTAGTCAGAGGGAGGCTTATATCAGTGAGTAGCTTCAGAGATGGAACAGTTCTGAGTGATGTCAAGTTTGGGAGAGGGTAGCCTAAATGGAGTGGAAGAGGAAGTTTCTAAAGTCATAAAATTATCTTGGTTATGAAGATAATGGACTTACTCAAGATGATGGTAGATTCAGGATAAAGAGTAAAACTGCAAGTTAGTTGCCAAATAATTCATTTAAGTGCAACACACAGAGTGAAACATATTCTGAAACTTGAGTCTGGAGCCCCGGATTGTACTTTTGCAAATGTCACTCAGTACTGTATTTGCCTTGATCGTCCCGTGTTTATGGTCTGCAATTATAATTATTTTTAGAATTTCTCCTTTATCTGATTATAAGCTCCTTTAGGTTCAAATGTAGTGTCTCAATTATCACTGTGTAACTCAGATTACATGATTTCTGTCAGTTGTGCAATACGTTTTATATTAAACGAATAGGAGAAAAAGAAAACAAAAAGCAGGCACCATTTTGGAGAATAGAGAGGTGCACTTTCATTTTCCTGAGTGCAATTTTAGTAGATCACAGGTCTCTTTCTCCTTCTTTCCCCAGCTCCAGTGTAACCAGTTAGCTACATTAAAAAAATTAGAACAATATTTACCGACTTTGGTGAAACTAAATAAAAGAAACAAGGCATGCCTGTTATTTACTTTTGACTACCTGCTTCCTGTTTGTCTTTCTACCACTTGTCAGCATGGCAACTCAATATTTCTTAGTATCAAGTATAAAGTTGTCAAACAGAATTTAGGGTGATTCAGATTTTGAAAGCCTTTTCAGGGATTGACTCCCCGCCCCCCACTACCACACTGAAAGCCTATAGGTGGCTAAGAGAGGACAAAATTAAAAAAGAGAAAATTAAAGTCATCCGGATCTTTTACAATGCATCCATCTTCTAAAGTTGTCCTTGTAATGATTAAGCTTTTCATGAATGAAAATTGTTTTCTGTGTGGTCTCGCTTGTCTGCTCTTTAGCATTTTTGCTCACTTAAAAGTGTGATGAATGCTTCAGTTTTAGGAAAATCGTTAAAAAGGGAGAACGATTTGACACACACACACAATAAATCCTCACTTAATGTCAGTGTTAGGTTCTGTGACTAATTTTGAAATGACATGTAATGAAACGAATTTTACCATAGGCTAAATGATATGAAGAGTTAAGTTACTACAGTATCTCTTCAATGTTATAATGAAACAATATTGAATGAAACAATGTTATTCGAGGTCCTGCTCTCTCTCTCTCTCTCTCTCTCTCTCTCTCTCTCTCTCTCTCTCTCTCTCTCCCCCTCTCCCTCTCTCTCTCTCTGTGTGTGTGTGTGTGTGTGTATGTTGTACACTAATTTTCTTCCTTCGACCTGGAAAATAGAGGCAACAATGAAGAATGAGGATGGAGTAAATTGAATGAAGAAGACACAACACCTTCAATTCTGTAGATTAAAGATATAACCAGGGCTTGATTTGTATTTTCTTGGACAAATTGTATTTATCTTTGGTATATTCTTATACTCCTTTCTGGGATAAAAGAGTAAGTTGGCTTTGACAACTGTCATCACATCAATCCCTGTGGTTAAACTTTCTGGATAGAGAATGTGGTTTTCTTTCTTTAATAGTCATGTGTCTTCCTCCTAAAGCTATCAAAGAATATTGAAGAGGATAAATTTCAATTCAGTGTTCAGTTAAGTGCATACAAATAGATATGCCAGTCAACATTTCTCATGCCTTCCTCTTTTTATTGGTACTTCTGTCCTTCCTTCTCCCAGGTGTCCAATATTCCTTATAAACCTTTGGCTTCCCCAAATCCAATGCTTTGATGCCTCATGAAGGCTTCCTCTTCCTCAACATGCTCTATGCTTTGCATTTCATTATTTTCTCCCTTTCAATTCTTTCATTAAAATTTTCTTTCCCTTGTGACTAATGAATTAATAAATTTTAAGCATCTGCTCTGGCTTATCATAGTGCTTAGATCTAATGCTTACAGAATTTATTCTCTAGTTTCAATCAAAATTTACCTGTATAAACAATCACTGTAAAAGCAAGTAGCATCAAATTATATATCAGCTATGAGAATAATTTTCAGAGAAAGAAGACATCAGTATGTGTTGGTGAAGAGAAAGACTAATGGAATTCAAATGTACCAGTATCTGGAGATAAAGCATTAATATTTTATTTCCTTATTGAATAAATTATTGGAACAGCTAGAAATGAATGAAATAAGATTCATGGCTTTGTTGGGAGGTTTCTGGTCAAGGCTATGTATGCCCCTCAAATTACATCGCTTCCTACATGGTGTACTTTCCTCCTATTAGCTAGAGGCTCATAACCCCAATTTCTTCCTTTTCATGGGGACACTATGCAGAAGCCAAGGTCAAACATACACAGGGCTTTGCTCCCAGTATCATCTTTATGAAGTTGACCAAAGATAAAGATGATCTCAATGACATCATCCTGATTCCCCTAGGCCTTTGGATGCAGTATGTCTGTAATTTAGGAAGGGGCTATAGGCTAACAATTTTCAAATCCTTACAATTACCTAAATTTTAATAGCTTTTAAGTGAGATGAAGAATCAGACTTTCTTTCTGCAAGCCATTTGCTAAGAATTAGACCTGATACTTCTGGTCCCCCTGGTAGAGCAGTTAGCCTGGCCCTCTCTCTCTTTTTAAACTAAATTTGATTTTTGAGAGATTTAATCTCATTCTCTATCACAACATTATTTTTCATAACAGCAGGAAGAAATTTGATAAACTATTCTAGTTTCTTACATTTGTGAATTTAATTCCCACTTCGTCAAAATGGGCTTCTGTCAGGGGATGAATCCAGATGCACCAAGTTGTTCAAGTCTTAAATGTCTCTCCAGCTTGTTGAAGTAATTGCATTAAAAATCTTAATAAATATGGTTGCTGACTTTCTTGCTCCCTCTGAGTTCTTGCTGCAGTTATACTATTTATACTTGAGCTTTTGCCACATCTGGTTAGAACTCAATGACTGCCCTCCCCACTCGGTCTGTTTTAAGTTACTATCTCCCCCAAGGTTTCTCTTCCATGCATTGAACTTCCATTAATTTATTTCTTTGATTGGAAAGAGGCAGGGGGGTGTAGCAAGAAGAGTATGAGCATTGGTCCTAGAGACACCCAGGATTTGATCTTAGCTCTGGCATTTGCTAGCCAAAATATTTTGGATATTTTAACTTTTATCACACTTAGTTTCATCACACTCACCTTGAAGAGTTGTTAGGATTAAATAAAATAACCTGTGCAACAGCATTTGCCACAAGGATTTGCGTATAGAAAATCATTCTGCCCATTTTCCACACTCTCTATAGGTTGATATTTAACTCCCACTGTGATTTCTTCTTTTTATCCACATAGAATTTGATACTTATAAAGTGCTTTTGTGCTTTTGTATGCTTGAATGTGTTCTTGTAATGTGTAGCGTACGCAGCCTGAATTCATCTTGTTGGCTCTTCATTCTGTATGGGGAATTGCTCACATGGTCTGCTTATTGGGAGCATCGCAGTCTTAACTACAGAGTTCACCTGGTCAAGAAGTTCAATTTTAACAGAAGTGGGGCTCTTCAGCTTGGGACTCTGTGAAGACAACAGAAAAAAACATGGTAGAAGCTTAGTCTGAATTTTTCCACTTTTGTTCTTGAAAATTATTCACTGCAAGAAGTTGAATGAAAACCAATTAACAAGTTCCATTTTCAGTGAAACCAGAAGACCCAGAAATCTCTTAAACTATAAATTATGTATACATGCTGCTAAAAACAACAGAGGCTAATGGAAGCAGGCAAGAAGCTGCATGGTAA
This sequence comes from Eidolon dupreanum, assembly GCA_028627145.1. Taxonomy (NCBI): domain Eukaryota; kingdom Metazoa; phylum Chordata; class Mammalia; order Chiroptera; family Pteropodidae; genus Eidolon; species Eidolon dupreanum. The sequence continues at coordinate 66,024,077 of CM053502.1, read as the reverse complement.
ATAGTGATAGGCAATGAGAAGAAGGGTGAGGAGGGCATTAACTGTGGTGAATTACAGAAAGCACAGTAAGTGTTCACTTCCAGTATGGGCAGGCCTTGTCCTAAATGGCAACTGCAGTGAGCAAGAATGAATTCAGGGTGACCAACTTGTCCCAGTTTACCTGGATCTTTCCTAGGTTTAGCACTGAATGTCCCATGCCCTAGGAACCGCAACTCCCCCCTGCCGATCTGGGGCAAACCAGGATGTTGTTCACCCTGGATGAGACAGAACAGGGTGTGGCATTTTGGGGAGATGAGAAGGGCATCAGGGCCATACAGATGACAGACTACAGAAAGTACAAGTCAAAGTGCACAACAAAAACTGGGGCTGCTACCTTGGAAAGTAAGAGATGTGTCCTTTGTGGCAGTGGCTGGTGAAGAAACTGGACAATCATGTTGGTAGAAGCCATTCTGAACCTTAAAAGCAAAGGGAATATGGTTGAACAGAGGCATCATTTAAAAAGGAAATAGTCTGTTGCAACAGACAGGAACAGAAGAAACCTGTGAGCTGTAGTTTGGCAGACTGGAACTCCTCAGCCCTTCCCTCTGCCCCATAGTAACCTTTGCAAATAGTTGGTCCGGGAAAATTAAACTCATTCAAATATGAGTAACAAAAAAACAAACAAACAAACAAAAAAAACAAACAAAAAAAGGAGTTGGAAGAGGACCTATACAGAGATACTATTAAATTGTGAGAAAGGATAAGAAAATTTCTACAGATGAATGAAATGTACTAGAAAGCTATTGCTGAGAAGCAGATAAAAATTATAACTTAACATTCTATGTATTAAAAAAATTTAATGGAGTAAAAACAATTATTAATGAAGAAATACGAAGCAGAAATACAATGACTCAGGACTGGACAACAGGAGATGATGAATAAACTAAAGAAGGAGGTGAAATGGGATTTGGCAGAAATCATGAAGGAAATAAAAACAAAATTATTTCAGAAGTAAAGACTAACTTAGAACACAAGACTAGACATCACTGAAAGCACAGTGGGAGATAAGGTAAATATAAGAAAAGTGAATAAAATGAACCAGAAATACAGAGATAAAAAGAATTAGAGACAAAATTATAGGAATGAAACACAAGCAAACATGTACATATGGAGTGTCCCAGGAAGAAAACCAAAACAAAAGAACAGCATAAATATTTTAAAATAGAATTCAAGGAAACTTTTCTAAAAATAAAGTAGGACATGAATCTGCATATTTAAAGGGCTTACCGTGCACAGGGGAAATTGATCTAGAAAAGGCAACATGAAGTGATAAGAATAAAAAAAAGATATTTCGAGCCAGCAGGTAAAAATATCAAGTCTCTTATGGTGGAACAAAGTTGGCAGGCATTAGACTTTTCTAAAGATACAAATAGATCCCAGAAGACAATGGAATGATCTTTGTAAGATAGTTAAGAAATGAAGAATGAAGCAGAGATTTTATGTATGGCTAAGATGTCTTCCACGTCTAAGACTGCAGAAAAGCGGTTTTGAATGTGTAAGAATTCAGAAAGTATTATTCATATAAGTTTGTGGGTTGTTTGCTTTTTTAAATTAATTAATTAATTATTTTTTAAATGGTGGTGACGTTGGTTAACGAAATCTGATGTTTCAGCTGTACATTTTAGTAGTAAGGCTATTGTAAATTGTGTTGTTGAGTTGTATGAGTTCTTTATATATTTTAGATATTAACCTCTTATCAAATGTATCATTAGCAAATATCTTCTCCCAATCATTTGGTTGTCTTTTTGTTTTGTTGATGGTTTCCTTTGCTGTACAAAAACTTTTTAGTTTGAGGTAGTCCCATTTGCTTATTTTTTCTTTTGTTTCCCTTGCCTGAAGAGATATATCTGAAAAGAAATTACTGTTAGCAGTATTAGAGAGTTTACTGCCTATGTTTTTTTTCTTGAAGTTTTATGGTTTTGGGTCTTACATTTAAATCTTTAATCCATTTTGAGTCTATTCTTGTATATGGTATAAGCAGGTAGTCCAGTTTCTTTCTTTCTTTCTTTCTTTCTTTCTTTCTTTCTTTCTTTCTTTCTTTCTTTCTTTCTTTCTTTCTTTCTTTTGCATGTAGCTGTCCAATTTTCCAACACCATTTATTGAAGAGACTGTCTTTACCCTATTTTATATTCTTGCGTCCTTTGTCATATATTTAGTGAGTGTATAGGTGTGGATTTGAAATGATTCTTACTATTAATAATCATTTTGTTTTCATGCTGTGAGAAAGTAATATACAAAGTTGAAATTCCTGCTGAAGCTTATAATAAAAATTAGAATAAAATTTGAAAGTGCTAAATTGCATGTATTTCCAACATAACAGGCCAAGGTGTAATAAGTGTCTCAATGTCTCTTATTCAGAAAGTCCAGTGAATTTTGATAAAATAAAGGCCATATATGGAAGAGTATATAGAACACTGTGTTCATAAGTCATGCTCTAGATGGGCCAACCAGGTAAAAATTCAATTACAGGGATGAATTTAAAAAGGCAATGTGGCTAGTCATTTTAGGATTGTAAAGTAATCAAGCACCATAGAACTGTAGGACTATACTGAGGGTGAGGATAAGCAATATCTTCTCTGGGAGATTTAAATAAATTATGGTTTTGAATTTTTTGCTTACTGGCATGGCCAAAACAGCATTTCTATGGCTTTTCTACCGGTTTCCTACTGATCTAAAGAAAAATTTCCAAAAATATTTAGTCGGTCTCACAGCAATTAAACCAATATACATTTGACACTGTTTTCCCTACAAAATTTGAGAAGTATATATTTTACTTTATTGTTAATTTACTGTGAAAATGTCATTATCCAAATATAGCACACTGTTCACAATTTTATCTAATAGAAAAAACACCTGAGGATTAACCAATGTCAAAAATAATTTATGGTTATGAAATTATTACTTAAATAAGAGTAAGGCTGAAGTAATGAACAGTAAACAAAACAGGAAAGAACTGAAGAAAATTTGGATAGCCTGCACAATGTATAATTTATCTCTTTAATTGAGGGCAATTTCAGAATGATAATTCAGAATATCTGTAACAATCACTATGCCTTTGTATGAGATGATTCTGAGGGTAAAGATAAAAGGATAGTCTAATTCAACATGAGAGAGCCCTTTCCGCTTGACATATTATTTTATTATTTAAGAAGTTTCCCAGATCTAACATACACAGCTTTCACCACTGCATGTTTTGATGAATAAGCCTGTGATGTTAGTGAAAGAGCACAAACTTTGTAATCAGGAAGAACTGGGCTCTAATCTTCATTGCAGTGTGTACTAACTGTGGGACCAGAATATAACAGTATCTTCTTTCTAGGATTGTTATTAAATATTAGCAATAATGTGAGTAAAGTACTTAGTGGAGTGCTGGGCACATAGCAAGTGAATAATGAATAGTAGATATTATTACTATTTCATGGCAAAAATTTATTAGGGTTAAAAATCTCAGAGTAACAAAACACCCACAAATCTCAAACAGCCATCTGTTTTGAGCAACATTCATGCTATGAAACTAGCTCACTGAAATGATTTGGATTCCCTCTTAAAACTCACCATAATGAGATTTGGCCTGCACCAGAGAAAAGCCATTAATGACCTAATTGTCAAATCAAATGGCCTGTTTTCAGTCATGTTTTTATTTACTTCCTCTGTGGTATGTGATGATATTGACTATTCTTACTTTCATTCATTCATTTGGATCCCTCAACAACACTCTCTTGGTTCTTCCTTTGTTTCAGACCCCTTCCTTGGGGTTAGGATTTTGAAGGGGTCTTTCTGATTGAATCTTCTGTGAAGACTTCTCTCAAGTTTGTCTAGCAAAGTCAACACAGTGCAGCAAACCTTGATTTAATACCTAGTATGCAGTTGCTCCTCTTCTGGTATTGAGGTCACAAGAACAAATGAGATCGAAGTGGTGGAAACTCCCAGTGCTTACTTTATTGAGTTCTTCTCTCCTTCCTGAACATACAGGAGGTTGTATTGCTTGGCCACTTGCAGGAGATGGGGCTATTCAACTAGTTATAGCCAGGAGCTGTGAATGCAAATAATGTGAATACAAAGCATGAATTAAAGCATTTAAGATGCAGGACACTACCTCCTCTCTCTCTTCCCTTGCTGCCATCACCCAGGAATGTTGTTTTGACCTGACAGTGTCACACAATAGAGGGAATCTGGGCTCATGATTGCCAGGTGGAGGAAATACCTACTGACTTGTATCAGACTTTGTATGATTGAGAAAAAAAAAACTTGTACTAAGCTGCTGAAATCTCAGATTTTATTATTGTATCCTAACCTATTGTATCCAATCCTATCCTAAACCACTACAGTATGATATACTTGGAGGAAATGGGTATATGTATATAAACAGATAGTACAGGAAAATGTGCAAAGTGCTACAATGGAGTAATCACAACAGGATGCTTTGGAGTATTGAGGAAATGCAATGAACTCCTTCTGAGCGGGGTGGGCTTCTTTAGGGAAGCTGTAGTTTCCTGATTCTACTCCATCTCATCTCCTCTTTCCATTTCTGAGCCCAACTTTAAGGAGATGCTAGGGGAAAGAGGGCCGCTCCAAGCAATAATTTTCCTAGATTACTATGAGCAAGAAACCAAAAACCAAGCATTCCCTTTTTCTCAGTCCCGGTTCTTGACACCTGGGCTTTTCTTTCAAGCCATGATGCCTAAAAAGACCAGGTGAGACACTGAGAATATGCAGCTTCATCATCCTTTACTGAGCACAACTCAGATCAAAGTCAGCCAGAGAAGCTAGCTATGTCTGAAAGATCTCTTGGATATATAACCTTAAATTAACTTTTTTATGTATGTATTATCCTTTTAATTTCTGTATTTTTTATCTATGTTCTAAACACCTCAAAAATTTCTCTTCAGATATTCCTGTAAAGTAGAGCTTATTGGAAAATGTGCTGCTTCTAGTTACTCTGTATTCATTTACATTTGATTTTTTTTTGTCATTACAGCCATACCTCATTTTATTGCACTTTGCAGATGTTGAAATTTTTTAAGCATTTCATTTTATTTTATTATTAGTTTCAAGTATACAGTACATTGGTTAAGCATGGAATTTTTTAAAAATTGAAGGTTTGTGGCAGCTCTGTGTTGAGCAAACATATTGGTGCCATTTTTCTGCATTTTGGTAATTCTCACAATGTTTTAAACCTTTTTCATTATTAATATTGTATATTTTATGGTGATCTGCGATCAGTCATCTTTAATGTTGCTGTTGTGATTGTTTTTGGGAACTAAGAACTGCCCATATAAGATGATGAACGTGATCAATGAATGTTGTGTGTGTTCTGACTGCTCCGCCAGCTGGCTTTCTCTCTAACTCTTTTCCTCTGCTTGGGCCTCCCAATTCCTCAAGACAGAATGATATTGAAATAAGGCCAATTAATAACACTACACATGAAAGGAAGAGTTATACATCTCTCACTATAAATTAAAAGCTAAAAATGATTTTGGTTTAGTGAGGAAGGCATGTCAAAAGCTGAGATGGGGTGAAATCTAGGCCTCTTGCACCAAACAATTAGTTAAGTTGAAAGTGTGAATGAAAAGTTCTGAAAGAAATTAATAGTGCTACTCCAGTGAATACAGGAATGATAAGAAAGTGAAACAGCCTTATTGATAATATGGAGTAAGTTTTAGTGGTCTGGACAGAAGATCAAGCCAGCCATACATTCTCCCAAGCTGAAGTGTAATCCAAAGCAAGTCCCTAACTAATTTTAATTCTGTGAGGGCTTAAATAGGTGAGGAAGGTGCAGAAAAAGTTTGAAGCTAGAAGAGATTGGTTCATGAGGTTTAAGGAAAGAATTCATCTCCATAAACAAGGTAAGGTAGCAGGATGTAGAGGCTGCAGCAAGTTATACAGCAGATCTAGCTAAGGTAATTAATGAAGGTGGCTACACTAAACAACAGATTTTCAGTGTAGATGAAAGAGCCTTATGCTAAAAGAAGATGTCTTCTGGGACTTTCATAGATAGAGAGGAGAAGTCAATACCTGGCTTCAAAGCTTCAAAGGACAGGATGACTCTCCTATGAGTGGCTAATGCAGCTGGTGACTTTAAGTTGGAGCAAATGTTTACCAAATGTTTACTTACCATTCCAAAAATCCTAGGGCCCTTAAGAATTATGCTAAATCTATTCTGTCTGTGTTGTACAAATTGAACAGTGAAGCCTGGATAACAGCACATCTGTTTATAACATAGTTTACTGAATATTTTAAGCCCGCTGTTGAGACCTACTGTTCAGAGAAAAATTCCTTTCAAAATATTACTGCTCATGACAATTGTCTGGTCACCCAAGAGCTTTGATGGAGATATACAACAAGATTAATGTTGTTTTCTTGTGTGCTAACACAACATCCATTCTCCAGTCCATGGATCAAGAAGTAATTTTGACTTTCAAGTTATATTGTTTAAGAAATATATTTTGTAAGGCTATTGCTGCCATAGAGAGTGATTTCTCTGATAAATCTGAGCAAAGTAAATTGAAAACCTTCTGGAAAAGATTCACCATTCTAAATGTCATTAAGAACATTTGTGATTCATGGGAAGGTGTCAAAATATTGACAATGAGAGTTTGGAAGAAGTTGACTCCAACCCTTATGGATGACTTCAAGGGGTTCAATATTTCAGTGGAGGAGGTAACTGAAGATGTGGTGGAAATAGCAAGAGAACTAGAATTCAAAATGGAGCCTGAAGATGTGGCTGAATTGCTGAAATCTCATGATAAGACTTTAACGAATGACGAGTTGCTTCTTATGGATGAGAGAAAAAAGTGGTTTCTTGAAATGGAATCCATTCCCAGTGAAGATGCTGTGAAGACTGTTGAAATGACAACAAAAGATTTAGAATATCACATACTCTTAGTTGATAAAGCAGCAGCAGAGCTTGAAAGGATTGACTCCAATTTTGAAAGAAGTTCTACTATGAGGAAAATGCTGTCAATCAGCATTGCATGCTACAGAGAAATGGTTTGTAAAGGGAAGCATCAATTGATGTGGCAAAACTTTCTTGTTGTCTTATTTTAAGCCATCCCAGCCTTTAGTAACCATCACCATGATCAGTCAGAAGCCATCAACATCAAAGTAAGACCCTGAACAAATAAAAAGTCATAACTCGCTAAAGGCTCAGATGATGGTTAGCAGTTTTTTAGCAATAAAGTATTTTAAGATGTGTACATTTTTTTAGACATAATGCACTATAGATTACAGTATTGTGTAAATGTAACCTTTATTTGTACTAGGAAACCAAAAAGTTTGTATGACTTGGTTTATTGTGATATTTGCTTCATTGTGGTGGTCTGGAACTGAACCTGCAATATCTCTGAGGTATGCTTGTTCAATGCCATTACTATAAGGTTTGCATGTATCGACAGGGAAAATGTTAGTTTAGCCCTAACATCATCCGTTACCTCTACTTGGCCAGAGTCCTTCTGGTATTTTGTTAATTTCAGTTTTTTTAAAGTTAAACACATGTGAACCATTCTACAATTATGACTGTTTTGGTTTTCATTCTCTTTCTCTCTCCTTAAGGTATGTCTGACCTACAGCTTCTCCTGAATTTACTAATTTAACTCTTTGATGCCTTTCCTCTTCCTACATCCTGGATATCTCCAGTATTTCTCCTTTGGGCAACACTTTCCACTAAGCAGCTGGTTATATGGGTAAGCGGACACTAAAGATGAATATGGAAGATCTAGTGTTATTTATCTAGGTGGACAAGTAAAAATATTCTATACAGACATTGAGCATGAAACTCCATTGGGGTTGTGAAAGCAACTGTAAATCATTTGGTTCTAAGGAAGCATATATGAAGACAGAGGAATCTTAATGTCTTGGTCCTAGGTGTCATGACTAGTCTTATTAGGTGTTGGTTGAGTTATGACTTAGACTTGGACCCCAAGAGTTTTTAAGAGTTGGTGTATGATGTTCATATCCAAAGCAAACAAATATTCCATGAACTGGACCATTAATCTAAGTCAAAGTCTGTTAGAAGAAAGATTAACCAGAAAGATTAACTATAAATACCAAACTCAAAAGACCATAGTGGGATTCAGGTCAAAGTCACAGAACCAGAAACAGAGCCATGAGAAGATGACATTGGAGCAAAGCCAGGTAGAGATCAACTAAGGGTTCTGGCTGGGGTCCAGAGTGAGTGCTCTAAAAGCTATGGTGTATTTATGATTTGTCTTCATGAGCTGGTGGGTTCCAAAAGGATTAGGTTATGCTACAGGCCTAGGGCAGGTCTGGCATACAGGAGGTAAGGATGCAAAGAGTTATAGATCACATCACAGAGAATTCTTAGCTAGTGGATTTATAACTTACTTATACAGAGTAAATAAAGGATTTTAAATAGGAATGATAAATGGCAAGACCCACACGAATGAGAGCCTTCAAGCAACAGCGTGAAGGTGGAACTGGTGGAGAATGAGACAGGAGACAGGAAGATCCCTGGTAAAGGGGCTGTTGTTCAAGTGAGAGAAGAGGGGGCTGACTGGGGCAGGCAGTAGGATAGTGAGCATTGGACCTTCACTTGAGGGTGGGCAAATTTAGAAGGTAGAATCAATAGCATATTCATCTTATTGTATGTATGATATGAGGGAAAGCAAGTAGTCAAAGCGATTTATGGGTGGATGCTGGTGTCAGTGGCAGAGATAGAGAGGTCCAAAGGAGAAGAAGTTTCATGAAAAAGATGTTGATTTAGTTTTGGAAATGATACTTTTGTGGTTCTCTTAAAATATCTAGGTGCAGAGATGAACAATCTGTTGAAATTACAAACCGAAAACTACAGGAAGGAAGAACATATAGTTTGGAAATTCTGTCAGTGAAGGCAAGCTCTAACCCTGAGAGAGGATTATGAAAAGTGGGCTGAAGATAAATCCTCTGATTTTGGATTAAAGACATGAAAGACACCTGGAGGACAGAAAATGGTTGGTGTCAAGACTACAGTAGATGGATAGGAAAAGAGGCACCTGTACCCACTGAGTTTGGACAGGCCCAGATGGGAATAGAAACAGCTCAAAATAGGTATTGGGTCAAAAGGTTGAGGGATTCATCTTCACTTTTCCTTGGTGAAGCAAGAGATGTCATTTTCTGCAATGCATTAGAGCAGGATCAGCAAACTATTTTTCTGAAAGGCCAGATAGCCAATAGCTTAGACTTTGTGGGCAAGATGGTCTTTGATACAATTACTCACTTCTGCCATTCTAGTGGGAAAGGAGCCATAAACGTTACCTAAAATTAATTCTGGTGTTCCAATAAAACTTTGTTTATAAAAGGGGTAGTGGGCTAAATTTGGTCTATAGCCATTTTAGAGGGTTGAGGCTTGGGCTCCCACATGAATGATGGAGGTTTGGAATAGTCTTTGTGGGAAATGGGAGAGAGTGAGTATTGAACATTGACAAAGAAGAGCATACAAGTGGAGCTGAGGGTCCAGCTGACATAAGAAAAAATGTGTTGATGGTGGCCCTATTTGCATTCTGAGTTACTTCCTCTGGCAATTCAGAGTTACTTTCTCCTCTGTGATCCAAGCACATTGCTTCCACTTCTGGCTAATTATAGGTGTCTCTCACCCTAGATGTGGACATTTTGAGGGCAAGGTTCTTGTCTAAACTTTTTAATAGCCTGATTTTCTGCAGTTTCGTTTATGCCCACATCCTTTAGCTGTAGGCATTTGCCCATCACCTCACTGTGACACAGTGAGAGCCCTCTCCTGGACCTGAGCCCTAATTGCCAAGCTTGTCTCACTTCATGTTGAATCCACCCTGGCCCGTCTCGCCCTTTGAGGACCAGTGACTAATGCAATGACTGTAGCCGGTCAGAGAAGCTGAAGTCATGCAGCAATTACAGTTCCACACACACACATCCCCTGTTTTATCTGTTTTCTTCGCCCCCATCTTCCTGTCTTTGGAACAAAAAAATTCTCTGACTTCACATGGCCAACACAGCTGTCCAACTGGCTGCGAACACAGAAGTGAATGAAGTCAGTGAAGGGGTGAGTCACTGCACAACAGTGTCATTTACACTCGCCTCTATCCCCGCACCTCCACCCCCTCCTGATGGGATTTACTGCTTGGGAAGGAGCCCTCTGCCACATCTCCATGTGCAGTATGTGTGCAAGGAAAAGCCTTTTGGGGGCGGAAGTAACTCACTTGTCAAATGAGTTGTTCACTCCTGCTCCACCTAGTTGAATAATATCATTTGGATCTAATGAGGAGATGGTAGGATTTAAGGGGCATAGACAGCTGAGTGACTTAGTGGTGTTTAAATCTTTTAGAAAAAGGATACACAACATACAAGTCAAGACCCAAATCCATACAATTTAGTTATAGCTTAATAATATTTCGTGACTCACAACACCAAGCGAACCTACAACCAGGAAATCTCATAGAAACCAATGATAATCTTATTCTTGGCTGCTATTGTTCATATTAATTCATGAGACATCATGAAAATGAGCATCCTTACAGTGCATATGGCACTGCTTGATAATCTAAACTGAGACAGTAGTTTTTATCATGATCAGTATTTTATTTTGATCAATGTTGGCATGGATTTAAAATCTACAATCAATAACAATATCAATGATATTATTAATAAACAATTTATTTTCTCACTGTGATCTCTGCCTTTTTGTTATGAATTTCTCCCATCTTAAGGATGGTGTTGTTCAGAATATGAGAAACTTAGAATGGTTGAAATTTGTGTTAGCTCTCGCATCAAGTACATTTTCTGTTTTTGGTACCCTCGGCCAGCCTTCTGTAATCATCACTCGTACGTCTCCCTCTTTCAAAGTTCGCTTTCCTCCCGTTTGTAACAGGCCTCCCAGGGCACTGCACTTGGATTCTCAGAATGAGAGGAGAGAGGTAGACAAGACAGAAACTGGAGGAGCAGCTGCTGGTGCACCCTGCTGCCAAGGCTTGGCACCAGGTTCCTGGGGAAGCAGTAGGCACCTGGTTCACACAGGACCAGAACAGCTGGTACAGCTTTTGACTGGCAGAGCGTGGCTTCCTTCGTCACCAAAGTGACTGGCCCTGTGATCTCGCTACAGCCTGCTGAAACCGAGAGGGACACAGTGAAAGCGGTACACCTCATCGGAGCAGGTGCAAGTCACATTTCACTAATGAACAATGGGCACTTTGCACACAGGGAGGCTTTGATCTGAGAGCTAAAAAGCCCTTCTGTTGGACAGGATGTTGGCTGAGGCAGACAGCAGTAAGAAGCATTGGGAAGGATCCTTTATCCCAGAAAGTCAGTGCAAGAGCAACCATCAAATAATAATAGCAGAGTCAAAAACTTTCATTCTCAGAGACCTTGGGAGAAAGCAATGTGTTTTTGGAAGTTTTAGTTGATTATATTTGAATCATTCCCAAAGTGAGTAAAACATTTCTTCTATATTAAATTTAAATCTTCTACCCATCAGTTTCAGTTCTGCCTATGGGTTAAAATAGAGCAATTCTACTTGAAGAAGAGGTGTCCATGTGAGAGCCTTCCATACATTTGGGGACCACTCACATTTCTTCTAGAAATGTTAACAGAATATCCTTTAATAAACTAAAAAAAATAAAATAAATACGTAAATTTATAAAAATAAATAAAAGTTGGCGGATTTGTACGTTTTTATGATGGAAAAGACCTTAGAGATCATCTTTTCTAAGCTCTCATTTCACAGATCGGGAAATGGTGGCTGACAGAGGCGGAGTCACACATTAGTTCAGAGCTAAGATAAAAACCCAAGCCAGTCCAGGGTTGGTGCCGCTGTCATGTTGCTCTGATGATGTCTGTGAGCACGTGGGGTGACTGACTATTCCAGGCAAGGTGCAAATCATCCTCCGCTGCTTTAAGTACACAGGGCTTCCATCATCTCATCTTCCTTTCTCCACAATCTGCTCTCAGAGGATGACCTGATCTGAGACTGGGTGTGAATTTCAGCCAATGGATTTGAGTTATTTCCTTTCAGTTTTCATTGAGTAGTGTCAGGCAAGGGATTTGAGGCTTCATAAAGTAGATGAAGGAGGGGCATTTAGGGAGAGGGTAAAGAGGGAATGTCTGTATAAGAAGGTCTCTTTGGGGACAAGAACTGAGGGAGCTCCACGTCTGTAAGAAGGTGTTTGGTACTGCCAGTGCCACACAAACAGGGGCATAGTCTCTCCATGTGAACACTTATGGGAACGGTTCCCGAGTCAGTAAATAAACCTCACAGGAGGAAACCAGCACAAATGAATTATTGCTCCAAAGCTGGAGGCAGTTGGGTTTACAGCAGTAAAAATACGGTCACTGCCCCACAGACTTGTATAACAGGGTAACATGGCTATAGAGCAGATACTGCACCTGAGCTCAGTGAGTATCATGCTCAAGGCAGAGGAAACTAGCTACCTGGGCACGTGCATTTGAGAGAGGGTTATACAGAATCGAAGCATGAAGAGAGAAGGGTAGGAGCATGGAATAGCAAGGAATATACGAAAATCCGTGGGGGAAATGTAGAGAGACATGGATTCAAAGTCTAACACAGAAAGACTTTGAGCCATTGTGTCAGCAAGGGTACCGTGTGTCTGGAAAGTTAGCTGTATGGCCATACTTAGGTCAGAACAGTTGGGGAGTATAATGTTTCAGAGAGACAAACATGACTGTTTTCAAAACCTTACTGTTGCTCTTGGATCGGAAGCCTGTTTAGGAGGGTACTCGACAACAGAATAACTGATTCTAGTGGTTACCCTGCTAGAGGGGACCTCCCACTGAATATGCTTACTCTCCTCGTCAGCACTGGCCCAGGACCTAACAAATAAAACCTGGGGCAATCAGACCTCTGTGAATTCAGAGGAACAAGGCTAAGAAAGGCAGGGACTGACACTATAGATGATGATAACACTTTACCCATTTTTTTTCTCCTTTCACCTTATCAAGACATATCTCTCCCATGTACCATACTCCTGTGGACCTAGCTGCTTTTTAAGAAACTATGGAACATTCTTGCATACTAGATTATAGTGTCATTATCAGAAAGAAATCATTTGGCATAGAAGTGGGAATGGGCAAGATAAGTGAATTTAACCAAAGGAAAGGGAAAGTTGAAAATCAGGTGTGGGTTGTGTGTGTGTGTGGTGGGGGTTGGGGGGCAGATAGACAGAGAGAGAGAGAGAGAGAGAGAGAGAGAGAGAGAGAGAGAGAGAGAGAGAGAGAGAGACAGAGACAGAGAAGAGAGAGAATTAATCAACATGAAAAACCTATCCCTCCATAAGAATTGGAGACATAAGGCTGAGGATATATCATGGATCCCTCTATATATGTCCCTTAAAGTTCATATAATTCTCTTTACCACTGTCAGAAAATTATTGCTGTCCAATGGCTTGACATCTGTATAGTATTCAGCATTGCTAAGAGTTTTCAAGAATACTCCACAGCATCCTTATTTTTCCTAATCAATTACATTTAAATCAGAGGATTATATTTTACTTTTCTGGGGGTTAGAATTTGTCTTTTTAAATTCAGGTGACATTTACTTCCATTAAAAAATTTTTGAGGCTGTATCTTTTCCTTTGCTATTTTTAACACTTTTGAAAATATGTAATCAAGTCATCAGTGACAGGCAGTTTTGCTGCTTACTTTTATTTTTGATTTGAACTCTGCACTTTATCCAAATCTTCCTGGTAGATTTGGGCCCTTTAAGTCCAAAATGTCTTTGCTTTTCTGCCTATTGGTGGACTACAGGCTTTGTTAAGTTGATGTATGCCGATTCTTTTTCTTATGATTTTCTCAGAGAGGTTGTGGGGGATGTGAGTTGGTGTTTAGATCCATCCATAGATTTCATTGTGCTTCCGTTTCAAATTTCATCTACCATTTCAAATTTCATCTACCATTTCAAATTTCATCTACCATTTAACATTTACTCTGTCCATTTTTTTTTGTTCTCTTACATAATTCTTTTTTTATTTTTGCTTTGCTATGGTTGGAAAGTTTGCACTGGGAGATCAACTGTTACCCTTGTTTTGCAATTAGTACTTTTTATTGTTTTGCAATTTGTATTTGTACTTTTGTTTCTTTCTTTCCAAAATTGCATAAACGCCTCTTCCTTCCCTCAGGATATAGGTTTGTGAACCATTTAGATTTGCTTATTTACTCATTTTTTCATTTTCTTCAGAGAATCAGCGGATTCGAATGGGTGCATAGGTGGTAGTTCCCTAAGACCTTTCTTATCCATTTTTGACTTTTTTGCTCCTCAGTTTCTCACTTGTTTGACCTTCAGCATGGTTCTGGTTGGCTCAAGTCTTCCTGCCAGGAAGGTTGGGACCAACTAAAGAAGAACTTTGAAATTTGTCATATGGTAACAACAAAATTTCAGGAAAAGCAAATTATTATTATTATTATTATTAATGTTTTTGTGATTAACTGGGCAACAGGTAGAGGAAGGCAGAGCAGAGCAAAGTCTCTTTCGCCCACCCACAGAGCTGTAGTGTTATTCTGTGCACAAAATTGTTTTTTGCTTTGTGGGCCTTGGGAGGCATGCTCAGAAACCCTGAAGCATTTATTATGTCTCTCCTCTGTTAATCAAAATGTGGTTTGTATTCAAGTCTCCAATCAGCTTGAAGTCTTTTCAAAACTTTTCTCCGGTCTCCCTAGCATCTAGCACAGCACAGGGGCTGGAACATAATTGGCTGTCAATATACATTTGTCAGACCAAGAGGTAAATATGTCTTTTTCCTAGTGGTATGTATGATAGCCATTCAATAACTTATATTAACAGTCACTAATAACATACTTAAAAATCGCTGGCTCCACACTTTTTTGGTTCACGTGAAAACTATCGATTTTTTTTTCTCGATTACATCTTGATTTTATCTTTTGTAATCAAATATAAAAAAACTGGGATTGCTCAGTTTTTCTGAGCAGAACTTAGAACTGGACTATAAGGATAGATAACACATTGAGTATATATTTACTAATAAACCTGGCTAGGATGAAGATTGGCTCTGAGATTGTGAAGGAAACAGATCGGGAATCATTAGTTTATTTTATCTGTGCAGAGAATCAGCTTACCTTGAAACTTTCTTTTATGTGGTCCTCTGCATTGACAGCAAACAAAGCCTCTCACTGCTGGATCTCCATTTAACTTCATTCTGTGTGGACACAGAAAAGGTAATGCTTTATCTTAATGGCAGATAATTCATGTTAACCCAGTATTATCCTTGGTAATATAAAATTATTTGAATATAAAATTATAATAAGATGAAAACGTTAACAGATGCTTCCACGAATTATTTGCTTAGAGCTAGAGGCTAGGGTAACATTCCCTGCTTTTGAGCAATTCTGTTAAAAAGGTGATATCCTTATATATAAAATGGTGGCATAGCTGTCCTTCTTATTTTTTAGTATACATGTTTCTTCTCACTTTCTCTCTAACCCTTCCCCAATCACATATTGCTTTGAGCAAAATGTGACACATGTATTCTTGGGTCACTTGAAAATTAAATAGCAAATTATGTCATTAGGAATATCTGCAGAACTTTGGGTTGTAAGAATAAGAGAGAAATAATGAACAAGTTCATTGACTATCTGGCATATAGTAGGTGCTCAATAGCTGCGAGATTTATAAATCTGGACATACAAATACAAAACCAAAGTAACAGTGTAGAAGCATATGTGTGGGCTAAATATGAGTGTCTCTGTGGCACTAAGGAATGAAGGTGATGAAATACGATGTGTAGGAAGTAATTTCAAATTGATTCAGTCTGTCCTTCTGAAATGCAGAGAGAATCTTCCAGAACACAGCAGAGCTAACTGGATTTGATATATGTTAGTAGTCATGGTTGGAGCTGTTCAAATGACACATCAGCATCAAAATCTTGTTCATGTTTTTTTTTCTTAAATGTTTTTACCCTTGTGGTTTAGAAAAATAATATTTTTTCACGAAAAAAAAGCATCAAAATGAAATAACTAACTAAGGATGCCTTAACTTTCCAATGGTCTCATTGTGTTCACATACTGCATCTAGGCTTTTCCGCCTCGAGATTAAATAATTTAAAAATCAAATGAAAAATGCACTTATATTTTTTTCTGGAAAAGAGTGAATCCCTCATTGCAATTTTGTGGTTCTTTGATTAGTGGAAGATGCTCTCATTATCCTGCCAACCACTGGGTGAGTTCACTCGAAATTAATCTACGACATTAATAAATAACAAACATCCTTCTTATAATTGCAGAGGACTTGGATCTTGACCTTGTGCCCCAAGGACCAATAAAGTTGCACTCATTTAGAGACAGTTCTGGAGTCAAAAGTTCCCCCATTTAAAATGCCCACATCCAGTTCTTTAGAGTTCAGCTTGGTATCATTACTGAGTCTTCCTGCTACATCTCAAGAGACACAGACAGGCTCTTAAGAAGCATTTATCTTAATTGCCTTGTTTGTATTAACATCCCCAGAACTTTAATTTAACTTATTTGGAAAGGTTCCTTTTTCTTTGTTCTTTCTCTAATCCCCCCTCCCCCTCCCCCAACCCCACTGATTTGAACTTCTGGACCTGGCTTTTCACTACAACTTTGCTCTTAGCAGTTTTCAGCTGTGGCTGCAAAATACCATAAAAATGGGTTGAAAAGCTTAGACTTACTCTAAAATTACTTTTCCATTCTCACATCCCATTGCTTTCTTTCAAGTGCGACTATTTTTCCTTTCTATGCCCTGAGCACTCCTCCCTCCCCTCCCCCCC
>CM053502.1:65954096-66006820 GCA_028627145.1 Eidolon dupreanum | reverse complement strand
GGGGGGGAGTCTTTCTTATTCTCATAAAGGAGTAAACAAGGAGTAAAGGAAATTTTAAAAAAGAACTGTTTATGATTTACTAGTGAGAGAGGTATTTATAATATCATGTAATTAAAATCATAAAAGGTGAGACTTAGAAAAGTTCAGAGATGATAGCGAATTTAAAAATTACCCTTCCTCTTCTTATTGTTCCTTTTTTTTTCCTTTTAAACAGAGGAAGAAATTGATACTGAGGAATCACACTGGTGGTTATTGGTGAGCTGGGACCACAACTCACGTCTCTTGGCTCTGAGTCTATTCTGTTATATCTTATAGTAGAAATATCAGTGCAAACTCTCCTTAGCATTTAGAAGTTGATCTTTCTACCAGATCCTGATGCCAAATTATGTAAGGACTTAGAATCTGGAAAGGAAGCTCAGTTGGAAAATATTCCTAAATAAAAAATGAACTAGGACTTAAAAAGCAAGCTTTCTATAAAGAGCATAATTCTAATAGGAAACCAAAATGCCTAAAAATAAACTATGGAATAAGAAGACTGTCATTACTAATTTAGAGCCCTTAATAACAAAGATATAGATATTAAATAAATACATTGTTTATATTCTGCTTTTGATTAAGTCACAGGAAGAACTATGAATGAAGGTGTATGGATAGAGTTGAGGCTGCTTTTTATTTAATTTGATACTGCCCCTTTAATATAAGGAATGCAAAAATATCAAAACTTACTATAATTATCTTAATACTAATAATGGAATTGCCGTCTCTGTTTGGTGAGACTACAAATTCAATTAATTCTAATGCTGGTTCCAATAAGCTCTTTATGAGTCTAAAGGAATTATTAACACAGCAAAGTTTGAAAGATTGAATCACAAAAACAATTTCTTGCAAGATTTTTGAAGCTTTGAGCAGGTCTGCTTTCATGAAAATCATCATCTATTAACCTACTGCAGTAGAAGGAGCAAACCAGGAAGAGAGGGAGCGAAAGAATGAGGGATAAAAGGTAGGGAGTGGAATTGGCATGCCTCATTCTTATTTGTCTGCCAAGTGAAAGTCAATGTCAATGTCATTTTTTTTTTCCAGGCTGACCCTAAAAGGATAAGTTCTGTTTAGACTCCATTTTATAAGACCAGGATATTCAACAAGACTGAAAAAGGCTGAGGCCCCTTTTGGGCCCCTGTGTGCAACTGTAGATACAGTGACTCAATCAGTCTGTACACCTAGGCGCCAAGATTGGGAAGTGTGAACTGGCACACACAGTGGTTGTGCTGGTGCTGGTGGCAGCAGTGAAGGGTCATTCCATAATCTGGCACACACACACAAAAATGAAAATAATTATATGAGAAGCACCTTCAGAAAAGTAGTAGCAAAGTTTCTACTGGTTTATCAAATGACTGATCTAGGTCAAATTAGGAATCAATACAGTCTTTAAGCAAAGGATGACTAGAGGCAAGTCTCTTCCTTAGTCTGAGTCTTTTCACTTAAAAAAAAAAAAGTATTCTAGGTTTGCATGCCTGAATTGAATTAATTGCTGCTTCTGTTTCACAAGACTCTATAGGGGTCAACATTTTTCTAGTGTCATATTACATGTTATACGGGTTGTGCTATCCTTGTTATAAAAATGCCTTCTGCTATTCATATTGTCGCATTTTCTTCTCTTTGGTATTCTGGATGTATATATTACATCCCCATTGCTGTGATATGT
The DNA here is from genome assembly GCA_028627145.1 of Eidolon dupreanum. NCBI lineage: Eukaryota > Metazoa > Chordata > Mammalia > Chiroptera > Pteropodidae > Eidolon > Eidolon dupreanum. Next base: position 66,005,118 of record CM053502.1, on the reverse strand, counting down.
TTCTTTTTGCACAAGTCTGAGCTTTTTCTTTAACCACCTGTTCCCAAGGACAGGTCTCAGGCATGCCTTCTCCCTGGCTGATTGATCATGTAGTAACATAGTAACTAACCAAGTGTCTCTTTTCTGGATGTATTAACTTCACAGGCACCACCACCAATACTGCCAGTTTGCTGCATACCAATTAGCCTAGGCTCAGAGCCAGGTGCTGCCTATGACATCTTTCTGCCATAGATGTGCCCCCTTGTCTGCTCTGCTGGTGTCCTCTGACAAGTCTGTTCTGATCTGTAGATGCCTGAGGGCTGCTTGCTCAGCCTGCTGGAAAGGGCTGGTCATTTCCTCTCCTAGTCAGGAACAGGATGGCAAAGCCTGCAGGCAAAGAAAGAGCTATTAGAATGAGACCATTTCTTAAATACAATTGAGCCCTTTCTTTAGGGTCTTCTCTTGTTTCTCTGCTTCTCCAAGACTCCTTTTTCATATCTATGTGGGATTAAAGTGGTGCCTTAGGCACTTTGAAGAGCATCTGAAGGAAAGGCTGGGGGCCTTTGAAAATCCTGTTGCTCCACCCTCCACTTTGCTGAGGACTCCTGGCTTTCACAAACCTCACCAATGTCACGGTATTTCCCTTCCATTAAGTCTGCTTTTCTTTCTGGAGTGAGGCGGTCAAGGAGCTGGGTGAGTTGGTTCATGGAGCAGGGAAGCATTTTCTTATATTGTCCTTATTTTGAGTTATAAGGAGGGGAACGGTGTTTAAAAATGCCACTTATCTCCAGTAACTTAGAAATGTTACATTCTGTTAAGTTCGACCAAGGATGAGAAGAGAAAATGGAAGTGAGGAAGTAAGAAAACAGACTTTGTGGGTCTTGAGCAGGGCAGCTAGATCAGCTCCGTCTCCAGGCAGTTGGGCTTCCCCTGTCTTCCCTTAGCATGCTCAGAGTTCATCACTGCATTTTTTTTTTTTCTGGCCTTTGGAATCAGAAGACCCAGAGGTATGGTTTCTTACGTTGCCAGGTGAGTTCCCCAGTTTTCATCAGGAGACAGATGTAGGAGCACATTTGGCGTCTCCTGCATATTGTTACTTTTCAGGATCTTGGAAAGAGAAGAGGGAGGAATATGAAATCAGAAGGGTGAACAAGGCAAACAAACAAACAAAAGCTCACACAACAGTTTAGTGGTTAGTGAGGGAAAGGGGATGGACGGAGGTAGAAAAAGGTAAAGGGGGTCAAATATGTGGTGACAGAAAGAGATGTGACTTTGGGTGGTGAGCACACATTGCAATATACAGAAGGTATGTTATAGAATTATACACTTAAAATCTATATAATTTTATTAACCAATATCACCCCAATAAATTTAATTTAAAAAAATAAATGCAAGAAAAAATCAAAAGGGGAAGTGAAGCCACTCTGAGCACCCCTAGAGTGTGCCCTCCCACAGAAGGTCGTCCCATGCACAGTGCCATCAGAAGGTGATCTTTTCAAGATTCTGAATTTGACAGGCCCTGGAGCTGAAAAGACCCCAGGATCATGATTGTTGGGAGAATTGTGGACATTGAAAATGTCTGGTGGACCAGAAGACCTATATTATGTGAGCAAAAAAGTCAAGACGTGGAGCATTGAAGCAAAAACTGTTCAGATAATTCCTGAAACCCACTCTCAAGAAAAGGGTTTCTGAGAATGAATGGCTGCCCAGCACCTTTTCACCTGGTCTTGAGCTGAGACGTCCCCAGTGAGTCAAGAAAATAAATAACCTTTGGGTTATTTGGAGTAGAAGAGAAGTAAGTTGTCCACTTGGTCTTAGCCTGACTTAGTGATTCTGGTGGCTAGTGGGGCAGGATAGAATCTGGGAGAGAGAGAGAATGCTGAAGGAAGGGATGCCAAGAAGATGTTTTTGGCGATGGAGCAGCTGGCATTCTGCTCTCATTGAGATTGGCTGGCCCAGGAGGATCCTAATTACTGCACAACTGCTGCCTCCATAATCACTGTGACAGGAGCAGTGTGGGCTGGAAGGAGATGTGAGATGGAGCTGGTTGATGCTGAAGAGGATATTGGAATCGCTGTTTTTTTTTTCTTTTTCCTTTTCTTCCTCTGTCTTCAATAAGGAGGCTGTTGCCAGCTGCCTAAGATTGAACCAGCTGCCACCAAGAAAAGGGCCAACCCCTCCTGCCTCATCTCCAGTGGGTGCACCAGCCCCAGCCTGCAGGTCTCTCTCTGGGCCTTCTGGCTAGAGGAAGTGGGTGAGGGGTTCAGAGAGAGAGAGGGAAGGAGGGAGGACGGAGGGAGAGAGAGAGAGAGAGAGAGAGAGAGAGAGAGAGAGAGAGAAAGAGAGAGAGAGGGGAGGGAGAGAGAGGAGTGGGAGAGGGAGAGGGGGAGAGAGAGAGGGAGAGAGAGAGAGAGAGAGAGAGAGAGAGAGAGAGCGCGCGCGAGCGCGAGCGCAAGTGCGTACGCGCATGTGAGCGAGCTGGCCTGGGAAATTAACCTATATTAAAAAAAAAAAAAAAAAAACAAACAGTAAAACAAGAGACTTCTTTTGAATTATCTCCAAATCAAAGAACTATGAAATTTATCAGTTGGGGATATTGGTTAGATGATATCTTCGATTTAAGTAACCAAGAAAAATAAAACAATTTCCCCCTTCCTCAGCCATTATGCTTCATCCGATTTTTTCCCCCTTTGAATAAATTCCAGGTTTAGGAATGAACAGTCTTTTGGATGGTAATACACAGTACCCTTGAGGTCAACTTTCCAATGAGGTGTGAGAATTAGCTGGAGGCTTCAGTAGGTTTGCAGGGAAATCCAGAAATAATCCAGGGGTGCTAGACCCAGGGTGAGGAGGGCAGGCAGCGATGCTTAGATTTGCCTGTTTGTTGCCTGGCTCTCAGGAGAATACCAAGACTGACCATTTATAGGGACTCCTGATAAGGTGGTGGCATCCTCTGCAAGCCATATTTTGTAGGGTTTTCTGGATTCTGATACCAAGGAAACTTCTGGAAGAAAAAGTATAATGGATTCGTTGGCTGATTTTGTTCCCTTTGGAAGACAGGTGACTGGTTACAAGATAACACTAAGTCCTGGAAAGCCCACTTGCCATGTTGATGCTTAGAGTGAACTCACTGGGAGAGAAATCGTATAGAGTCCCAGAATTTAATGGCTTTTTATTCCATTAAAGGAATAAAATGTTATTTTTTTTTGTATTTTTTTTTTTAATTCTCCTTCATTCAGCACAGCATTAATTTTATTAACTTCTGGCTCTAATGCATTACACAATCATAACATTCCCTATTATGTTGTACCTTTGGGTTCCCATCTATGAAGCCAGTCACTCTCATACAGTTTTTTTTAGGATTTCTCTCTAGATTGTGGTTCTTTTTCAGTTGCTTCACAAGGTAGTAGGGCAATATTGAGAGTGGTTAAGTAGGAAGGCTGAGATGTTTGCATCCTAGTTCATTATATAAAGAGCCACTACAAAATAAATCTGGTTTTTGGAGCACAAACTTTTGTTTCCTGGGCCTTTTTGTTTATTCCCTTTAAATCCTTTTAGCTTGATTTATGAGTCTAAATGTGATTCTAACAACCATTTCCCTCAAAAAACATCTCTCACACATTGTTGTGAAAGGTTGCAATTTCTCCATGAACATTTTACTGAGACTATTTGGAAGAAAATATGGCTGGAGTCTCTTTTCCACAGTTCTGGGAGTGTTGTTGTAGGCCCTAGTCTTTGACGTTGCCAGTAGCCATAAAAGAGAATTTGGGATTTTGACACGGAGGTGAAGTTGGGATTTGGAAAAGGATGGACTATCATTTTTAAGATACTGTCACCACCATAACATTCTCCATATGTTCCAGCTTGAAAAGGCATGGAGTCGTTAAAATGGTGCTGTGCTATACAGATTGGGCATGGTTTAACTGGAACAGGTCAAGCTGTGAGGCCAATAGTTTTTCCCTTGGATGATAATCCAAACAGAACATCTCAGAAAGACAGTACCACAATTGGTGTTGGCATTTTAATGAGTGTAGTTTTGTAAACAATTAGAATCATGAATTTGGGAGGCAAAGATTAATTAGTAGAGTAAAAGACACACACACACACACACACACACACACACACACACACACACACAGAGCTCCCATGTACCATGGATCAGTTTACTATATGTTCTCACATTCAATCATTATGACACTTTGAGGAGACACGATGGAGGCTATACATCCTGGACAGTCTGCTGTTGACATACACCATTGGTAAGTATGCTATCTTCCTTCTTCTGGGTCTTAGAATTTCTCCATTCCCATCCTTGCCCTGCGTGATTTCAGTAGTGCGTAGCACACACGGGTTGAAGGTAGAGGTGGTTCCCTGTTTTCCAGCTTTGCATATAGGCTGCTTCTGAGCTGGCTTAGTTCTCTATAATTTTAAAACTCTGTTTTCCATCTGAGGTAAATAAGTTACATACAGTGTTATGTAATTCCTGCAAAAGAATGAAATCAAACTCTTATCTAACACTATACACAAATACTATCTCAAAATGAATCAAAGACCTAAATGTAAAATATAAAACTGTAAAAACCTTAGAAGAAAACATAGAGCAAACCCTTTACAGCATTGGATTGGCAGTGACTTTTTAGATATAACATCAAAGGCACGTTAGAAAAAGAAACAATAGAAAAAATAGACAAATTTGTCTTCATAGAAATTTAAAACTTTTATGCATCAAAAGACAATGTCATCAGAGTAAAAAGGCAACCCACAGAATGGGAGAAAATATTTGCAAATCATGTATCTGATAAGGGATGAACATCCAGAATATATAGAGAACTCCTAAAACTCAACAGTAACCAAACAACTGAATTAAAAATGGGCGAAGGACTTAAACAGACATTTCTCCAAGATGTACAAATGGTTAATAAGCCCATGAAAAGATGCTCAACATCACTAACTATTATGGAAATACAAAATCAAAACTACAGTGATGGTCACTGGAATGGCTACTAACAACAAAAAAAGTAACAAATGCTGACTAGGAGATGGTGAAATTGAAACCCTTGTGTGATATTGGTGGGAATGTAAAATGGTACAGTTGCTGTAGAAAACAGTATGATGATTCCTCAAAAAATTAAAAATAAGGTTACCACATAACCAATTCCACTTCTGTGTATATACCATCGAAAATTGAAAGTGAGATCTCAAAGAGATATTTGTACACCCATATTAATAGCAGCAGTATTCTTTTTTTTTTTCCCCCCTGCAATGGGTGCTATTCTTTTTTGAGTAAATTAATTGGGGTGACATTGGTTAATAACATTATATAGGTTTCCAGGGTACAATTCAATAATATGTCATGTGTATGTTGCATTGTGTGTTCACCATCCAAAGTTAAATTTCCTTCCATCAACATATATTTGACCACTTTTACTTTTATCTACCTGCCCCCCTTCCCTCTGGTAACCACTACGGTGTTATGTTGTCCATGTCCATAAGTCTCTGTTTGTTTTGCTCTTTTGTCAGCAGCTGTATTCATGATAAGCAACCTAGAGTCCATCAACAGATGAAATGATAAGCAAAATATGGTATAGACAATGGAATGTTATTCAGCCTTAAAAAGAAAGAAAATTCTGATGTATACTACAATGTAGATGAACCTTGAGGACATCCTGCTAAGTGAAATGCTAGTCACTAAAGAGAAATACTATATGATTCAACTTATATAAGGTATTTATGATAGTTACAATCATAGAGGCAACAATAGAATGGTTTTTGCCAAGGATTGGGGACAGAGAGGGAAAAATAGGAAGTTATTGTTTGATGAGTATAGAGTTTCAGTTTTATAAGAGTTATGGAGATGGATGGTGGTGATAGTTGCACAACATTATGAATGTCTTTAATAACACTGACATGTATACTTAAAAATGGTTAAGATGGTAAATTTTATGTTATGCATATTTTACCACAATAAAAAATTTGAAAAAAAGTTATGTGATTTTTTCCCTCTGTACTCTAATTGGCTGTGTACATACATTTTAAATGTGTATACACATAGTTTTTATCACATTTTATCAGTTGTTTTAATATAGTGTTAACTTAGTGTTTATAAAAATCTAAGTGCTGAACAATAGGTTAAAGTTATGTAAATTAGTGTATAATAAGTGTATTAAAATATAGGCATTATAAATTTTACAAATGGAAAAATATTCTATATATAATTTTAAGTATAAAGATCAGAACACAAAACTAGGTACTATGATGATCTCATATCTGTAAAAATATACAGAGAAATTTATATATAATATAACAAAACATTAACAGTGGTTATCTGTTGATAGTAACTTTGTAATTTTTCTTTCTGTAAAACATTTTCCTCGATAAACATATACTATTTATATAATTATAAAAATAGTTACATAATGAAAAATAGCCATAAAATTGATACTTTATATTTAGATAATGCTGAATGTGCGTCTCTTTTACACCCTGTCAAAGGGTTGACTGAATATACCTGAATAAAATTTGGGAATCAGGCTCCCGATCAGGAATACACCACTAGTATGAAATAACTTCTAAAGATAAATAAAATATGTCTTAATGGTATTTTGACTTCTAGTGCCTTTTGCAGGCACATAATCTGCCATGAATTGGAGGCTTGCCAGCTGGGGTAATACAGCTTAACAAATGAGGTTTATAAGCCTTTCTTCAGTTCATATTGCTAGCATTTTTTTACGGAGATGTAAATACCACAGCTGGTGAAGTGGCAACATTAATTAGCAGTGGGAAGTATGTTGGGGGGTAAGAAGGAAGTTACTAGAACTGTCATGGGCTATGATTGCAGGTAAACAGCAGGTGGAAAGGCAGGCAATGTTTTTTCCTCCATCCTTTGAGATGGTAAATAATATTAGTTGGATCATGTGTGTAAAGGAGAAAAAGTTTTACTTTAAGAGGTGACCACATAATTTCTTTCATGGGAGGGTTTTATTATTTGACTTGGTATCTGGGTTGACATTTTTGTTGGGGAAAAAGATCTCTCATGGCCCAGATGGCATAAGTGAGAAAAGTCTTAGCTGAATGAATCTGAATGATTCAGGACACTTGGAGTATAGGGGCAAGTGAAGTAGACAGGAGAGGGAAGAAGCAGGATGGTGTGTGTGTGTGTGTGTGTGTGTGTGTGTGTGTGTGTGTGTGTGTGTACTATTAGTCATGGAGAGAGTCTTAATAGAAAGTAAGAAAAATTCTGCAGTGGTGATAGAGTGATAGTAGTGGACGATAGCCACAGAAATTTTCAGAAGGGGTACAGAATGTTCTCTTCTGCTGATCTGTGCTACATTGTAAATTACTATCCTAACCTCCTTAGCCAACATTACCTTGAATTTTGAGTGAAGAGTCTACTATATACCATGGCCACGTGCGAGTAGTCTTTTTGGAAAATCAAGAAGAAAGGGCTATATTCCATGAATGGGTTGACATAAAGAGGAAAGATGGAAATGACCACAAGAAGAGAATTGTAACCAAAGATGTCAGGGTAAAATATAAGTCTCCCAAGAATCCCTAGAAATATTGAGAGGCATATTTGGCTACCCATTGCAGTTAGAATGAGATTTATGATCAGAATCTCAAAGGCAGTGTCACCCCAGTTGATGTTACAGTTGCACTATTACGGAGGCAGATATTTAATCGTCGATACTTCAGGTTTATTGTTTAATTAATTTTTGGTTAATCAAATGCCTGGCCCTGGAAAAAGCTCAGTCCAAAGTTTGGATTTTTATCAGTTCACGAGTTTAGTCTTTCTCTGCTTATTCTAAGCAATACAATTTGTAGCTGAGATTTGCAGTTGTTGATAATCTGTTTTCCTGCCAATATGTAAAAAATATAGGGCTGGGAAGAAAATAACCATGAAGACATTTAATCGGATATAAGAATGGGATTTATTTCTCACTACCAGGTCATGTTTTTCAAAAAGTCTTCAGAGAGTTTAAACTGATTAATATTTGTTATGTCAGAACACTAATTCAGCCCATTAGTGTGCCCATGGTTTTACAGCACAGAGCAATCAATTCATCACTAAAATTTTATTTGTTTATTGCTCAAACAAATAAAAGAGCAGAATTGGAAATTATGTCTATGCTGTTAGTAGTGATTTTTTGGGTTCTTATTTTCCCTTAGTAATTGAAGTGTTGGATTCAGGATATTTCTACTTGTGAGAGCCAAATCCCTGAGTATTATAATGGAGTGTGTTCTCACTATCAGCTGTTAATCAAGGTATATAAAAGTGAAGGTGAGAGATCTCATTTTGTACAGTTAAGTTTCTTATTCATAAGTTTTCAAGGGCCTTCTTTTTTTAGATGCCTTTTTCCTGTTCCACTCTGTTTTTTATTAGATGATCTCATTTTATTGGAACCAATGAGGAAAAATGAGTATGCAGGGATTATTTGTGCTTAAAAATGCACATTTATGGAAGTGTAACTTCAGGTTGAAGTATTATTAGACAAACCAAATATGGCATATTAAAAAAGCAGTAGAAAGTAGGAAATTTGGCTTTTACTTTATATTTTATTTCTTGCAAGCTCTGGGATGTTGGGCAAGTCACTTAGATTTTCAACTCCTCATTATCTAATCTGGATGGGAATAGTAATATATGTCCTATCTGAAGACACAGGATTGAAATAAATGTTTACCTGCCAGCCCTAGCTATATAGCACTTTCCTTCTATAGCCTCTTACACTATTTTTCTTCATAGCAATTATCCCTACCTAATATTTTACTATATGTGCTTATTTTCTGTTAATCCAAATAGAAAGTAATCTCCATGAGAACAGGGTTCTCTCTGTATTATTGCCAGTGCTTAGGCAGTGACCTGATGCATAGTGTATGATCAGTAAATATTTGTTGAAAAGGTGAATACTAGCTGTTAGATCCAGGCTTATAAAACAGAATCTGATGCAGTATGGTGGTTAAGCTCTGTTGTAAAGATGCCATGCTTCAAATCTCAGCTCAACCACTTTCTGGCTGTGTGACCTTGGGTAAGTTAATTAGCTGCTTAGGGCTTTAGTTTTCCCTTTTGTTATGGATAAAATGGACCTAATAATAGTACCTAACTCAGTTGTCATCAGAGTTAATAGAATAGTTCATGTAAAGTAATCAGCACAGGGTTTGAGTTCTTTGTCAGTTGTTGCTATCCATTTCTGGATTTATAAACATGGACTCAGCTTTTCCAAGCTAGAATGAAAAAATTAGATGATGTCACAATAAAGATTTACAATAACAAAGGTTTGGTGTTGTCTTGTAACAAATTCTGTTTTTAGGCAGTCCCAGCTTTGAGGTGTAGTTATGTTTGCACTTTTGAGGAGGGAGAAATGTAGGCCGAATGAAGATTTTTTCACAAGTTGACCTCTTGTTTTTTTCTTATTGTCTTAGTGTATGGTTAAAGTGACAGGACAGTGGTGAGCCAAGCTGAAGTGATTGATGAATTACTCTGAAGCCATGGGTTTTGAAGAGCCTGAATAGACCACTATTGAAGCAGTAATGAGATGGGGAAGAGGACAAAGTCAGGTGGCCCTCAACTTGTGTGAGACTTAGCAGGATAGAGTTGTGCCTTTGCTCAGACCCAAACCTGTTCCCTTGGCTTTAGATCCATGGAAACCCTGATAATAGAAGGAGATCAAGGTTTTAGAATAAGAAAGGAAGGAAGGTAACATTTACTTAGCACCCTCTATTTGTCAGATACTATTAATAACGTAAAAAGTTATCTAGAAAGGGTAAGGGATTGAAAACTATTTGAAGAAGTAATGACTGAAAACTTTCCTAACCTGGTAAAGGAAACAGACATACAAGTCCAGGAAGTACAGAGAGTCTCAAATAAGAGAAACCCAAAGAGGCCCACACCAAGACATACCATAATTAAAATGCCAAAGTTTAAAGTCAAAGAGAGAATCCTAAGAAGAGCAAGAGAAAGGCAACTAGTTACTTACAAGGGTACTCCCGAAAGAATGTCAGATGATTTCTCAACAGAAAGTTTGTAGGCCAGAAGAGATTGACATGAAATATTGGCATGAAAAGCAAGAACCTACAACCAAGATTACTCTACCCAGCAAAGCTATCATTTAGAATGAAAGGATAATAAAGAACTTTCCAGACAAGAAAAAGCTAAAGGAACTTATTACCACCAAACCAGTATTACAAGAAATGTTAAAGGGACTTCTTTAAGAAAAAGAAAAATAATATCAAAAATATGAGTAATAAAATGGTAATAATTGCATACCTATCAATAATTACTTTAAATGTAGGTAGATTAAATGCTGTAATCAAATAACATAGAGTGGCTGAGTGGAGAAGAAAACAAGTCTCACAATATGCTGCCTACAAGAGGCCAACTGCAGATTGAAAGACATACACGGATTGAAAGTAAAGGGACAGAAAAAGATATTTCATGCAAATAGAAGTGCGTATAAGCTGGGTAGCAGTACTTACATCAGACAATACAGATTTTAAAACAAAGGGTATAACAAGAGACAAAGAAGGACATTTCATATACAATAACCAAGATATGGAAACAGCCTAAGTGTCCATCAATAGATAATTGGATTAAGAAGTTGTGGTATATATACCTAATTGAATATTACTCAACCAAAAAAGGAATGAAACCTTACCATTTGCAACAACATGGACAAATTTAGGGGGTAATATGTTAAGTGAAGTAAGTCAGACAGAGAAAGACAAATACTAAATTATTTCACTTACATGTGGAATCTAAAGAACAGAATAAACAAAACAGAAACAGATGCATAGGTACAGAGAGCAAACCGATAGTTGCCAGATGGAAGGGGATTAGGAGGTGAGTGGGTGAAAAGTGGTACGGGATTAAGAAGTACAAATTGGCAGTTACGAAATAGTCACAGGAATGTAAAGTACAGTATAGGGAACATAGTCAATAATATTGTAATAACTATGTATGGTGCCAGGTGAGTGCTAAACTTATCGGGGTTGGGGATCACTTTGTAAATTATACAAATGTCTAACCACTAAGTGGTATACCTGAAACTAATGTAATATTGAATGTCAATTGTAGTTGAAGAAAATTTTTATCTTATCTAGTTTATAATAACCCTCAAAATAAGTGTTTTGCGTATTTAATAGTTAAAGACCTGAGGCTGAGGAAGGTTAAATAACTCACTTAAGGTCAACAGCAAGTAAGGAATGGTTCAGGAGTTTGATTTCAGACCCCTCTGATTCTAGAGACTTCAATACAGATTTCTGATTCCTAGAGACAGGATCAGGGCTCTGATGGCTCGGTACTTGGATCTAAGAAACCCATGTGGAGCATTAGCGGCAAAAGGGGACACTAAGCCAACTGCCTTCTCGTGTGGCTCTTACATGTTTCTGTGAAGCTCAGCATCCAAAGTAGATACAGCCTAAGGTAAAAACACATAGACTAGTGGAGAAGCAGACTTTTGGAAACCAGGGAAGCCTATCCTGTCCCGTCATAGCCCCTCGTTCTCCAAGACTATGCTGATTTAGGTATTCTTCCTATACAGTCCCACAAATCACTCATGAGTTTACCTAGCTCTGTCTCTGACGCATCGTTTTCTATCTGTCTTCTTCTGTGTCTGTCTTCTACTCTAGTATGTGGATCTCCTTGAGTGTAGGGAGAATAGTTTAGTCATTTTGTTCTTACTAATCAATACACTGACTGATGTTCATGGCTGCTAAAGGGTGGAGTGAGGGAAATGGATGGTAGTAATAGTTGAAGTTGGTCTTGAAAATATCAGCAATTCCTGCTTTATTTTCTGTTATTATGACTCTGTTTTAACATTCTTTGTTCCATGGCCTTTTCCTTTCCTGCCCATTACCCTTCTTGTCTGTAGGCAGGAATAAACTTGGCAGCAGTGGTCCCAGAAGTGAGGTCACTGTTATCTCTGCTAGAGTATGTAGGAAGAAGGTGGTGGAGGTAGTGGACCCAGGGCTATTCTGTGTCATAGTTAGGCATAGCCAAGAGGTTATGCAAAGATTATGAATGGTTTTGGCAGAGTTGGAAAATATCACAGAAGCTGCTGACTTGAGAAATGCAAGGTATATAAGAGACCATATCCAGTGACTATAGGAAAGAAACAGACTTACTATGAAGTTTACTCCTTGTGGCATTTTTTTTTTGGTTAAGCATCATATTTTAATTGACTGCCAGCAATTTTTATGTGTATAATGTCAAATCCTTCCCTGAAGCTTAGATTAAGGAGGCAGTGTAGTGGAGTAGTTATGAGCTTGGACTCTGGATCCGGTCTGCATTTAAACCAGTTTAAATGGTTCCACCTGGTTCTGCTTGACCTTGGTAAATTTTATGTGAACTTTGTAAAATGGCAATTCTCATCTGTAAAATGGCAATGCTCAGAGGATTAAATGAATTAATACATAGGACACACTTATTATAATTATTATTATAATGGGATTTTCAAAACTTTATAGCAACATTGTAATGCAAATTTCGAAACTTTGCCTGTCAAACTAGATACACTGAAGCCCACCATACACATCAGTTTCCAGTACTAAAGAACTAATAAAACCAAACCAAACCAAAATGACTAATAAATAACTTGTATAATGCAACAATCATTAGACTCCCCTAGATTTAGAGTTAAAACTCCTACGGCTAGAGCAGGATGATCTTTGAAAAGTCCCTTCAGGCCCTAATCTCAGTTTTCTTTTCTTTAAAATGAAAGTATTGAATTAGATCAAGGATGGCAAGTAAATGTAAGCAACCTGCTAATCCACTCCCCTGTGACCGAGGAAGGCGTGGCTAATAGATATCAGCACATTTTCCTGCTGCTCAGAATTTGTTCCAACACTGCTGTCCAGGAAGCCATTACTAGTTGACTTGTGTTAGAGAATAAAATAAAACTGATATCCTGCTATAATCAACAGGACAAGTAATAACAAATGTTGGAGAGGATGCAGAGAAAAAGGAACCCTCATACATTGCTGGTGGGACTGCAAATTGGTACAGCCACTATGGAAAACAGTATGGAGGTTCTTCAAAAACCTAAGAATTGATCTACCATATGATCCAGCAATCCCTCTACTGGGTATTTACTGCAAAGTCTTGAAAACCCATATCTGAAAAGATATTTGCACACTGATGTTCATAGTAGCATTGTTCATCGTGACCAGAAGCAACTGAAGTGTCCTACAATAGACGATTGGCTAAAGAAGTTGTGATGGTACATATATACAATGGAATATTATTCAGCCATGAGAAGAGATGAAATACTGCCATTTGTGACAGCATGGATGGACCTCGAGATAATCACGCTAAGTGAAATAGGCCAGACAGAAAAAGTTGAAAATCACATGATATCACTTATACGTGGGATAGAAACCTAAAAGTAACAAATGAACAGGATAAACAGAGATTCATGGACATGGGCTATAGACTAGTGGTTACCAGAGGGTAGGGGGTTTGGGAGGAGGGAGGAGGTAGACGGGGTAAAGGGGGTCAAATATGTGGTGATAGAAAGAAAGCTAACTATGGGAGGTGAACACACAGTGTAAATATGTATGTGCTTTACTGTTGAAGTGTACAGCTGAAACTTATTGGATTTTGTTAATTAATGTCACCATAAAAAAATAAGTATATTTTTAAAAAATTTTAATAACATAAAAAAGCTCCAAAAAACTGATATTCTACTCAAAGCATTGTATGCTCTTGAAAGTTTTTTCCAGCTCTGTACTTCTGTGATTTAATGACTCAGAGTAAATGTGTTAGAAGTTGATTTTTGTAGATTTAATATAGCTGGTGTTGGGAACTCTTTAGGAAGCCAAAGGACTCAGGGAAATAAGAGAGCTTTCTTCACAGTCAGGATAAGAAAAAGTTCCCTGAGTGCTTACTATAATCCTTATGTTTCAAAGGGAAGTCTTGTGAGGTAAAAGAAGACCCAGGAAGGAGGAAGTCTGGGTGTTCAAAATTTGTTCTTCCTGATATTGCCCAAATGTGCTTTTCGAAGGCTCTAATATGCCTCATATGTGGGCACCAGCATTTTGTACTTGTAACACTGAAGATGCTGGCATGTACTAATGGTAGATTTCTGAAGCCTTTACATGGGAGAGCTTCCCAAGAACAGGGCTGGTTTCTGATCTATGAGTTGAAAGTCAATCTACATAGGGGAATATTTGGAGGTCAACAACATTTTCCAGCTTCTATATGTCTCTATAAATGTTTCAATCAGACATTTTTGACCAGAAGCTGAACACCTCAGTAAGAATGGCTTTGTGACAAGGTGTTCTTTATCTAAAGATTGAAATCCAAACCTATTTGTATAAATATATTTCAGAAGAGTGGTGATGTGGATGTCTTTAAAAGAATGTTACACATTTTGAGTGCTTTGGTGGCAAGTTCACTCTTGCTCACGTCATTGGGATTTCAGTTTTACTCTGGAATTGGACAATTCTGGAGCACTCATTTCTGTTCTCACATGTTTGAGCTAACAGTTTCTGTTTACGTGAGACTGGTAGATAGCGACGCCTGAGATACTAAGCACTGTAGAGCCAGAGAAGGACACTGTTTCGACAGTGTCAGGAAGGAGAATTTTGAACATCCAGACGTCCTTAATGGATCTTATTTCAATCACTTGGAAATTTTCTTCCAGTGTCTGAAGAGAAAGATTACTTGCATACATGACAAATAGACTGAATTTGCTTACACTTAACAGGATCAAGCACTAATTTCATCTCTCCACTCACCTGGAGAGAAATGTTTTGTGAAGGCTCTGGGCCTACAGTTCCACATTCCCAGAACCAATACAAAGCTCTCCACTCCTTTCTTTGAGAGTCGTGAATGGAAAACCTTTGTTACTGAGGTCAGAGGTGTTCTTTGTCTTTTGTTTTTGTTCTGAAGTAACTTTATTGACTGCACAGAAAGTCTTCACGCTCCTATTATTTACACCATTTATGACTGCATATTTTCTTTGACAATTCTCTAAAAACCAGCTTTCCTGATGCTGAGCTATAATTGCAAAGAACTTTTTCTCTGGAAAGTGTTGGTACTGCTGGAGCACTTTTGGGCTTTCCTGAAAGTTAGATTGTTTATGTCTCTTATTTGTGATTGATTTTGAAACAGGAAAGTCTTTACTTTTTTGTAGTTCTATGAAACAGTAGGTGAAGCTAGACCCAAAAAATGGTAGCAAGGGAGATAAAGTAAACCAGCTATTGTGGTGGGGATGATAGAGTGGGTAAATGAAGTGTGTCTTTGGGTCTTCTAGTTCTACCAGTTTTGTAAACAGTTTCCCCTCCCCCTCCATGTGTTAGCATCCTTGTATGTTTCTGTCATTAAGTTTGTGAAAACTTTGCTTAGGAAAAGCAAAAGGACCTGATCTATTCACTAGCTCTAAGGGGCAAGCGACTGGTTAGTCTTAAAGTCCCTCCTTATTTGGACAGAAGCCTGCTCTGTAATTTTGAAATTACTCTGTAAGTAGCTGATTACACACCATGATAATCACAGGGGCAGCTAGTATTTTTTGAGCACTGATTATGTGTTAGGTATTGTGCTAGGATAATCTTGTGCTTCTTCATTGAGTTCCACAACACCTTTATGCATTTTTTATCACTATCATTTCCATTTCATAGATGGGGCATTTGACACTTAGGCTAATTAGATAACTCAAGTTTCCTGGGCCCATGCAGCCAATAAATACCTGGATGAGCTGGGATTTGACTCTACATGCCATGCTTTAGCCAACTTACTATCAACAGTATTTTAGTATTTTTCTGAGGACAAAACTTGATGAAGGTTGTTTGATAACATAGTCAGTGAAAAATCATAATTGATAAGAGACATGGAGGTAGCTAAAGTTTCTTTTGTTCAGCATACAAATGACTTATAACCTATTCACTTGGGCTTCTGCTTCTTCCATTTGATTGTTTCTGTCTTGAACTCAATGGGTTCTCCTTGCAGGTGTGATAAGAAATCCAAGAAGGAAGCAACCCTGGAGAAGAAAGGAACCGTGACAGGCTGACAAGGATGGTGGAAATGAAAAAACATAAAGGTAGCCCTGAAGTCTAATCACAAGTATTATACTCCAGAGGGAAACTTTAATATTAAGCATCAGAATTCAACCTTCCTCATCATCTCACATATTGGGCATATAATTTGTGTGGGGATTACAACCTGAATCTTCTTAGGTACCTCTGGTTTCTGACACAGCGGCAGCCTTTGAATCGCGAAGTGTTTTTCCCCAGCCGCTTAATCTCCAGAGCAGCCAATTTATAGACTGGAGGAGTTTTATTTTATCTGTTCCAACCACACTCCCACTTTATGCCTTTGTATCAGGAAGCAGCTTAGACTCTCTGTTACTTGGGATGGGTTTGCCGATATGAATACACTTTTGTGGGTGTGCATCTGGATCTTCCTGAAGGTGCTTGAAACAATGGTGAACAAATGTGGGAGGGTGAGGACCTATATTGTGTAACAAACTGAAGGCACCAAGGAGCCTGCGTTTGTTGCGAGTTAAAGGTTTATGCAAAGATTTTCTTGGTAATGTCTAAGATTTTAATAGGGTAATTAATCTTTCGAAGTGTTAGTGCCAGATTATGGGATCAGCCATTATCCCTGACTGCAGAATAATCCTTTGTGTGTTGCTATGAGCAGGACTAAGTGAAGAGAATACTCAGGTTGCCAAACAAAGATATGGCTGCAGCTAGCTTGTTTAGGTTTTTAAATGCATTTGCTGGTGCAGTTAAAAGAATTCGTGTTTCTGTGGGACTATCATTGCCTTTTAATAGCGATTGAGTTAAAGGGAAAGGCAGAGAAATAAATATACATACTTCATGCTTTTTATTCCTTAACAACCAATTATTATTATTTAAAAAATAATGACAGTCATATTCATTGGAGACTGTATTTGAAGCCGGAAAATATAATTTATCAAAAAGCAAGACCTTCAGGAATAAGGGCAAAGGTTTTCATCAAATTCTGAAAGTTCTGCCTCTTTCTCTTTCCTTACTCTAGGTTAGATGAAAGTGGCCAAACAATCCAGCAAGTAAACTAAAATCGAAAGGAAAACACAGCAGCAGCTAATGAGAGTTGGCTATAGCCTTTATGTAAGATTGATTATTTAATATAGCCTTTCAAAATATTTATTACAAATAGATGGCTTTTTTTCTTTGTAGTTTTTACATATATTTAAAAGAAAAATTTCAGAGCATACTATACCATGTAAAACCCCTGCAGGTATAATGATCATGTTGCAATCCACCCAATGGCCTCTACTCTGGCTTTCCTTGAACTTCTCCTTGACTTTGATGAGGATTTTGGCTCTGATTGTCTAAACAAAGCAGTTATTCAAAACTATATGTCTATTGGTTTGGCAACTGGTTGTAGTTACCACTTATTTTCTCCAGATTGCTCCAACTATTTTGTTTACATGCACTCTTGTAATTCTCAACTGTTAGTATCATTGTCTGGATAGAAGAGATTTCTCTTTTGAATAGTAACTCCTTCCCTGTTGGGGGGGCCACAACCTTTGTGCTAGCTTCACTGTGATGATTGGCTTCTGACCACAGGAGGGATTACTAGGTTTGTTCTTTCTTGAATAACGTCTGTATTTTTACGTTAAATATTACTTATGTTTGAGATCAGCCAGAGGATGTTGGTGGGTGGTAGGGAGACATTCTGTAACTTGTTTGCTTTTTATATAGAAATGATATGAGAATTATGACATATAAAATGTAACCAGTGTTTTACTGTGTAGGGTGAGGCATTGTGTTTTATGGAGAGTTTTAAGGAGTGAGGAAGAACTTGGGCTGGCCGTTCCGGTGATGTTAAAGTTACATCAGTGCTTTATGTCTAGAGCAGTTATATAGTTAGATCTCTATCAAGATGCCAAACTTCCAATACCTGAGCTGATGATGGGAGGAAGGCCAATTGAGACAGAAGTGCTCGTGAAAGTGAGAGGATGATCAGGACACATGTAACTACCAATCAGCCTGCATGCCACAAAAAATGGTTCATGCAGAACTTGGGCTGGGTGCTGGCCAGTGTAGCCCCTGCATATTAAGTTATGCTCTCGAGTAATATTCCCAGACTGCTTCTGCTGTGGGAGAAATATTACCCAAGGATAGTCATGCTATTATTCGATGAAAGTCAAATAAGTTATGTTTTCCAGCCAAAGGAGTTTAAAATGTTCTCATTGTCGTACCATGCAGACTACAGGTCATGGTGAGGTGGAATGAATCAGGACAGTACATGTGAAAACATGTGAGAGAGCTGCAGCATCAAGTGGTCATTCCTGTTAGTCAGTGAAGGCGACAGGTAATATTTTGCTCACTTTGCACATTTTTAAACCACCTTTTGACAGGTGTGAGGTGCTATCTCATTGCGTTTTTTTAAATTAAGTTTATTGGGGTAACAATGGTTAATACAATTATATAATTTTCAGGTACACATTATAATTTGACATCTGTATGTTCTATGGTGTGTTTACCACCCAAAGTCCAGTTTCCTTCAGCTACCATATATTTGATCCCCTTTACCCACTTCACCCTCCCCCTAAACCCTATATTTGAGCCTCTTTACCCCATTTACCTCTTCCCACCTCCCCCACCCTACTAGTAACCACTAGTCTATAGCCCTCTGGTAACCACTAGCCTATAGTCCATGTCCATGAGTCTTTGTTTGTTTATCCTGATCATTTGTTGCTTTTAGGTTTCAATCCCGCATGTAAGTGATATCATGTGATTTTCAACTTTTTCAGTCTGGCTTATTTCGCTTAGCATGATTATCTCGAAGTCCATCCATGTGGTCTCAAATAGCAGTATTTCATCTCTTCTTATGGCTGAGTAATATTCCATTGTATATATATATGTACCACAGCTTTTTTATCCAATCATCTATTGTAGGACACTTTGGTTGTTTCCATGTTCTGGCCACCGTGAATAGTGCTGCTGTGAACATCGGTGTGCAAATATCTTTTCAGATATGGGTTTTCAAGTCTTTGGGATAAATATCCAGTAGAGGGATTGCTGGAACCTCCATACTGTTTTCCATTTCCTCTCCAACACTTGTTATTACTTGTCCTGTGGATAAAAGCTATTCTAACAGGTGTGAGATGGTATCTCATTGTGGTTTTGATTTGCATTTCCCTAATTGCTAGTGATGTTGAGCATCCTTTCATATGTTTGTTGGCCATTTGTATTTCCTCTAGGGAGAAGTGTCTATTCAGGTCCTCTGCCCAGTTTTTAATTGGATTTTTTGTTTTTTGTTTTTGTTGTTTGAGTTGTATGAGTTCTTTGTATATTTTGGATTTAGGCCCTAATCAGAGGGGTTGCTTGCAAATATACTTTCCCATTTGGATGGTTGTCTCTTTACCTTGTTGATAGTTTCTTTTGCTGAGCAGAAGCTTTTTAGTTTGATGTAGTCCCATTCATTTATTTTAGCTTTTACTTCCCTTGCCTTTGAGGTCAAATTCATAAAATTCTCTTTAAGTCCAAGGTCACTGAGTTTAGTTCCTATGTTTTCTTCTATACATTTATTGTTTTGGGTCTTAAATTCAGGTCCTTAATCCATTTTGAGTTAATTTTGGTGTGTGGCAATAGACAACAGTCTAGTTTCATTCTATTGCAGGTGGCTTTCCAATTTTCCCAGCACCATTTATTGAAGAGGCTTTCCTTTCTCCACTGTGCGTTTTTGTCTCTTTTGTCAAAAAATTATCTGCCCATATAAACATGGATTTACTTCTGGACTCTTGATTCTGTTCCTCTGGTCTGTGTGTCTGTTTTTCTGACAATACCATGCCGTTTTGATTATTATCGCTTTGTAGTATAATCTGAAGTCTGCCTTGTTCTTTTTTCTCAAGCTGGCTTTGGCGATTTGGAGTCTTTTGTACTTCTGGTTTTTCTTTTTCAATCTAGTGATCTGAGTGAAGATCACACCTTGCCTTTAGTTGTCATGTATATTTAGTTTCTTTTAACCTGAAATGATTCTTTAATCAGTTTTTTTCTTTGTTTGTTTGTTTGTTTGTTTGTTTTTTAGCAGCAATAGTTTCAAAGAGTGAAGTCCAATTATTTGGCTAAATTTAGATTTGTCTGATTGTTTCCCCATGATGAACATCAAGATAAGCATTTTTTTCAGGGAATAACACTTGAAAGGTGATGCTATGTATTTCCCATTACATCAAACAGGAATATATTGTCAGATTGTCCTATTATTATCGAAGCTAACATTTACATTTTTTAAAAAAATAAATCTTTCTGGACAAAGATATTTAAAGGCCATGAAAAATACTCTAAGGAGAAAACCATCTGACCCTGATTATCCTGTATAATTGTGATAGAAAAAGTCAAAATAACTTAAAGCCAATTTTGAATCACTCAAAGCAGTGTCTTGCATAGTGGGCATTTAAAAATTGCTTTTATTTTTAAAAGAGTGGTATGCAGGCTTTAGATATCTCACTCTCAATGTAGTTTTATTAATAAATATACATTGTATCACAGTACAATCTTAGTTTCTCTCTTGCTTCTATACGGAATTGCTTTTATATTCTCACTTCATCCTATGTATTTCTACATTTTTGAAATATTGAACATTTCATGTTATTTTCTAATTGGAAGAATGCTCAAGGATAGTTCTAATATATTGTAAGGCCCAAGTCAGAGTAGCCCAAGTGTAGAATGGTATTATTTTTGAGAGCATGGTTTCATAAAAGGAATTCAAACTATTAGGTGTGTATTGAGATGTACTTCATTCATGTGAATTCTACATTCAAGATTCACAAGGGCATATTTCAAAAGTGAAGAGGTTGGCTGCTTTACATATGGCAGTGGATATTCTTTTATCTCCCATCCTCAGCCAAATTAATCAATCTTGCATGTTGAAGGCTCTACAATCAATTAACTGTGATCCAACCATTAATTTATGAAGAAAAGTTTGAGTGCTTATCTTTTTAGGAGTAGTTACAAAACCTGTAAGTATGGCTGGAAAGACCCAATGGCAGAATACAATTGGGAAGGTATTTTTTGGGATGATGGTGGTGGACAGAGGGAGGATCTTTCTTAGATCTCACAGATTATGCCGTGATTTGACTAATTCACTATCTTTCTTCTTCTCATATTATTCTGAAAATGTGATCACATTCATGATTTTTTTGACTACTTGAAGGGCTGTTATAAAAAATATGCCCAAATTCTGTTGGTTTTGAAGAAAATAGAACCTTTCAACTCAGTTTCAAAAATAAAACCTATTACTGTTCTTTCACTTGGAAAAATCATTCACACTCTTTGAAAGAAATTTATTATCTAGTGTGTCACAACCATGTTAATTTTGGTGTATTTTCTTAGGCCTTTTTTGATCAATGGAGAATTTTGTTGATTTGTACTATGTAGTTGTTAATATATAGAATATACACATTTTCCTTTTTTTAAACCAAAAATTATAACAAGAATTTCTCTTACAGAAAATTCATAATAATTGTAGTTTTAAGGTAATGAAAGAATTTGGAGGTGCAATTATGGAAACTTTCAAGGTAACGAAAGAATTTGGAGATGCAATCATGGAAACAATATTGCTCATCTTTGAGGAAGATGGTGTTTTTTAAAATGAGCAAAACTATAGGATCTAAGCTTACTGTGCTAGTATTTTGATGGCATGCTGGCAAAATTCTAGATGTTGTTTGTGAGAATTCTTCACAAAGAAAATAATGACCAGTTAGAACCAGAATGAGGTCATAAACAATCATATATGTCAAATTAACTATTTTGAAGAGGTCATTAGATTGAAAGATGGAAAAATTCTGTGAACATAGTCTATTTTATTTCTGCAGGGCATTGATTGGAAACTTTTATAATATTCTTGTAGTAAAAAGGAGAAGTATGGGCTGGGTGATATTCTGTTAAGTGGATTAACAACTGGTTAAAGAGCTCACACAATAG
This sequence comes from Eidolon dupreanum, assembly GCA_028627145.1. Lineage (NCBI taxonomy): Eukaryota > Metazoa > Chordata > Mammalia > Chiroptera > Pteropodidae > Eidolon > Eidolon dupreanum. The sequence goes on along the minus strand of CM053502.1, from coordinate 65,983,230 downwards.
GATACTGATTGATGGGAGCTTCAAGTACTGTTCAACAGGGCTCCAATATAAGCTATAGTTTAATGAACATTTTTCTAATTACTAGGATGAAGAGATCAAAGCCTTCTTATCAAATGTGCACAGATCCCAAACTGGGAAACTTAATGAATATGCTAGATGGAGGAATCTAATTGATGGAAATCATGGTAGTAGGAATACATGTAAAATATACTGAACTTAGATTAAAACAAAGAATTGAGCAATTGTAAGACGGTTGCAATTCTTCATACAAGTAAAGAATTGAATGTCTTACTGTCTGAGAGCTCCAAACACAGAAAGAGAATATGCTTATTTGTATCAGTCAACGTTCTCTAGAGAAAACAGAGCCAATAGAATACACACACACACACATTAACGGGGGTGGGGGAGTGGGGTGGCTGAAATCAGGCAGACTGAAAATCCTGGAAGGAGTCAATGTTATAGTCTGGAATTGGAATTCCTTTTTCTTATGGGAATCTCATTATGGAGGGCCATCTGCTTTAGTCAAAGTCTACCCATCTAGATTGGTGTTTGACCAAAAAATTGGCTACCATAGCTTAACCAAATTGACATAGAAAATTTACCATCCCAATATTATTCATGAAATATTGAGCTGAGATGATAGAATTATCATATATAGATCAGTAACGGTCAACATTTACTGTTCTCTGAACTGCTCAGAGCACATTGCATAATTTGGGTTTAATTCTGAGTAACAGTTTATGAAGCTCATTTCCACCAGAACAAGTTGAGCATTGAGTTGACTGGGATAGTAAAAAGCTAGGAAAACATTTCATTTGAAGAATAGTTGGATGAACTGTTATGCTCCTTAGGAAAAAAAAAAAAGAAGACCTAGAAATGCTCTGTTAGTCAAAACTCTTTTGGTTGGAAATGATTCAACCATTAGAAGGGACTATCTAAGTCCCTTCTGTTTCTATGACTTCATTATTCTGTTCTCTCTATATACATGTGTGCCAGTGCATGCATATAACCTTGTGGTTATTATATCCCCCAGGAGCGAAATTTAATCCAATTACCTGATAAGGACATTATTTAATGTCAATTGTGTTTGAATTGTTACTTCTGAGCCTGATGAATCGATTCTACCTTTCTAGTTCTTGACAATACAGCATTACCCAAGACATAAGTAGCTACGCATGTGGCAAAGAAGATATAATGCTGACTAGGGGCAAAGGAATGGAAAGACATAATGGGCGGGGTTCATTTTATCCTTGTATTCAGGTCACTTCCACAAACAGATAGAATATTCAATTTCCACTTTATATTTTAGTTCTAGGACCAAACATGGAGAGAATGTAGACTATAAGGAAGAAATAACACTAAAGGGGAGCCCTCAAAGATAATTCCATCATCCATAACACTAGGCGCTTCCTGGCATTATGACTAATAAAGCTCAGCTAAAAACATGTTCTAAATATTTTTATGTGCAAAAAATAGGAAACTGTAATAAAATAATGGCTGTTATTTCAAACCATGACTGTAAAATGCCCTTGGGACAGAAATGCCTAATTATGAAATAAAATAACTTTCGTATCCCTCAGGCAATGTTTTCAAACTATTGCTCTCTCCAAAGTAGTCACTATAATTAGTCCAATTCCCCAGAAGAAATGAAAAGTGTAGGGGAATTCATTTAGGGCTGTAGCTCAGGGCTGTGTCTTGGATTAAGACCAAATGGACTATTAAAATGTGAGTTTGAAATAAGTATATTGGCATCATGGGTCAGAGGAATACTTCTAACAGGAATTACTTGACATTATCTTTGAGCCATAATATTTGTATATTTGCTTTTCAGAGGTAAGTTGGGAATTGTGTATTCTAGGAGGAGTTGGATGACCTTTGATGGAAGCTTATGCCCAGCACTGGTTAGCTGTGCCATCTTTCCCTGATCAGCTTTCTTAGTTCTTAAGTGGGGCTAGAAATGTTCCTGCCTATTTAGAAACATGAAGGCTTTAAAAATAATGAATGGGCAAAGCATGGAGAGAAAATATCAAGATTTCTCTTAAGTTTGCCCTTGAAATATTTTAAAGAACTATAGTACTTGATGGGGAAATATCCTAGAGTTATAAAAATCATTATTAGGATAAGTATTTTAAATTTTGATACCTAGAATTTATGCCTACTAAACTATTTCTAAAGACATTTATTTAAAATTATTTTGCTCGTGATTTGTTAGGAAATACTGTTCTTGCTGTTTTAAAGGCAAGCTGGGCAATATAACATTTTAAAAATGAGTTGAATACTTTCTAGCTTCTAGAGATCACTGCCCTTTTCTCAAGTTAGGATGCCATGCCTCCTATGTGGATCTCCTTTTGTTGACTTTGGATTCATATCTATGGCCTCATCTTAGTTTGGTCTCAGAGTGGGAGTTTAATACAATCTGTGTCAGTTAAGTTCCTGGCAGGAAATTGGGTAATTTGAACAGAATTTAAGGAAGGGCTATTCATAAGAGTGTGTTCAGATTGTAGAGAAACCACAAGATACAATCCAGAATGACTAAGGAGAGGAAGAGCTCTCAGAGCCCTGGAAGAAAGAGACTATGTGGAAAGGGATGCTTGACAGGAGCTGTGACCTTCAGTTTAGGGACAGAGACATTCTGTGCTGGAACTACAGAGAGGGAGCTGGGTGAATGACTACCTGACCTCCATCTTCTCCTCTTTCTGATTTCCTGTCTACTCTAGTGCGTTCTTCTTATTGTAGACTGCAAGAAGCTTGCTGATGGAGTAGTCTCCACTGATCTCTGATTTTCTATCTACTCTGATGGGTTCTCCCTAGAGAATCCAACTGGCAGCCAGAGTGTTAGAAGCTGATAGAGTGGTCCACACAGGTCAGTCTCCCAGGATACACAGTGAAGAGTGCACAGTGAATTTGGATGGGGCTAACAGAAGAGATCCAGCACAGTCTGTAGCAGCATCCATTTTCAAAAGCAGAAATGGAATAATATATAGGCTGCTACTGTATTTGACTAGATTTGAAACAAAACCTCAGAGGTGGACGTGGGAAGGTTTTATTTTCTTGTTGCAGAATAAAACACATTCAGGCCTTTGTTAAGGGATGTAGCTGAGAGTTTATCAAGCCAAGGCTTGCTGCAAAAAGCCCTCTGCATGACCCAGGCTTGAGTCCCCTGCTTGCTTGTGTCTGGTTTTATTCTCATCTTCTGCCACATGAAAGCAATTTGTCTGGATTAGGAAATATCACCTATTGGGAAACTTTGAAGGACACTTGTCTTAAAGCCATCAGACAGTTTTCAAAGACTAGAGATAAGAAGGGAACATTAGAGGACTCCGAGGCACTGAAGGTGCCAGCTCAGAATAAGAGATGATTTTAAAGATTATTTATGGCAAAGAGGAATATCCAGGGAGGTTTTGCCCTTTCTTTTTTCCCCTCAGAAAATATGATGAAAACAAAACATTTAAAAATGGTTAACACTAAGTCCAGAAAAACAAACATCTTTTTTTTTTTAATTTTTTTCTCTCTCTTCTAAATTAGGCAATTAGTTTCTTCTGCTAGGAAAGTTTTTTCTATTTCTTAGTGATTGGATTAACTTAGAAAGGCTAAGTAATTTCAATAATTATTTCATAATTATTTGATTATGCTGTCTTAAAAATTAATATAGCAAACAATATAATTTTATAGAAAAGCATATATCTTCAAATACAATATCTTTATGTATTTTAAAGGATGTCCTTTAAAATACATAAAGATACATAAATACATAAAGATATGTCCATTTTTATTTCTTCCCTAATTTCCATTTCTTCTCTCTCATTTACCCTGAAGCTCAAATCTGGGGAAAATGATTTTGATTAACTACATGGGTTCAAAGTTTTCATAATTTATTTGTGGATCACAATATATTTTGAGACTAAATAAAATTTTACCTGTAAATGTATTCTGAGTCCTGACTAGAGAGGAGTTATATGGATTCGAGGTGTCCTTATTAACCAAAGGAGCCATTCTTTAAACACAGCTATAGGCAGGGCCTAGGAAAGCCTCTCAATGAGATGGTCATCTTTCAGACCCTGAAGTTTATTTTATAATTAACAAGTAAATGGATACTATTTAAATTGTAGACTGGGCACCTGCAGACATTAGTGACTTCTGTGTTTGTGTATGTGTGTTTGTGTGTGTGTGTGATGCACCGTTTGATACAGAGAACAGTATGGAAATATACCTCTGGCTCTGAGATGCTTTCTAAGAAGATGAAATAGAATTTGGTCCACTAGATTGGACATCCAACTCAGGCTATCATGGTGATTGAAATTTTGTGGTTGCCTCAGAGCTGTGAGTTAACAGAGTTTAGTTCCTGGATTGCTCTCCAGATTACTCTCCAGTTTATGAGCCATGGAACTGTTTTTTTTTTTTTCTTCTTATTTTGTCATAGAGGTCACAAGAATCAGAAAAAGCTAATTGGAAATTAGCTTTCGTCAAATGGAGACTGATAAACCCTTAAGGAGAACTGAGGTAAATCTTACTCTTCATTTGTTTATTTGTAAGAGCTGAGGAGAAAAAAGGCTTATTGATATTTCAGAGCATACTTGATTTTACAGAAGCTATCAGTACAGTGAAAACCAAATTGTAGAAGTCAGTTCATTTCACTGTCTCCTTTCGTTTAACTCTCTTTAAAAAGAAAAAGTCACTAGGAAAGCATGAAGTTAAATTGATGTGGAATTTACATTCCAAATAAGACAAGTGAGTTATTTCAAAAGCTCTTTCTGTGTGATGTGGTTGATGTGGGAATCATTGGAGCAGAGTTTTTTTTTTCTGGTTTATTTTACTTTTTTGATTGGATTTGGGGAAGAGATGTGGCTGATGTTTATTGGATTACATTAAAAAAAATTCATACCTGAAAGCAGAGCTCTATCTCTATGAAATTGATGTGTTTTTAAAACTAAAAACAAGCATTATTAAGTATATAGCCATTTGAGTTGGAAGTGATGAAGACCTGAATGAAAAGGGCAGGAGTAAGAATAAAAAGGTGAGATGAATACAAGAAATATTATAGAAGAAGATTGACTGTATATTCTGGCTGAGAGGCAAATTGAAGAAAATTCCAGTGCTTTGTGTTCATGGACAATGGAGAGAATCATATGAACATTAATAAAATGTTTGAGAGGCAACTTATCTATAGAGGATGGAGGTGAAGTGAGGAAAGGATATGTAGTAGAATCCTGATGTTTGCAGATGCAACTTTTGTAACAGCCAGTATTCCATAGTGACATTACAATGTTTTATGATGTGTTAATTTGTAATGGAGATGATAGCTCCTTCCTTGAGTTGTGAAGATTAAATGAGGCAACATATATAAAGTGCTTATGAACAATGATTATGAATATCATCATCATAACAAAATATTAAGCAAGTATTGAACAATTCCTATGTGCCAAAATTTTTGTAATATTTTGTACATATAATAACTAATTTAACTCCAATGGCTCTATGAAGTAGGTACTGATATCATCTCATTTTACAGATGAGGAAATTGAGGATTAGTGAGAGACCAGCAACTTGCTTGAGGCTACGTTAAGTGGCCTCAATGTAATCAGGTAATCCAGGTATTCAGGTCATCAGATAATCAGACTCCTGATTACCTGAATACCTGTAGGTAATTCAGATAATCAGGCTCTAGAATTCAGCTCTTAATCACTCTCTATTGTAGATGCCTGGACACAATTTGAACTGATAATTCTACAAGATTGGAGCGTAGTAGTAAATTTTCAGTTATTAGGTGAGCCTCGCCAGCAGTCCTGCATCCATACCTCAGTCAGTAAATCTCATGAGTTTGAGGGTGCTCAAAGGATCCTGGGAAAGGCAGTGGGTCTATCAGCAAGAAGGAAAAGACTTTAACACTTCATGTAAATTAAAAGACACATGGTCAATTCTTTAAACTATCCACAAACAAAGGGATTCATAGTAATGTAATCATAATTTCAGCTCTCTTGATATTAATTTATTTTTTTGAGTGCCTATCACAGTGCTAAACACTCTAAGGCATTTGATGGCGAGGAAGAAAATTCCTTCTAACAAGCGTACTGTGTAGTGGGAGAGACAGATGAATGAAACGGAAGTATAATATAGTGAAGTAATCAGTCGACACTTGAACAACATGGGGGTGGGTAAGGGCACTGATTCGCCCCCCACCCCCGACTCCCCAGTAAAAAATCTGCATATAACTTTTGGATCTCCAAACAATCGCCCTTCATATCTGCGGATTCAACCAATCAGGATGGAAAACAATATTTTCAATTCCATGGCAGGGAATCTGCTGTTGGGAATGCAAAAATACTGTTTTCCGCTGGGGGTTGGTTGAATCCACAAGCGTGAAACCTGTGGATTGGAAGGGTCGACAATATTAATAGGGGAAAAAAACTCCAAATCCTGCATGAAAGTTTAAACCCGTGTTCGAGGGTCAAGCATACTAGGTGGAGGTAAGTCCCAGAAGCGTATTAGCGCTGTCTACTAACTTGTCATAGGAGGGTCGTATGTAATATTTTTTGGAAGAAGAGATACAAAATGTGGAACTTGAAGGATTAATAGATCAGTGCTGGTGAAGATGAGAGGGGAAGTGGAGAAGTGGGAGAAAACAGGCTGTACTTGTGAAACTGCCAGATAGTTCAATATGGCTGAAAGATACAATTTGCTGGCATGGACATCAGGTAGACATAAAGCCGGCGAGTGAGCAGTGGTCAGCTTGCAAAGGCTTCCTAGGTTACTGTGAGGAGTTTGATTGTTATCTTGAGGGCAGTGGAACTTGATGTGATTTAAGCAGAGAACTGCAATGGCCCAGTAGCATGCTTGCAATATATCTGGAGCATACAGATATGCTGGCCTAGTAGTAATCTTGAAGGGCCTTTAGGGAGTACATTTTTATTTGTACCAAATTTATATTGAGCACCTGTTGCGTGTATAAAGAGCTTATAAACCATATGAAGTTAAGATAAACTTGTACCTAAATTTTAGCATGCTGCATGTCCTTTTCTAATGGATACGGTTTTTACTTTGGTGCAAATTTAAGGACAAATGTGTGCAGATTGTTTCACTACAAAATCACTAACTGTTTGACCTGGGAGGCAGTTTAATTTAACCTCTGGTCTTGACTGTGCTCTGTAAATCTGGGGCAAATCAGTTAACCATCTTAGGCCTTGATAGTTTCTTATCTGTAACAAGAGAAAGTTGAGATCAGCATTAAAGTTTACGCTGAGCTCTAAAATTCACCTATTGTGGTTTGAAACTTTTCAGACATTTTAGTTATGTGAAAAGTGACTAAGTTTTAGTATACATTGTTCTTTTATGTTTTTCTCTCCCCTCTTGGGTGATTTCAGTGGTAGTCTTTGTCGCAGAGAGGAGGTGAAATGACAGTAGGATATTCAAGCTGAAGAATTTGGATTCATTCCCATGTGGGGCCCTCAAGTTATGTGATTTATGCAAATTCTATCAGTAGAGCAGCGGCAGAGTGAAGTCCAAAGCCACAGGGGCTTCTGAACCCAACCCAGTTCTCTTTTTACTCTGCTTTGGGGGTCTTTTCTCTCGCCATATATGGTCATGTCTTAGGCAATAAATTTGGAAGAAAATTGGGTACCATGGAAGGTTTTATATTTTTTTATGTAGAAATCACTGTGTCACTGCCAATTAGGGCTGCTATTTATTTTTCTGGTTTCAAGTTGCCTAAAATATATTATTTATATTTGTAAAAACATGTAAATATATGTAATACCTATATGATAGATTATGTATAGACAGTACTATATGTAATAACATATGTTTTGCTCCCTTATTCTTCGTGAGTGATGCCTTCTTTTGTGAGTGATGTTTTTCTCTCTGGTTTCTTTAAAAAAAAAAGATTCTTTTTCCTTCTTTCCCTACCCCTAGTTCTCTTAAATCAGCAACTAAATGATCTTCCTCTTAGTTCAGGAAGCTGGCAGCTTCCAATCTGCAGCCTTTAGATAGCCAGCTAATTAAAGGGAAAGCAGGTGTGGATGGGTCTATTCATCCTGTAAATAAGTGCCAAAAATTAAAGTTATTGGTCTGTGAGTGCTAGCAGGTGGAAGCACTGTTTTTATACCTTTAATAGAGGAGGGGATAAGGCGGGGGTTTAGAAGACCTTTAAAGGTAGGGAAGAGAAAAAACGACTTTTTATGACTAAAAGCTCTTCAAAAGAGAATGTGCCTTTTTCTAAATCACTGTCTTGTTTGAGATTAATCCTAAAGACATATAATTGCCTGCCCTAAGAGTGTAATGTTCCCTGAGCAGGGCTCCATAAACTGTATGGCCTGGGCAAACATAATTCATGGTCTCAAGCTGATGCTTACTGGAGTAACTCATGACTGACTGCAGACATAAGTGCCTGTGTTCTTTTGTGATTTCTCTTTTCCATTTTTTACATATGCTCAAATGCCTAGAGTTCCCTATCTGCAAAACCCTTCACTTAAGTATTGAGGAAAAAAAAGTATGATCTATTGTAGCACAACTTAATGCATTACTTAATGAAGTGATTTGGAAATAAAATTTATATGAGGAAATGAGTTCCTGTTATTTCTTTTTTCCTCCTGATTTTTCCTCTTTCTTTTCCTTTCCTTTGTGTTTAATAATTTATTTTAGCATTTCTTAACTGGAGGATGTTTTTCAGTAGGGAGTTATGGCAGAAGGCTACAAAAGCATCTTATATTATGCACTCAAAATATATTAATACATGACTGAAATGCTAACCCGTACAATAGAATAATTATAGTGTATCTTCATTGAAATTGTACACATGGCTTTGTGATCACACTCATTAATTTAGATCCAAATGAAGCAAAATTATTCTACATGGCTGCTGAGTTAATTTATGTGATACAACTAAAGAAAAGTTAAATAAAGAGTGATGGAAAATGAGATTGCTGCCAGGCAGTTAGGTCCAGAAGTGGTTCACCCATCTCCCCAGGCTTCTTGGCCTCTCTTTTCTGCAAAGATTATTCATTTTATTGAAAAAATTTGTCCATTTTAACTGTATTTTAGAATGTCTTGATGCAAGTTCTGAAGGATCTTCTTTACAGCCATTTTCTTTTTTTGGAGAGGGAGAGAATAATCCACTGATAAGGTAGATACTTTTGCACAATGATAGATGCTTTTGCTTGAACTATTCAAATATCCAGGTAAAAGAACACAGCAATTTTTCTATTGATGTGAGTCTTAACTCCTGGTAGAATGGGAAAAATGCTATGCTATAATGAGTGGTATTTTTAGGGGTTCAAACATTTTATAAGTAAAGTATGTATTGTATATCATTTCAAGTAGATGAAGAAATAAGCTTTTTTTTTTAATTGAGAAAAAATGTGTTGCCATGATTTTCTAGTAGTATGGCTATATATATATATATATATATATATATATATATATATATATGTCTTTGAAAAAGCTACCCTGTTGATTTCTCCCTTATTTTAGCCCATTTGAGATTTTGAGAGTTGTAACTAGTTTCAATTTTGTGATCAGTGGGATGATAGTTTCTCTTACAATACAGAGGAATAATTATATTTCTATATATGAAAAGGAACTGATTTTGAATTTAAATGCTAGTTAAAAGTATTCACTAAAGCCTCTGTCCTTCATTAACTTAAACTTTCATTTCTGTGAGAGAAAAGCAGATTCAATTCAATTATAAACAAAAAAATTCACTGGCCTAAGCTCCAGAGACGCAAAGATAAATGACAGGGCCTCTATCTTCCTGACTGCTTGAATCTAAGAGATTGAAAGAAAAAAAAAAAGAGGAGTACATGGGCAAATAGTTAACAAACTCTGCCACAAGCCAGGAGATGGTTCAATGGCGAGTCAAAGAGAAATACTTCAACTCCAAAGACTTGAAAACTCAAATCCGAAAAGACATTTGCACACCGATGTTCATAGCAGCATTATTCACGGTGGCCAGGACATGGATGTGTCCTACAATAGATGATTGGGTAAAGAAGCTGTGGTACATATCACAATAGAATATTACTCAGCCATAAGAAGAGATGAAATATTGCCATTTGCGACAACATGGATGGACCTTGAGATAATCATGCTAAGCGAAATAAGTCAGACAGAAAAAGTTGAAAATCACATGATATCACTTATATGTGGGATATAAACCTAAAAGCAACAAAGGAACAGGACAAACAGAGACTCATGGACATGGACTATAGACTAGTGGTTGCCAGAGGGTAAAGGGTGTGGGAGGAAGGAGGAGGTAGATGAGGTAAAGGGGGTCAAATATAGGGTTTAGGGGGAGGGTGAAGTGGGTAAAGGGGATCAAATATGTGGTAGCTGAAGGAAACTAGACTTTGAATGGTAAACACACAATAGAATATACAAATGTCAAATTATAATGTACATCTGAAAATTATATAATTGCATTAACATTAACCAATGTTATCCCAATAAACTTAATTAAAAAATAAAAATTATAAAATATATGTAAAAAAAGAGAAACTTCAAATCTAGGTGGCAGTGGGGCAAAGACAGCCTTTATGAAGAAAATGAATACATAGAGTGAGAGAAAAGCAAAATGTAATGATTTTGGGGTGAGATTTCTTCACTTAGGGAAATGAGAGGAAATTGAAGGATAGAGAGCAGTAATATGAGACATGGGGGACCATGAGAATGATGTAATTCAGTGAAGTATAGGGAGGAGAGAGTCTGTAAAAGGACAAGACCAACAAAGTTAAATACAGAAGAGTGGCTGAGTAGGACAGACTATTAAATTTGGTATTCAGAAGATTGTTGGCTACTTCAGTATGGTGATGGAGACAGAAAACCTACAGTAAGTGCTTAGGATTGGATGAGCAGGATTCAGGGTGCTACTCTTCCAAGGTGAACAAAGAATGTTGAGATAAATTTAGAAAAAAAGAATCTTTTGCAAAAAATTGGTTGTAGAAATTTGGGCCTTCCTTCATAGATTTACCAGCCCATTTTCACTGATGGTCCCTCTTCCTTTAAGCATGCACCTCACTCCACCATTGATTCCCCATCATTTGCTAGGATTATCTAGAATAGAGATGTCATTTCTCAGTGGGAGATTTTTCTTTCATATATTGACCACGAACATCTCCCTTCTATGTAAGAACTTCATTTTCACGTTGCCTTTCTGTCATGTTTCTGTGTAATAAAAAGTAGTTGCTACCATTGGTCAAGTTAGAGGTCATAATTCTGAAATACCGCAACTCATATATTTCTTGGCTATAGGGAGGTGGGATTGCGTTTAGCTGCTACATGAAGATAATGAGCCATTTAGCTAAGGAGCAGATTTCAGACCTCTCCCCACTCCCTATGGAACCTATTAATAAATTCCTTTCCATCCTGTATGGGTCCATGCCTCAGTCTGCTTTGTATCTCTTATATTCATTCTCTCACAAGAACCAGTTGTGAAAACTATGTAAAATTTGAGTAATATTTTGATCAGAGGAGTGGGATGGAAAGAGGAAGAAAGGTAAAGAAAAGAATTTGATGGAATAGAACAATTTCACATTTCAAATTCATCTAACAAACCTCTTCTTTTCATTTTCATTATGGATGGAGAAAATGTCGATTTTCCCTTTACCTTTTGTTTTATCCTGCTATTAATGATGTTTTTCTTTAATATTTCTTAGTGTAGAAAAATACACTATCAAGAATTCAAATAAGTATATAATATATAGTTTACCCTGTTTCTAAGATTCCAAATATAGCAGCAATATTTTTTGGCACTTTATTTTTTAAAATTTAACTCTTTAGAGTACTTCATTTCTTATCTCTATTCTGTGCCACATGATTTATGCAGTCATTTTCTTGGCTTAAGGCACTTGAAAATAGGTCTTCGTTTGCATATCAAGGGGTGTATGAAGTTCCAAACATTCTCTCAGACATTATGAGATCACTTGTGAGAAAAGTGCTGCCTCAGCTGAAATGCTGTAGCTGTCACTGATTTGTGGAGACATCAAAAGGAAATGAAGGGAGACCAAAGACGGAAGAAAGCAGTCATTTCAAATATAAGTAATCCCAAGAACAAAGTTTTGCTCATTTATTGTTTCTACAATTTTAGAAAGTTAATGCCTGGGGTTTTTCCTTGGCTCCTGTTTATGTACAATTATCTTGAGATGGGTTTTCTAGCAAATCGTATGCTCAAATATGAGAGTAATTCATGAGAACGTATTTATTCAGTGACTCATTAAAATTACATTTACAATTTTACTAAGCTATACAGTTTTGATTTTCTATATGAACTGTTTGGTATAGCATTATATATTGTTATATTTGCTTTGGAATATTTACATTGAATTCTTAGAAAGCTGTGATATTTCCTTTAAATTGTCAGTCTAATTTTGACTTTGTTACCCTAATATAACTGTATTCCTCTGCCTCTCTCCCCTTCTATTAGTTCTAGTTCCCTACCCTTCTCTTAGGAAGGTAAAATTTACCTAAATTTAGGAGGATAAATTTAAATAAAATTGATGATGCTTTGCCTTGCAAAGCGTGCTCTGTGACCAGTTTCATCATTCTTTCCCAGGACCTCTGCACCACTCTATAGCTTTACTGTCTTTCTATGTTAACCTTCCACCTCTCACCCTGATCCACTTTACTCTGGCTTTTGGTTCTGGAAGTACATGGTAAATAGTTTCTCTTTGTTGTGGGCTAACTCGTGTCTCCTTACAACAGATATATTCAAGTCCTAATCCTCAGTACCTGTGAATGTGAGCTTGTTTGGAAGTAGCATCTTTGCTGATGTTAGCAAGTTAAAATGAGATCATGATGGTTTAGGGTGGGTCCTAGTCCAATGACTGATGTCTTTGCAAGAAAAGGGACACAGAGAGGACAATATGGGAAGATAGAGGCAGAGATTGGAGTAATGTGTCTATAAGTCAAGGAGTGCCAAGGATTGCTCGCAACCACTAGAGGCTAGGACAGAAGCACAGAACAAGTTCTTCCTTTACAGCTTCCAGAAGGAATTAATCTGGTCAACATATTGGTTTTGGACTTCTAGCCACTAGAACTCTGAGAGAATAAATTTCTGTTATTTTAAATGACCCAATTTGTGGTAATTTGTTACCACAGCTCTAGGAAATGAATATATCTTGCTTATGTATATTAAAGAAAATTATTTAGTTTTAACAAAAATAAAATTGAAACTAGGTAATGGTGAAGCCTATTATTCAGGCTCATGGGTTGTGAACTGTAGAAACTGATATTGGCTATTTTAACTGGACACTAGAATAAAATTTATTAGAATGATAGAAATGGCTAATGGAATTAATAGAAAAGCTGGAGAACTGGGCTGGAGACCAGGGCACAGTGGCAACAGCCATGGTCATGCCATAGGATCAGATTTTATCTGAGCTACTGAAGTAGAAGAGAGAGACTTCAATATGGAGCTGAGCTCAACTCTAGGCACAGCAAAGACAGCTGGAGACTTGTAGCCAAACAGTGAGGTGGACAGTGGATGGAAAATTATGAAGAGGATCTTGATCAGATATCAAGAGTGGGGAGATTTTTGCTAAATTGACTTAACAGGATTCTTTGCTAAAATTGAGCTTTGTAGGTTGAGGTTGAGGCCTAGTTGAGAAGAGGGCTTAGAGGAGCCTGACTAAAGTTAGGTTGAGGAAAGAGTCTTTATAATCCATTCATAACAAAGGCAAGGAATGTGAATAATAATAATGGTCTAGTTATCTTCAGAGTGATCTATTAGGCATTTGAAAGAGGCAGGCAGACCTTTAAAATAAATCTGCCTTGGCTTGAAAATGAGTGTTAATTGCCACTAGTTGGAGTTTTAAGTAATGTTGCTTTGATGTTATTTACCTTACAGGATTTAACCTTTGTTTAGATTTTTCTGTAATTTGTTTAATTGGGCAAAGTTGCCTTCCTTTTTGATGTTTACTTTTTCTTTAAGTCTCCTAATGTTTTTTAGCATCTAGAGAAGAAAAGATAAACTCATACTCTGTGCTGATTTTCTTCATTTGTACCCTTCAAACCAGTCCTCTGCCATCCTCTCCCAGCTCCATTTCCCAGAAGGTTACTCTGTCTGGACCAGCTTCCCATCGGGGCTGGCTAGTGCGAGGCACTGGCAGGAGATGACAGAGCAGAAGGACAGAAAGGTCTCGCTGTCTACTTTGGTGGCATGATTCTGGTAGCAGATATATCTTCTATGCTCATGGCTCCTGTCAAGGCTCCAGTTCTTCTTGGAGCTCTGTGACTCTATTTCTTTCTTTTGTCCATTTACTCTAGGGGTGGAAATGGCTTCTCCATGGTTCCTTTAATCCTGTTGATAACACTGCAGATAATCCTTTCATAAATTCTCTTCTGAGGAGACATTAGACTTGTATCATTTTTCTAGAGACTTATTGAGACATTGGTCCAATTGTCTCCACAATTAAATGTTCCCTCTACTTAACCATAATTCTTCCTATTTTTCAAAATTCTAGTCAAAATCTACCTTTTTTTAAGGCCTCCCCAGATAATACCCTTGCTATTTCCAGGAAATTGTGAATGGAAGTACTTTCTTTTGAGATATTTGTAGTTACATATTTTCACTTTGAATGTGCCCAGCTCAGTAATTAGATAAGCGCCCCAAATATATACCGTGTAGTTTAAATACTCTTTCTCTATACCCTGCCCAACTAGTCTCTGTAAGATCTTGCATATGCTACAAGTGGTAGGAGAAACTGATTAAAAAGCAACCAAGTCCAAATACATGTGAAGTCAGATGATCTTATATTGTAGTTGTGGAATACATCACATTTAATATTTATTGCATTGGAACCTTTGAATTTCTGGAAAGAAATGTAAAGAAACATATTCTCATTTTTTATAGTTTAAAAAGTAAGGGAAAAAAATGTTCTTTATTCTTGCTTTAACTGCTATGGCATTTATGTTTTTTCCAGATTCATTGAGATAAAATTGACATATTACAGGGTACAAGTTTAAGGTGTACAGTGTGATGATTTGATACCTATATATATTGTGAAATTTTATCACAATGAGGTTAGTTAACACATTCTTTACCTAACACAATTCCCATTTTGTTCTTATGAGAACATTAAAGCTCTACTCTCATAGGAATTTTCACGTATACAATATGGTTTTAAAAACTATAGTCACCATGCCGTACATTCGATCTCCAGAATGTATTTATCTTGTAACTGAAAGTTTGGACCCTTTGACCAACATCTCATTTCTTGTGTCCTTAAGCCCCTGGCAACCACCATTCTACTCTTTCTTTCTTTGAGTTCAAAGGTTTTAGACTTCACATGGAAGTGATGTTATACAGTATTTGTTTTTCTCTGACATTTATTTTTATTCTATTTTATTTTTTAAATTAAAATTATTGAAGTAACATTGATTAATAAAATCAAATAGGTTTCAAGTGTACAATTCAGTAATATGTCATATGCATATTGCATTGTGTGCTCACCACCCAGAGTTAAGTTTCCTTTCGTCAACAAATATTTGACCCCCTTATCTTTATCTACCTCCCCACTCGACTATCTGATATATTTCAAATAGAATAATGCTCTTAAGGTCCATTCATGTTGTCACACATGGCAAGATTTCTTTCTTTTTTATATGGCTGAATGATATTCCACTGTATATATTATCAAAGTAGAAATATTTATAAACCTGTAGAAAATATTTATAATTTATAAGAGTTTATTTAAGCCAAACTGACAACAATTTCCATGAGGAAAATCTCAAATACTGCTTAGAATGGCAGTTTGCAGCTTCTTTTATGCATTTTGACTTGAGGAGGGAATGTATGGAAAATTACAAGAAGGTGGGATAAAGCAAGGCAGGGATTGGAATACAGGATAAGTAACACAATTATGTGCTTTCCTGCGGGTGGTTATGGGGGATCTGAAAAAGAGGCATTTCAAAGGTGTGTTAACCTAGATGACAGAAACAATGCACAGAGCTTGCTTAAGGCAAAGATAAACCTTTTACTAAAGAAGTTATATGCCTGGGGTGTGACTACCCAATAAGACCTGCCCTGTTAGGAATTTATGATCGGCTCACCCTGTGAAGTTACTTTTGATTAGATTTATTATATTACCTCTTTTTCGTCATATGTATATTTTTTGTCCATTTATCCATTGAAGGACATTTAGATTGTTTCCATGTCTTGGCTATTGTGAGTAATGCTGCATTGAACATGGAAGTGCAGATATTTCTTCGAAATTCTGTTTCCATTTTTTTCAGATATATACCCAGAGGTGGGATTGCTGGATCATGTGGTAGTTCTATTTTTAATTTCTTGAAGAACCTCCATATAGTTTTCCATAGTGATGGTATCAGTTTACATTCCCACCAACAGTGCACCATGGTTCCCTTTTCTCCACATTTTTGCCAGCATGTGTTATCACTTGTCTTTTTGATCATAGCTTTTCCAACAGGTATGCGGTGATATCTCATTGTGGTTTTGATCTGTTGTAGTGATTCTCTTGTAAGCAGTTTATAATTGGGTCTTTTTTTTTTTTTTAATCTTTTCAGCCACTCTATGCCTTTTGACTGGAGCATTTAATCCATTTACATTTACAGTAATTAAGGATTTACTATTGCCATTTTGTTAACTATTTTCAGGCTGTCCTTTAGTTTCTTTGTTTCTTCCTCTCTTGCTGTCTTTCTTTGTGAATTAGTTTCTGTAGTGGTATAATTTGATTCCTTTCTCTTTCTCTTTGGTATACCTACTGTAGGTTTTTGTTTTGTGGTTACCCTGAGGCTTACTTGAAACATCTTATAATAGTCTATTTTAAACTGATAACAACTTAACTTTGTTTGCTATAAAAACTCTACCCTTTTATTTTCCTCTTAACAATTTATGTTTTTGATGTCACACGTTATATCTTTTTATATTATAAAGCCATTTAAAAATTAATTAACTATAGCTACAGACAGTCCCTGAGTTATGATGGTTTGACTTTCAATTTTTCAACTTTTTGATGGTGCAAAATGCTAAACATTCAATAGAAACTGTATTGCAGTTTTAAAATTTTGAACTTTTCCAGGGCTAGTGATATGTGGACAGTACTCTCTCATGGTGCTGGGTGGTGGCAGTGAGCCACAGCTCTCAGTCAGCCATGTGATCACAAGGGTAAACAGCCAATGCTCTACAATGTACTGTGTTGCTAGCAATTTTTAGATATTGTATTTTGTGTTTTTATCTCATCATGTGTACAAAATGCCCATCTGTGTCTCCTGCTCCTGGTGATAAGAAGAGGAGGAAGGCATTCTTGAAATAAGACTCAAGATAATTGCCCAACTCTAGTTAATGTAAGTATTCTGAACACATTTAAGGTAGGTTAGGCTAAGCTGTGACATTCTGTAGGTTAGGTGTGTTAAATGTACTTTCAACTTATGATATTTTCTACTTAAAATGGGTTTTTCAGGACATAACCCCTCATAAGTTGAGGAACATATGTATTTTAATATTTTTTGTCATTCAACCTTTAAACCAGAGTTAAGTGTTTAACACACGATCGTATTTCACTATTAGAATATTCAGAATCTGACTATATAATTTACTAGTGTGATGTTATTTCTGTTACTTGAAGAACTTTGCTTAGTATTCCTTGTAAGGCAGGTCTAGTGGTGACAAACTCAGCTTTTGTTTTTTGGGAAAAGTCTTCATATTGCCTTCATTTCTGAAGAACAACTTTGTTGTGTGAAACAGAGGTCCCTAAGCCCCTAGCCTGTACTGGTCCATGGCCTCTTAAGAACTGGGCTGCACAGCAGGAGGTGAGCAGTGGGTGAGTTAGTGAGCAACTAACTCATCTGTATTTACAGCCACTCACCAGTGCTAGCATCACCGCCTCGGCTCCACCTCAGATCATTAGGCATTAGATTCTCATAGGAGCACTGGTCCCTGGTGCTAAAAAGGTTGGTGACCGCTGGTGTAAAGTATTCTTTGTTGGCAATTTCTTTCTTTTAGCACTTTGAATGTATCATTCTATTCTCTCCTGGACTGAAAGGTTTCTTGTGAGAAACTCCCTGATACCTTTATTGGGCTTCCCATAAAATGACAGATATTTTTTCTTTTGCAGCTTTCAAAATTCTCTATTCACCTTTAATTTTGGACAGTTTTATTATGATGTATCTCAGAGAAGATTGTTTAGATTAAAATTTTGGGGTGACCTAGTAGCTTTATAAACTTTGATGTCCAAAATTTTTCCCCAGATTTGGTAAGTTCTCAGCCATTGTTTCTTTAAATAAGGTTTCTGCCTCTTTTTCCTTTTCTCCTCTTTTTCCTTTTCTCCTCCTTCTGGGACTCCAAGGATGTGTAGATAGTTTCTTTTAATGATGTACCATAAGTCCCATAGGCTTTCTTCATTCCTTTTCTCTATTTTCTCCCCTGACTGAATAATTTCCAGATATGTCTCACTGATTTTTTCTTCTGCTTGTGCTAGTCTGCTATTGAAACTTTAGAATTCTATTGAATTTTTTAGTTTAGTCATTGTATTCCTCAGTCACCACACACCAAAATTAACTTCAAATGGATTAAGGACCCGAATTTAAGACCTGAAACAATAAATTGCATAGAAGAAAATATAGGAACTAAACTCAAGGACCTTGAACTTAAACAGGGTTTTATGCATTTGACCTCAAAGGCAAGGAAAGTAAAAGCAAAAATAAATGAATGGGACTACATCAAACTAAAACGCTTCTGCACAGCAAAAGAAACTGTCAATGAGGTAAAGAGACAACTGCTCGAATGGGAAAATATATTTGCAAGCAACGCCTCCAATAAGGCCTAATATCTAAAATATACAAAAAACTCATACAACTCAATAACAGCAACAACAACAACAACAACAACAACAACAAAAACAGTTCCGATATTTCTGTTTGGTGCTTTTTATGTGTGTGTGTGTGTTTTTTTTAATCTGTTGAATTTTCTTCTTTTTATTGTTTTATTTAATTATTTTCTGGTTACATTTATTTTTTCATTTTTACTTTTTAAAATAATTTTAAAAATTTTTTATTACACTTAACATACAATATTATTTTAGTTTCAGGTGTGCAACATAGTGATTAGACATTTATATAACTTATGAAGTGATCACCCCAATAAATCTAGTACCCATCTAATTTACATACATTTATATAGATATTCAGCATACATTGTTATTAGAATATTATTGATTGTATTCCTTATGCTATACTTTACATTCCCATGACTATTTTGTAATTTATCAATTTGTACTTTTTAATCCCTTCCCCTTTTTCACCCAGCCCTCCAATCCCCCTATCATCTGGCAACCACCATCAAAATGTTCTCTGTATCTATGAGTTTCTGTTTTGTTTGTTTATTTAGTTTTTAGATTCCACATATAAGTAAAACCATATGGTATTTGTCTTAATCTGTCTGACTTATTTCACTTAGCGTAATACTGTCTAGGTCCATTCATGTTGTTGTAGATAGCAAGATTTTATTTGTTTTTATGGCTGAGTAATATTTCATTTTATATAGGTACCACCACTTCTTTATCCATTCAACCATTAATGGACACCCAGGTTACCTCCATATCTTGGCTATTGTAAATAATGCTGCATAAACATATGGATGCACATGTCCTTTTAAAGTAGTGTTTTGGGTTTTTTCGGATAAATACCCAGAAGTGGATTTGCTAGGTCCTTCTTCGTCTTTTGTTATAGCTTTTGTTTTAAAGTCTATTTTGTCTGGTATAAGTGCTGTTACCTCAGCTATTTTTATTTATTTCCCTTTTCATGAAATATCTTTTTCTATCCCTTTACTTTCAGTCTGTGTGTATCTTTTGATCTGAGGTGGATCTTTTGTAAGTAGCATATATAAGGGTCTTGTTTTCTTATCCATTCAGCCACCCTGTGTTTTGATTGGAGCATTTAGTCTATTTACATTTAAAGTAATTGTTGATAGATGTATAGTTATTGCCTTTTTATTATTCATATTTTTGATTTCTCTTCTTCTTCTTAAAGCCCCTTTAACATTTTCTTACAATACTGGTTTGGTGGTGATGAATTCTTTTAGCTTTTTCTTGTCTGGGGAACTCTTCATCTGCCCTTCGATTCTAAATGATGGCTTTGCTGGGTAAAGTAATCTTGGTTGTAGGTCTTTTCATCAGTTTAAATATTTCCTGCCAGTCCCTTCTGGCTTGTAAAGTTTCTGTTGAGAAATCAGCTGACAATCTTATAGGAGCTTCCATGTAAGTAATTAACTGCTCTTCTTTTGCTGCTTTTAAGATTCTCTCTTTTCTTTAACCATTAGTATTTTAATTTTGATGTGTCTTGGTGTGGGCCTCTTTAGGTTCATCTTGTTTAGGACTCTCAGTGCTTCTTGGGCTTGTATGTCTATTTCCTTTGCTAGATTAAGGAAGTTTTCCATCATTATTTTTGTCCATAGGTTTTCAATTGCTTGCTCTTTCTCATCTCCTTCTGGTATCCCTATGATGAGAATGTCGGTATGCTTGATGTTGTCTCAGATGCCCCTTAAACTATCCTCATTTTTTTGTATTCTTTTTTCTTGTTGCTGTTCTGATAGGGTGTTTTCTGCTACTTATCTTCTCAATTGCTGATTCAGTCTTCTGCTTAATCTAATCTACTGTTTGTTTCAGTATTCTTCATTACGGTTATTGTATTCTTTATTTCTGACTGGTTCTTTTTTATGTTTTCTATTTCCATTTTTATGGTTCCTATTTCTTTTTTGAAGTTCTCATTGAGATTATTGAGCATCTTTATAACCAATGTTTTGAACTTCGCATATGGTGAATTGCTTGTCTCTATTTTGTTTGGTTCTTTTTCTGGAGCTTGTTCTGTTATTTCATTTGGTACATGTTTCTTTGTCTCCCCATTTTGGTTGTCTCCCTGTGTTTGTTTCTACATATTAGGTAAAACTGCTACGTCTCCCAGTCTCAGTGTAGTGGCCTTATGTAGTAGGTGTTCTCTGGGGTACAGTAGCACAGTCTCCATGGTTATCTGAGCCAGGTGCTCCAGGTATATCCTTTGTGTAGGTTTTGGTGCCCTTCTGTTGTAGTTGAGTCTTGGTATCTGTTTGTACTTCAGTGGGAGGGGTTGACCCTCAGGCTTAGAGCTACTTAGCAAGAAGTATAGGACAACACTGAGGCAAGATGCTGCTTGTTTGTGAACCTTTGAGCCAAAACAGGTGGTTTATATGGAAAAGCCACTAGAAATAGCTTGGGTGGGCCTGCAAGTTGGGTTTGGTGGGATCTCAGGGAATCATCAGAGTGGGGAAAATGGTGTTAGCCAGGTTGATGGAGACTCAGAAATAGCACTTGTGGGTTGGATAGTGAGTACTCAACAAAGGAAATGGGCTTCTGCTGGCACTTCTGTCTGGGGTAAGTTTCCCCTTCAGCCCTTACCCTGAAGCCAGACAATTTAGTTTCTCTCCACATGTCCCTGGTGCCTTTTGAGCTGCTGCCCCAGTGCTGGAGCTCAGAAAGAGAGTCCATCAGTGGGCCCCTTAAAAGGAACACCTTATCCTCCAGAAGCCCTCCATCTCACTCAGTCACAGTGTCTACTCGTTTTCACAGCCAGAAGTTATAGGGACTTTTCTTTTAGGTACTAGAACTCTGCAGAGCCTGATATGGGGTTGAGATCCATTGCTCCTTAGCAGGACCTCCACAGCTGAGATATCCCTCCAAATTTTTAATCACAACATATGGATGTGAGACCAGTCAGTTCTGTGTCTCTGCCCCTTCAATGTGACTTCTTGTGTATACCCTTAGTTATAGGACTTGTGTTCCGCTAGACTTCGGGCAATTCTCATTGATGGTTGTTCTGTAGTTTGATCATAATTTTGATGCAGTTCTGAGAGGAAGAGAGCAATAGCATTTACATATTCTGCCAACTTGACTGGAAGTCTCATGCTTTTTTTTTTTTTTTACATTTTTTATTCTCATTTTCTCATGAAGGAATGAGGCTGCACTCCAGTCCCCAGAGGCACACATGACTGAATTCCTCATCTCATTCTTGCATTGTTTTCCCAATAGTGTTAGAGTGCTTATCTGTATTCTTAGTAGTTCTGCAAGCATGTTTGAACAATTATTTAAAATTTGTTGTTGGTCAGATTTGTATCTCCATTTCTTTGGATCCAGTTATTGTGTTCCCTTGGTGAAATCATGGAGGAGAAGAGAGAAAAAGGGAGGAGAGAGGAAGGAAGAGGGAGGAAGAGAGAGAGAGAGAGAGAGAGAGAGAGAGAGAGAGAGAGAGAGAGAGAGAGAGAGAGAGAGAGAGAGAGAGAGAGAGAGAGAGAGAGAGAGAGAGAAAGAGAGAGAGAGAGGAGGAAGGAGAGAGAGATTGAGAAACAGATCTTTGGTCTCTTCTTATAAGTACACTAATCCCATCATGAAGATTCCACCCTCATGACCTCATCTAAACCTCATTACTTTCCAAAGACTCCACTTCCAAACACTATCACATTGGGTTGTAACATATAAATTTTGAGTACACACAAATATTCAGTCCATAATAAGGATGATAACTTAATGTTCTTAAAGGAGCTGGCTAATGGAATAGTTGACAAATATACATTTCCTTCTTACTTCCTCTTTCTGCCTATGCAGCTGGGCAGTGAAATTTCGCAGCTGTCCACGTTGGGGCATTGCATTGGGTCATGTTCTTTGTGAAGTGGTTGCTGGTATTTAATAAGTGATTGCATAAATATAATACCCATAGTATCATGGGCTGTTACATGCCAAATACCCACTTTTTACTATGGCAGTGGAAAGCTCAAAAATGACGGTGATTATATAACAGAGCTTCTGTGGATGATTAGAGAGGCAAGTTTTATGTAGCTTGTTCCTGTTTAGAATCACTATTGAGGCTTTAATAGAAATGAGATTGGTGTAATGGAGAAAGCACTACTTTAAGTCAGTGCTTAAATCTGACAATTCTATTTTTGTATTTAGGTTTTATCAGATACAGTTTGTAGCTTTTGGAAAATTACTTCACTTTAATGGAGTTCAGTTTCCCCATATCCCAAATGGGGCTGAGAGTTTCTGTTTAAGATCAAGCAGACTCATAGATACAGAGAACAAACTGATGGTTGCCAGATGGGAAGAGGTTCGGGGAGCTGGGTGAAAAAGGTGAAGGAATTAAGAAGTACAAATTTGCAGTTACAAAATAGTCAAAGGGATGTAAAGTACAGCATAGGGAATATAGTCAATAATATTGTAATAACTATGTATGGTGCTGGATGGGTACTAGGCTTATCGGGGGGATCACTTTGTAAGTTATGTAAATGCCTAACCACTATGCTGTACACTTGAAACTAATATAATATTGAATGTTGACTGTAATTAAAAAAAAAGATTAAATGGGATATATAGTCATGTGCTGCACATAACGTTTTGGTCAATGAAATTTTAGTCAGTGATGATCTGCATATATGACAGTGATCCCATAAAGTTACAATGGAGCTGAAGAATTCCTATTGCCTCATGAATTCCTATTGTAGCCGTCATGGCGAAATACATTACTCACATGTTTGTGATAGAATATGGCAAAGGTAATAGTCCTCACTCCTGTAATTATGTTATAAAAGAATGTGTTTTGCTAGTAGTCTTGCTCTGGAGACTTTCTCTCTAGGTGGATTTGATAAGTGGTCAGCCATATTGAGAGGTCCATTTGGTAAGAAGCTGGGGGGACAGCTTCTAGGAGCTGGAGGCAGTTTCCAGTTAACAACCAGTAAAAAGAATGGATTCTGCTGACAGCCCTAATGAGCTTGGACGTATATTATTCCTTAATCGAGGCTTCTTATGAGACCACAGCTCCAGCTAACACCTTGATTACAACTTTGGCAGGCACAGAGCAGAGCAGCCTGCTAGGTTGTGCCTAGATTCCTTATCCACAGAAACTATGAAATAATAAATATGTATTGTTTTAAGTTTATAAGTTTGCAGTAATTTGTTGCCCAACAGTAGAGAACTAAAACAAAGAAGTAGATAGATATTCTCTTTTATGCAATTTACTATAAAGGTATTTATAATTAGAAAGCTATATTTGGATTCTAAACATTTTCAATATTTTCAAGTTATTTTATTTTTTACTATGATAAGCAAAGAAGGAAAAAATGGTATTTTGGCAAATATAAATCACACCTAAATATATGCTCTTAAGCTTTCTCTATTCCTTTAAGTGTGCAAAACAGTTGTGAAGTTTGAAATTATGCTTTCCTATGTTTGGAACTTGAAACACTAACATTTGAGACTGGGAGAGAAAGGAGACATTATTAAATTTTCATTGATGAGTGTTACACTGATTGCATATGACAACTTCCTTTCAGCAAAACAGTGCATTCAAACATTTTGAGCTTTATTTAATATTTCTTCCTCCAGATATCATTATTGATGCTCTTAGTTTGGTAATAGACACATTGGCAAAAAATAGATGATTTGGCAAAAGTCTGGGCTCTGGAAGCTTCATGAATTAGGCGTTGCCCTTGTACAGCCTCAAAGAACTTCCACAGGCAGGAACTTGCCTTTCTTGTCAATGAGTCCCAGTGTTCTCCCAGGTTATGCCCCAGAGATAGTTAGCTGGGGTCCAAGCACTGAAGTTTAATGATCCAGTCATTCAACAACAAGGAGAATTAGATCCTTAGAGACTGAGATGATTTCTACTTCATAGCACAAAGCCACTTAATGAGAACATATAAAACTTCGCTTTCTTTTTCTTCAAGAAATGTATGAATTTACCAGAAAAAAGGAATATGGGCTCAAACTCACAGTGTTTCTTCTTTTAAAATAGTATATCAATGAGTGTAACCATTTGTCAGTAGCCATGGCATATCTGATCAATAACCAATACTGGTGTTTTATTCATATTGTTAACCTTAAAATATGGGCTATTGTTCTTGGCTTTGCCATAGGAAACCTTTGAGCACCAGGTCTAAACTAGTGATTCTCAGCCTTAGATGCATGTTGGAATCTCCTGGGAGATTTAAAAATCTCAGCACCCAGGTCATACTACAGAATTATATTAGTATCTCAGACTGGGTGGATGTATCAGTATTTTTTAAAGCTCCCCAGCTGATATCAAAGGTGAAGCTAGTGCTGAGAACTACAGGGACTTTAACTTATATTTTATACTAACACTTTCCCTGTGCTCACACATTTGATGAGTTGAACTAAAATTTAACTCAGGTAAGAATCAGGATATAAGCAAAAACACATTAACAAACAAAATCAAGGAACAAAATGACAGCAACAACTACAAACTTTTTTTCTCCCAGAGGAGCCTTTGCTCTTTTATCAGACACTTATTTGTGCATTTTTTTGGTATGATCTGCTAATAGCTGGCATTCAGAGACAATAACCAAGGCCCTTAACTTACAGAATTTTAAAACTGGTGTCTGATATAAATAAATTAATAATTTTAACCAGGAGTAGAGCTATTATTGAGTAATGTATAGAACATTAGATAAGCATAGAGGAGGGGAATATAATTCAAATAAGGCTAAAATGTATAAAAACTTATTGAATCAATTGATACTTGATTTGAGTCTCAAATGCAAGGAAATTGACTCAGATGGAGAAGCAGGAGAAGAGCATTATAGGCTTGAGGGAACTGCATGTGTGAAGACACCAGGGCAAAGAAAAACATGGTCTTTGTTGTAGGCCCAATAACATTTTTCCCCCACCTTGCAAAGATGTCCATAGCCTAATCCCTGGAAACTGGATATGTTATGTTACTTGGCAAGGGGAAATTAAAGTTGAAAGTGGCATTAAATTTACTAATTAGCTGACTTTAAGATAAGGATGTTATCACAGGTTATACAAATGAGCCTAATTTAACCATAAAGTCCTATAAAGTAGAAGAGGGAGACTCAAGCTAGTCATAGAAAGATATGAAAATCTATACTTCTGGCTTTGAAGGTGAAGAAGTGGTTAAGGGCCAAGGAATGCAGGTGGCCTCTAGAAGTTCAAAAAGGCAAGGTGACTGGTTGTCCTTTAGAGGGGTCCCCAACCCCCAGGCCATGAACCAGTACCAGACTGTGGCCTGTTAGAAACCAGGCCCCACAACAGGAGATGAGCGGCGGGCAAGTGAGCGATTGCACACATCTGCAGCTTCCCCGCGCCTCCCCCCCCCCCCCCAGTGCTAGCATCACTGCCTCAGCTCCACCTCAGATCATTAGACATTAGATTATCATAGGATCACTTGTCCCTAGTGCCAAAAAGGTTGGGGACCACTGCCGTAGAACCAGCAGAAGAAATGAAGACCTGTCAATATCTTGATTTTAGACTTCTGACTTTCAGAATTTTGGGATAATACATTTGTGTTTTTTGAGGTACTTAGTTCATGGTAATTTGTTATAGCAGCAGTAGGAAGCTAATACAGTTTCTCACAAGGAACTGCAAATGGGAGGAAATGAAACAGGACCATATTGTAGAAAAGCCACAATTGTAGCATTGTTGATAATGGTTTGAAAGAGGGTCAACTGCAGAAGGGAGCAGGATATGAATAGAGAGATTAGAGAGGAGGCGAATGAAGTAATTTGAACAAGACTAATAATAAAAAGGAATGGCCATAATTGCTTTTCATTGAGGGCATTTATGTATAACCCTGCATTTTATACCTTAAATTCTAATCTTTAATTCTTAAAGTTTTAAGGTATTAATACCCACATTTAATAGGTGAGCAGACAGAAGCTCAAAGAATTTAATAAAGTTGCTCAAGATTATGTAGCTAATTAGTGATGAACTAGGTTTCGAACCAGATCTGTTCACCTCAACGCCCATGGACCTTTTACAACTGTGCCAACAACTTTTAATCAGGGCATAACATATTTGCTGCCATTGAGAATCCATACTCTTTAGTGTCGTCTGATGGGTGAGGATTG
Source organism: Eidolon dupreanum (assembly GCA_028627145.1). Lineage (NCBI taxonomy): Eukaryota > Metazoa > Chordata > Mammalia > Chiroptera > Pteropodidae > Eidolon > Eidolon dupreanum. The sequence goes on along the minus strand of CM053502.1, from coordinate 65,956,382 downwards.
AGCTGATATAAATCAGTACAGAGTGGGTGCAACTGGCTGTAATAAGTAATAGGCAGAGTACAACACCAAGTTAAATCAAGAAAAATGGCTTCCATTTTGGGGATGTGTAAGAACTTTCCTGGAAGATAATTAAAGAATCATAGTCAGGGAAGTTCATAGTTCTACTTAAATATCTGCATAATTATGAAAAATAACCAAGTGTATAGTGAATGAACAGCTTGTTTAGTGTGTCATCAATAATTCTTACTTTCAAATTGTTCAGCAAACTCAAGAAGGCTGAAAATTACTGGACTATGCTTTGTTCATTTCTGTATCCTCAATGTCTAATCAGAGCTGTGTTGAATATTCTTTGATTTGACTAAGTACATATTAAAATACATTTTTTTGTAATTGTTACTGGTTTTGGTTATATGCTACTGTTAGGATCTTAACCCTAATCAATTATAGTTCTAGTCCATTTATTAATGATATCTAAGAAATATCCAAATTTTTGAAGATTGCTTGAGGTAAGAGTGATTTTGATTAGAATATTATTTTTTATAATCCAAAGAGATTGTTATTGCATGATATTTGTTTTAATGGGATATGGTGTATGCTAATTCAGATATTTAGGTTGAGTGTAATTTGGCTCACAAAGCCACAGTGTTGCAAATGTTTTCTACAGGCTCGTGCTGAGAGTTAAAAAATGACATCTGAAAGGAGAGAAAAGTGTAGATCGGACTTCACCGTTATTTTGTCAGGATTGAACACACACTAATGTTAAGATGGACTGAGAAACACAAGATTCCTGGAAAGATAGAAGGGGGATGAAATCGATGAGCAGACATGGAAAATGCAGAGCAGAACAAAACAATGCACACTGAAAGTAGAGAAACTGTCGATAGGTCAGAGGTGTGGAGATGCTGAGTTAAAGAGATAGGGGAGACTACTGAGATGGAGAAATTCTGCTCACTGATTACATGGATCAATAAAGGGGAGGCTACTCCTCCCGTGTAGTGTTATCATATATCTGTCCTGAATGGTGCTCCCTTCAATTTCCAGGCTGTTCATCTTTCAGACAGTTTGTAGTCAAGCTTAGTTTCCATCAAATCCTCAGTATACATGCCTTCAAGAGTTGAGTATGCATTAGGAGTTTGTTAAATGCTGAGATTAAATGAATACTGTAGTTGCTAACATTTAGGAAAATTGAATACACTTATACCACTTTCTGGAGGTCTTTAAATTCAGAGGTCTGCAAAAGCTGCCTCAGATGATGTGTCAGATCATTTTGAAAGAATATATAAAATATAGCTTTGTAGTTCCCTCCCCTGGAGATTCTAATTCAATGTGTTTAAGGGTGTCCAGGCATCTGTATTTTAATAAGTGCCTTAAGGGGATATAATGAAGGGGTTGGTACAGATAGTATTTCAGACTTTGTGGGCCATGTTGTCTCTTACAAGCACTAAACTGTACCACTGTAGTATGAAAGCAAACATAGGCAATACAGACAAAGGAGCATGGCCATGTTTCAATAAAATTTAATTTATGAAAATAGGCAGCAGCTTCCTCAAAAAAAAATTAAACATAGAATTATCATATGTTCTAGAAATTTCATCTTTGGTGTATACCCAAAAGAATCAAAAGTAGGAACTCAGACAAGTACTGGTACACCAACATTTATAGAAACATTATTCACTGTAGCCAAAAAGTGGAAGCAACACAAGTGTCCATTAATAAATTAATAGATAAGCAAAATGTGGTATATACATAAAAGGAAATATTATTCAACCTTGAAAAGAATGAAATTCTGACACACGCTACAACATGGATAAACCTTGAGGACATTATGCTAAGTGAAATAAGTCAGACATAAAGGAAAAATACTGTATGATTTCACTTAAATGAGTAGTCAAATTCATGGGAAAAGAAAATAGAATTATGATTGCCAGGGGCTGGGGATAGAGAGAATATGGAGTTATTGTTTAATGGGGACAGAGTTTCACTTTGGGATCATGAAAAAGTTCTAGACATGGATGATAATTATTGCACAACAGTGTGAATGTACTTAGTTATGCTGAACTGTACACTGAGGAGGGTTAAATGGTGGCTAGTTTGTTATGTACATAAAAAATAAATTAAAAATACATAAGAAGCAGAAAAACAAACTAACAAACAAAAACAAGGAACAAATGGCAGGAAGAACGGATTTGGCTCATGGTTGTAGTTTACAAACCCCTGGTCTAATGTGCAGGGTAGGGAATCACCAACAATAGTTTATTACCTTTTGGAGTTAGATTGGCAACCAAG
>CM053502.1:65898923-65953996 GCA_028627145.1 Eidolon dupreanum | reverse complement strand
TTCCTTCCTTCCTTCCTTCCTTCCTTCCTTCCTTCCTTCCTTCCTTCCTTCCTTCCTTCCTTCCTTCCTTCCTTCTCTCTCTCTCTCTCTCTGTCTCTCTCTTTCTCTCTCTCTCTCCCCCTCTCCCTCTCTCTCTCTCCCCCTTTCTTATTTATTTTCCAATTACAGTTGACATTCAGTATTATTTTATATTAGTTTCATGTGTATAGCATAGTGATTAGACATTTATATAATTTACAAATTGATTCTCCTGATAAGTCTAGTACCCACTTGGCACCATACATAGTTATAACAATATTATTGAGTATATTCTTTATGCTGTACTTTACTTCCCCATGACTGCTTTATAATTGCCAATTTGTACTTCATAATCCCTTCACCCTTTTTACCTAGCCTCCGAAACCTTCTCTTATTGGGCAACCATCATTTTGTTCTCTGTATCTATGAGTGTTTCTATTTTGTTTGTTCATTTATTTTGTACTTTAGATTCCACATATAAGTGAGATCAGATGTATTTGTTGTTCTCTGTCTGACTTCACTTAGCATAATACCCTCTAGGTCCATCTACGTTGTCACAAATGATAGGAGTTCATTCTTTTTTATGGCCCTGTAATATTCCCTTGTATATATGTACCACTTCTTTATCTAATCATCTATTGATGGACACTTAGGTTGCTTTCATATCTTGGCTATTGTAAATAATGCTGTAGTGAACATAGAGGTGTATGTATCTTTTTAAATTAGTGTTCTGAATTTCTTTGGATGAATACCCAGAAGTGGAATTGCTGGGTCATAAGGTAGTTCTAGTTTTAATTTTTTTGAGGAACCTCCATAATATTTCCCATAGTGGCTGCACCAATTAGCAATCCCACGAACAGTGCAAGAGGATTCCTTTTTCGCTACATCCTGACCAACACTTGTTTGTTGATTTTTTGATGATAGCCATTCTGACAGGTGTGAAGTGATATCTCAATGTGGTTTTAATTTACATTTCTCTGATGATTAGTGACATGAAGCATCTTTTCATGTGTCTACTGGCTATCTGTATGTCTTCTTTGGAGAAATGCCTTTTCAGGTCTCTTCCCATTTTTAAATTGGATTGCTTTTTGGTGTTGAGTTGTTTGAGTTCTTTATAAATTTTGGTTAATAACCCCCTATCAATGACAAATATCTTCTCTCATTCAGTAGGTTGTCTTTTCTTTCATTTTGTTCATGGTTTCCTTTGCTGTGCAAAGTTTTTCAGTTTGATGTAGTCCTATTTGTTTATTTGTTCTTTTGTTTCCCTTGCCCAAGGAGAGATATCAGAAAAAATATTACTAAGATTAATGTCAAAATTTATTGCCTGTATTTTCTTCTAGGAGTTTTATGGTTTTGGGTCTTGCATTTAGATCTTTAATCTGTTTGAGTTTATTCTTGTATATGGTATAAGAAGGTGATCTAATTTCATTTTTTGCATATATCTGTCCAGTTTTCCCAACACTGTTTTTGAATAGACTGTCTTTATCCTGTTGTATATTCTTGCCTCTTTTGTCATAGATTCATTGACCATATAGGTGTGAGTTTATTTCTGGGCTTTCTTTTCTGTTCCATTGACCTATGTATTTGTTTTTATGCTAGTGTAATGCCTTTTGATTGCTATAGCCTTGTATTATAGTTTAATATCAGGTAGCATAATACCTCCAACTTCATTCTTCTTTCTCAAGATTGCTATGGCTATTCAAGGTCTTTTGTGGTTTTATATAAATTTGAGGATTATTTGTTCTAGTTCTGTAAAAAATGCCATTGGTATTTTGATAGGGATTGCAGACTCTGTAGATTGCTTTTGGTAGTATGGATATTTTAATGTTATTAATTCTTCTTATCCATGAGCATGGTATATGTTTCCTTTTATTTGTATCTTTTTCTGTTTCTTTCTTCAGTGATTTATAATTTCCTGTGTATGAGTCTTTTACCTTGTTGGTTAAATTTATTCGTAGGCATTTTACTTTGTTTTTTGATGAAATTGTAAATGAGATTGTTTTCTTAATTTCTCTTTTTGATAGCTATTGGTGTATAAAAATGCAACTGATTTCTGAATATTAATTTTGTACCATGCTACTTTACTGAATTCATTTAGCAGTTCTAGTATTTTGGTGGAATCTTTAGGGTTCTGTCTATATAGTATTATATCTTCTGCAAATAATGACAGTTTTACTTCTTTTTTTTTCAATTTGGATGCATTTTATTTCTTTTTCTTATCTGATTGCTGTGGTTAGAACTTCTAATACAATGTTGAATAAAAGGGTGAAAGTGGACATCCTTGCCTTGTTCTTAAGGAAAACGCTTTTAGCTTTTCCCTGTTGAGTATGATGTTAGCTAAATATCTGTCATACATGGATTGCCTTTATTATGTTGAGGTATGTTGCCTCTATTTCTACTTTTCTGAGAGCTTTTTTATCATAAACTGATGTTGGATTTTGTCAAATGCTTTCCTGCATCTATTGATATGATCATATGATTTTTATCTTTCAACTTATTACTGTGGTATACTGTATTCATTGATTTGTGGGTATCGAACCAACCTTGTATCCCAAGAATAAAAAAGCTAACTTGGTCATGGTGTATGATATATATTTTTTTATATTTTTTTAATTTCATTTTTTTAAATAAAATTTATTGGGGTAACATTGGTTAATACAATTATATAATTTTCAGGTGTACATTATCATTTAACATCTGTATATTCTATTGTGTGTTTATCACCCAAAGTCCAGTTTTCTTCAGCTACCATATATTTGATCCCCTTTACTCACTTCACCCTCTCCCTAAACCCTATATTTGACTTCCTTTACCTCATCTACCTACCCCCTCCTCCTCCACCCCAATAGTAACCACTAGTCTATAGTCCATGTTCATGAGTCTCTGTTTGTTTGTTCTGCTCATTTGTTGCTTTTAGGTTTATATCCCACATATAAGTGATATCGTGTGATTTTCAACTTCTTCTGTCTGGTTTATTTCACTTAGCATGATTATCTTGAGGTTCATCCACGTTGTCACAAATGGCAGTATTTCATCTCCTTATGGTTGAGTAATATCCCATTGTATATATGTACCACTGCTTCTTTAGCCAATCATCTATTGTAAGACACTTTGGTTGCTTCCATGTCCTGGCCACTATGCATAATGCTGCTATAAATGTGAATAATGCTGCTATGAATGATATTTTTAATGTATTGCTGAATTCATTTTGCTAATGTTTAGTTGAGGATTTTCGCATGTATGATCATCAGGGATGTATGTATGTATATGTATATATACATATATATATATATACACACACACATATATATATATATATATATATATATATATATATATATATATATATATTTTTTTTTATTTGGTAATATCTTTGTCTGGTTTTGGAATCAAGATAATGGTGGTCTCATAAAATGAGATCGAGATACTTCCTCTTGAGTATTTTGGAATAGTTCGAGAAGAATTGGTGTTAATTCTTCTTTGAATGTTTTATAAAATTCATCTGTGAAACCGTCTGGTCTAGGAATTTTGTTTATTGGGAGGTTTTTGATTACTGATTCACGTTTTTTAGTCATAATCACTTGGCTCAGATTTTCTGTTTCTTCTTGACTCGGTCTTAAAAGATCATATGTTTCTAGGAATGTATCCATTTCTTCCAGATTGTCCAATTTGTTGGCATATAATAGATCATAGTATTTTTAATATTTTTTGTATTTCTGTGGAGTCAGTTGTCCATTCTCTTTCATTTTTGATTTTATTTATTTAGGTCCTTTTTCTTTTTTTCTTTTCAATGAGTCTGGTTAAAAATTTATCAATTTGGTTTATCTTTTCAAAGAACCAGCTCTTGGTTTCATTGATCTTTTTAAAAATTTATTTATTTTTATAATTTAAATATTTAACATTTTTAATTACAGTTGGCATATGATGTTGTATTAGTTGCAGCTGTACAACACAATGATTAGACCTTACATAACTTACAAAGTGATTACCCTAAAAATCTAGTACCCATCTGACACCATACATAGTTATTACAATATTATCAACTATATTCTATATAGTTTACACCGCCATAACTATTTTGTAACTACCAATTTGTACTTCTTAATCCCTTCCTCTTTTTAATCCATTCTCCCAACCCCCCTCTCATATGGCAACCATCATTTCGTTCTGTGTCTTTATGAGTTTGTTTCTGTTTTATTTGTTTATTTATTTCGTTCTTTTGGTTCCACATGTAAGTGAAATCATGTGGCATTTGCCTTTTTCTGTCTGACCCACTCCACTCAGCACAATACCCTCTGGGTCCATCCATGTTATTGCATATGGCAAAAGATTTCATTGTTGTTGTTTTTTTTAATGGCTGTGTAATATTCCATTGTATATATGTACCACCTCTTCTTTATCCATTTGTCCACTGGTGGACACCCAGGTAACCTTTATATCTTGACTTTTGTAAACAATGTTGCATTGAACATATGGATTCTGATGTCTCTTCAAAGTAGTGTTTTGAGTTTCTTTGGATAAATACCCCAAAGTGGGATAACTGATTCCTTCCTTGTCTCTTATTATAGCCTTTGTTTTAAAGTCTATTTTGTCTAGTATAAGTATTGTTACCCCAGATTTTTGCTGTTGTTTCCACTTTCATGAAATATCTTTTTCTATCCCTGTATTTTCAGTCTGTGTGTGTCTTTCAATCTGAGGCGAGTCTTTTATAGGCAGCATATATAAGGGTCTTGTTTTCTTCTCCATTCAGCCACCCTAGCTTTTGACTGGAGCATTTAATTTATTTACATTTTAAGTAATTATGATAGATATGTAATTATTGTTATTTCATTATTGATATATTTTTTTCTTTTTTCTTTTTTCTTAATGAAGTTCTTCCAATATTTCTTGTAATACTAGCTTGGTGATGATGGACTCGTTTAGCTTTTTCTTGTCTGGGAAGTTCTTTATCTGTCCTTCAATTCTAAATGATGACTTTGCTGGGCAGAGTAATCTTGATTGTAGGTCCTTGCTTTTCATCAGTTTGAATATTTCCTGCCAGTCCCTTCTGGCCTACAAAGTTTCTGTTGAGAAATCAGCTGACAGTCTTATGGGATCTCCCTTGTAGGTAACTAATTGCTTTTTTCTTGCTACTTTTAAGTTCTATCTTTGTCTTTAACCTTTAGTATTTTAATTTTGATGTGTCTTGGAGTGAGCCTCTTTGGGTTCATCTTGTTTAGGACTCTCAGTGCTTCCTGGGCTTGTATGTCTGTTTCCTTCACCAGATTAGGGAAGTTTTTCATCATTATTTCTTCCAGTTGGTTTTCAGTTCCTTGGCATCTCTCTTTTCCTTCTGGTATTCCTATGATGAGAATGTAGGTAATGCTTGATATTATCTCAGAGACCCCTTAAGCTATCCTCATTTTTTTTGCATTCTTTTTTCTTGTTGCTGTTCTGATTGGGTGTCCTCCACTACCCCATCCTTTAAATCACTGACTTGATCCCCTGTTTCATTTAATCTAGTTTATTTCCAGTAATATATTTTTCATTTTAGTTATCGTACTCTTCATTTTTGACTGGTTATTTTTTGTGTTTTCTATCTCTATTTTTATGTTTTCTATCTCTTTGTTAAGGTTCCTACTGAGTTTATTTACTCTTGCTCTACATTCATTGAGCATATAATCAGTCTTTTGAACTCTGCATCTAGTAAATTGCTTGTTTCCATTTTGTTTAGTTCCATTTCTGGAGCTTTGTTGTATTATTTCATTTGGGACATGTTTCTTTGTCTCCTCATTTTGGCCGCCTCTTTTTGTTTGTTTGTATGTATTAGGTAGACCTGCTATATCTCCCAATCTTGGAAGGGTGGCCTTTTGTAGTGGGTGTCTTTTGGAGCCCAGTGATGTAGTTTCCCCAACCACCTGAGTCCAGTGCTCCAGGAGTGTCCCTTATGTGGGTTATGTGTGTCCTCCTGTTGTACTTGAGCCTTGATTACTGTTGGCATGTCACTGGGTGGAATTGACCCTCAGGCTGACTGGTTGTGAGAACTGGCCACTACCATAGCATATGAGCTGCTCTGCAGGGACTGATCCCTCAAAACCTGCCGAGATCACTCTTAAAGTGTGCCACTTTTTTGGCTAATCAGATGGTGCTTTGTCATATTCTGAAGCTGGCCACTGGTTATGTTGGTTTTTGAGACTCTTGGATGGGGCTCCAGTGAAGGCTAAGTTCAGCCATGGCCTTTGGCTGGCCCAGGGCTATGTGGTAGGAGCTATAAATTGATCCACGGTTGATCATTGCCTGTGCTGGACCTGGAGGTACATGGGAGAAGCCACACTGTGAACTACCTCCAGTACCGAGCCTGGGACAGCTCAGCAAAAGGCCCTGGGCACCCTGAGGACTGTCTCCAACTGCCAGCTGTTTGTTAGGCTCAGTCTCTGAAAGCGTGTTTGGTGGCACATGAGTTGGGAGAGGTAAGTTCTCAATGAGTCACCAGAGTGTAGTGAGAGGTGTTCACCAGGCTCATGCAAATTCAGATTTTGTTCCAATGATAAGCCTGGGGCCATTCAGCAAAAGGCACAGGGAGTACTCTGAGGCCAGCTGCTGTCCAACTGTGGCCTGTCAAACTTCTAGAGTGTTTTAAGAAAGACTTCAGTGCAGGCCAGGGCCTGCTGCCTGCCATGAAAGAACCTATGACTTTGAGCAAGTTGAGCAGGGCAAAGTCATCAGGGTAGAGTGAGTGGAGTTCACCAGGCTAATGCAGATTTAGATTTGGCCATGTTGGTGGAGGTTTCAACATAGTAAAGATGGCCCCCACTTGCCAGCTGTGTCAGAGGAGGGTTCAACACAGGGACAATGGCAGGCATTTCCCCAGCCCTCACCCTGAAGCTACACATCTCAGTTTCTTCCCTTATGTCCCTGGTGCCTCCCAAGCCACTGTCACTCTTCCAGAGCCCAGGGTGAGTGCCTGAAAGTGAGTCTGTGTGTGGGCCCTTTAAGGGGATGCCTGATTTTCCAGGAGCCCTCTGTCTCACCTAGTCAGTTGGAATCCTCACTGTTTCTAACAGCCAGATGTTGGGGGGCTCCTCTTCCTAGCCCTGGTGCTCCAGGCTGAGGAGCCTGGTGTGGAGCTGGGATACCTTGCTCCTCAGGGGTTACTTCTGCAGCTGAAATATCCCTTTTGATTCTTAATCACCACACATGGGTGTGGGGCCATCCTGTTTTGACTCTCAGCCCCTCCTACCAGTCTTGTTGTGACTTCTTTATAGCCTTAGTTATAGGACTTCTGTCCAGCTAGTCTTCAGATAGTTCTCCAGGTTTATTGTTCTGTAATTTAGTTGTAATTTTGATATGGTCATGGGAGGAGACAAGCACAGCATTTACTTACTTTGCCTTCTTGGCTGGAACTCTCCTTAGTGTCATATTTAGATCAAATTGCATTTTATATTACTGTAATCTACCCTAGTGCTCCAAAATACACTTGCTACTAAATACTAGAAAGAGTTTTCCATGAGGACATATTCTAAATGTATCACTAGTTTTTAATGTTTTTTATTTCTCTTTCTCTCTTTTTCTCCCTTTATTCTTATGTCAGTTAAATTGCTTCTCTTCCCATGTGGAAGAGAGAGTGAGGCCAGAGAGGCTGGAAGTGTTCTTCCTAAACTGTTCCTGCTGGGCATTGAAGTGGAAGTCCTCTATCTATGAAGGTATGAGGAGTTTGGTGATAAGTATTCTCCCTCCAAATGCTATGTATTTACTTTTCTTTCCCCAGTCATACTTTATAGGTCAAACTTCAACAAAGTGCTTATTCGGTTATGAATTTAGAATTAATGAATTAGTACAAATTAAAGAGGCATTATTATTTATAAGGGAATGACCTGTTATAATTACATATAAAACTGGAATAATATTTAACATGAGGCAATCATTGGTGTTTTATCTCTAGAAATTTTGTCAATCCAGCACAATTTTGTACTTTAAGGATTAAAATAAGAATGAGAGAGACCTAGGTCCCTTATTCATAACAGTATTCAGTGTCCCCTCATCTGACCAAACACCTCAGCGAAGTCACAAAGTAGCATGTTTTAATTAGCTTGATAAAAAAATACGTTTATTATATTGGGCATAGATTAGTACTTAAGAAGTATGTTGACTCAATGGGTAAGTTTTTATTTTGATTTCTTCCTCTGTTAGAATATAATCTCTTTTTTTGTATTGCTATTCTTACACATCTTAGATTCCCTTTGAAAAGTGTAAAGGAACAATTCATGGTGGGAGTAAGGAATTGATGTAAGAGGGTGCGTGTGTGTGCACACATGCGTGCACACTGCACATGCAGTTGCAAAGCAGTTTAGTCCAAGAGCAAAGTTTATATATCTTTCTAGTGTATTGCAGTCTCCATGTATTGCACAAGGTAATTTTATGTACCATGACTTATCATGTTCCTAATTTCACTTCAGTTTCACTGAGGGTTTGTGGAATGGCATACAATTATAAAACTCTCAGGTAGTCTTCCAGAGTTGGCTATTGTTTTAGAACTTGTTTTGTTGAGGGGCATATCTATGATGGTATCAGTGCCATCTGAGTGAGACTGGGTCTACACAAATCCATGTGCTTAAGTACAGGTACTGTTGTGCTTTATTCATTCACACATTTATGCACTAGCAAGAATCAGCACTTCCCTTGCGTGTGCAGGCAACATGTTAGAGATGCCAGGGTCAAGGAGATGAAGAAGGCATGATTGCAGGAGTAAAAACTCTGACCTGGATTAGTGGTGGTGAAAATAAAAAAGAGTGATTGAAATAAGTGTGAGGGATGAGATAGCAGAGGTTAGAAAAATAGCAATGGTAACATTTCATGAGTAAGAAGCTCCTATATGTGAGATCTGTGCTAATTGCTTTACAGACTTGAACTCTTTCAGTCCTTAACAACACTCTGCAGTTTCTATTATGCTATTTTATGGGGAGGTTGAATAACCATGATTATAGAGCTACCAACTGTGGGAGCTGGAATTCATACCCAGAGTTTAACATCAGGGTGTAAGCTCTCAACCATATGTTCATTAGCAAAAGCTGCCACTATAATTATCATCTTTTGGATGGGCAGAAGAATGCCACCACTGATATTTTAGGAGTTAATGCCTTAAAAAGGTGACAACATAAGGGCATTGCATGGAATGAGAGGGAGTGTAAATTGACTATAAATCCTAACTCAAGGAAGCTTGAACTGATAGATGTGTCTGTGGTGATATTGCTTAACCTCCTGGAGCCTTATTTTTCTCAAGTGTGAGTGGGTGTTAGTTATACTATAGTTTATAGTATTATCACGAGGATTAAATGGGATAATACATGAAAAGTACCTACTTAGTACTTGGTAGAGAATAGAAGCTCAATAAAAATTATGCTGTTTTGATGATTAGAATGGAAGGTACCTGGCTAACTCTATATTCCAGAATTATCTGCTATTTGATTCTGAATAAACAAATGATTGGTAATTGTTATTTATTATATATTTTTATGGAATGCTTATTTATTTGAATAAGGGATGTGGAAATTGGAAACTAAGATCAAAACTAATAATTGTGAAAGGAAAGAAAATTAAACAAAGATCTGTTGAGTATTGTAAACTAACACTGTTTTTTTTTGACAATGACAGAACATAAATTGATTTTCTGATCATAACAATGATTTTCAGTGTTTTAGAGAACAAATTCCCTTCCTAAAAACTTTAGAGTGCTTTGCTGAAATATTTTAAAAATTCCCAAGACTAAGTTCAAATTATAGCCCTCTCTTTTCCCATCTACTGGCTCTGGGGCCCTAGCAAGTCTTTAGCATCCATATGCCCCTTTGCTTCATAAAACAAACAGAATCAGGATGAAATAGATGAAGAACATAACGTGTGTAGCATGGCACCAGGCACTTAGTTCACATTCAATAACAACTGATTTCCCCTTTCCCAATGACTCAAAAATAATACAAAATACAATATAATAATACAACTAACAAAAAGTTTTCTTTATTTTTTCCACAAAGCAAAAGAAGGTCAAAGAAGCCTCAAAATGTGCATCTCTTTTTTGTCATATTGGTCTTGAAAAAGCCCTCAAAATATGACACAATTACTCTCTTTAAGATTAAAGGTCCCAGCACTTTGGTTAGTAATTTTCTTCATAAGTTTTGTGATTTTTTTTTTTTTTAAGAACATATTTCACAGATGAGAAATGTGTCTTGTACCTGGTAGCTCTGCTGTGCTAGGGGACATGGAAAGGCATTGTTATCTTGCCCAAAGCAAACTTCTAGGGCCATATTTGTGACTCAGATCTGATAGCCAAGAAAGCTGAGGCTGGGGGAACTACAGTCAGCTTCTTCCAACCCTGGAAACTGGTCAACCTAGCCCAAGCACATTGTTGGTGTTCTTATTAAAAAGGTTGATTTTGGGAATGTTGTGTTTACCATGCAGTGTCAAGCCTTGAGACCTTGGTTTCTAGCCTTTATTTATATGCCTAATTGTTGCTATGGAAATTCAATATTTAAAGAGGTAATTATTGCTGATCTTGTTGCATGTGTCCATTTCTGATGTCCAGCTGTTAGCTCTTTAGCTCCAGTCTAGCAGATTAATTACTGCTATTGATTACTTTGAGTTTCTCTCTTCACACCTGCAGTCTGTGTAATTAGCTGGTGGCCTCCTCTGAAAATTAGGAGTAGTTTCATTCTGGCACTTTGCCATTTCCCAGCCATGTGCACTGCACTGATGAACAAAAGCAAATCTATTTTAAATAGAGATATCTGGGTAATGAACTCTTTGTGTTTTTGAACTATCCATGGATAATTCAAATTACCCTCTGTTAGCAAATATTGTACCTCATTTGATGACTATCTACAAAGAAAGAATTCCAAAACACTGGTTTTTATTCCCATTTCCACCTTGTAGAAATTTGCTCCTGTGTGTGGTTTAAAAAAAAAAATCAAAACAACTTTCTAATTCTGCTGCTAAGGGTATCAGAGTTCTGGAATAGGTTTCCTAATGGAGCCCAGTGGAAGCTGCTGAGTTCGCACTCTGAGTATTCCAGGCATCCAGGTATTAATGTTCATCCTCTCATTAGATTCACACTCCTAGCCTGAGAGATAGATCACCATTCTTAGGAATTATTGGTCTACATTGGGCATAACATAGTTTCCTATTAAAAAAAGGATTTAGGCAGAGATATGAGAGAGGCATTGCAGAAGTCTTTAAGATTTTTTTCAGCTTTATTTCCCTTAGTAAGATGTTTTCCTCCCTGCTTATTGGAAACCAAATCTGGCATTTTCAAATTTTGAAATCTAGAGCTCTGCCTCCATTGTCCCGTTATGATGCTTTCTCATCTGTCGTGTGTTATGCCTAAACACTCAGGAAATATAAGTTTGTAGTAGAATTGGGAGTGGACTTCCCAAGTAATGACATACAATGATTACTAACATGGCCAGCTGTTCCTTTTCATGCCGATGGGGTCCCACTAATGTTCCCTTTAGCTATTTAACTTGTGTTGAGTTATTATACTAAGGGTTATTGCTTATTGTAGGAAAAAAATTAAGTGCTTTTCTCCTGCCCATGGCATGCATCTGTCAGCTTTCATTTGAAGCTTGAAGTGGATAAGTATGTCCCAAAGCCCATCCAGCACGTGGAAAGGAGAAAGTTCAGAGAGATATCACTTGTCAGAATGATGAAAGTATCATTCCACTTGTGTCAAACACAAATGTGTTTGGTTGGACCATAGCAACGTGGGACTGCTTCACCAGCTCCATAGTAACCTCACCAGCTTCACAACAGAGAAATGCAGTCTCCTGCTATTTGGAGAATCGCGTGGGAGATGGGCATAGGATGGGAAAGAGTAGAAAGAGTAGGGGCATTCACTCATCAACTCAATGAAGCTCTGGGGCATCTAATGGGGAGGCTGAACACGGCCCTCAGACCAGAAGGTCCCCAGCTGGAATCTCATCATTTCCACTGTTTCCAGATTAAAATTTAAATTGTGTGCTGCCATTTGGAGGCCTTCTGGGCAGGGTCTCACAGAGTCACCAGTTATTAGGAATGCCTCCTATTATCACAACCCTAAAAGCTATTTGAACAGCAGCCTAATGTGATTGTGATTTCCAAGGACCATTTGCTGTTATTGCAGCTCTGCTCAGATGTGAGTGGAAGCAACTAACCAAAGTTGCCTTCTCATAGTACCAGAGAGGGGGTTCGGAGGCACCAGAGAAATATTTCACTGGCTATAAATATGAATTCACCCCAAATAAACAATTTTGTTTCCCCCATTTGGGCAAGGTCATCTCTAATTTTGGAAAATAGCAACACTCTTTTCCTTACATGAGTATAAGGTTTAGAAATTCACACTAATTACAATTTTGACTCAACTGGAAATACAAAACACAGGTTTTTAAAAGGGTGCTGCAGTATAATACAAAGTGGTAGTTGTATATTACATTCTATGTTTAGGGATTATATAATTCCTTTCAAATGATATGAATGTATACATACATACATATAAATACACGTATATATGAATATACACATTTTTATTTTTGGCATTGTAAAATTTAACATGCTTAACCTTATGACTATCTGAGGTTGTGCACAGCATGTATGTCATGGAGTTATATATGTCACAGACCTCTCTGGTGTATAGAGCTGCTTCAGCACCAGCATAAAGGAAAAGAAAAGTCTACATCTTTGTTTTTGAAATCTGATTTATAAAACTAGTTAAGTTTTTAAAACCATGTTGAAAGGTAGGTAGTTTCTTATGTGTGTGTTCAAAGTTACTGGGAGTATTTAACATTGTGTGCCAGGCATTGTGTTAATTGCTTTGAACACATCACCTATTTTAATTCTTCTAGCAGAACTGTATTATGGATGCTGCCATTCTCAGGATTTAAGCTGAGAGGTTATCCTTTTTGACTATGGTCAAATCTTGGAAGTGACTTCATTTGTCTACCAAGCCAGACTTTTAACTACTTTTGGTTGTTTTATTCTGGCTATATAGCCTCAGCAATATTATGCTCCATTTATATGAATTCTTAAACACTTGGATTAACCAAATGAAATATCCACTCATATACCTGGGCTCTTAGGACCCAGGTAGCATTACTTAGGCCTTAGTGACTAATATTTAGTTTTTCTTAAGATTTTGTAATTTATTACAAACAGTTGTGTTAGGAGTTCTAAGACCTTGTTATCCTGTCCTGAGGAAAGAGTCTACATTAACGAAATATGGGGATTGAGCAGAACTGGGCATTTGTGCAACTGTTGTCTGACTGGGTCAGGTAGAATACTCAGTGACTGTCATAAGTTGGCCTGTGGGGACGTCTTTTTGCTGGAAGAATCATGGATTATTATTGATTCTATTACTGGAAATTCAGGAAAAAAACTCCTTCCTTACAAATTTGCTGTTGTTTCTTTCTTTCTGTGTTTAATTATTCTTGTTTCACTTAGATGCCTGAAAAATTTATTTTCTAAGGAAGCAGTCAAATAACATCTCTCTCTCTCTCTCTTATGTATAACACACATATGTAGGATATATTTTACTTTTCCATAAATATATTTTGTAATATATGTATGTCTGTATTGCTGTTACACACACACACACACACACACACACACACACACACACACACTTTTGCGGTTCCATGTAGTGTTTCTAAGATGTTTTTGGCAAAGATTTTTGAGAGAATGAAGGATAGAACCTTCTCAGGGTCAGTATCTGTGTAAATATCTTTAGATTCTATGAAACATCTTCATACTTTCAATCAGGTTCCTGTTTGAAGGGGAGTTGTTGTGATCTTTAACACACATTAGATAGGTAACCTTCAAAAAATTCTCTTGCGGAAACAGAGAAAGTCAAATTTTCCTGATCGTATATTTTCTCTTTCTAATAATGTCCCATCCCTAGCGTCAACTCTCGCCCTAATGAGCTGAAACTACATTTGCGAAATCTTAGGCAGATAAATTGATTCAAACCTTGGTTTGATGATCCTACTTAAGACATTCAATTAATTCTGTTTTGCTACAAGCTAATTTACGACTTTGTATTTATTCAAAAAATGTTGAAGATACAAAGCAGTGGGAGCCAAAATAATGAATTATTCTACCTTCATGTGCTCATCATGTGCAAACTACAGTAAGGGAGGAAGAGAAAGAAGAAAGAAATGCTTTGATGTTAGATATGTGGGTATTTTCTTATCATATCAGAGAGACTTTAACTGATATAAACACATTTATATCCCTCTAGGAGATACTAATTAGTGCAGTAAATGTTAGGTTTATTGTTGTTAAAGTTTTCTGTATTTACGTATAAATAGTGTTTTTCATTTCCCTTTCCCCTTCCTTTCTCACTCCCTCTCTCCTTCCCTTTCCTTCTTCCAAGATAATACTTAGTTTAGTGTGGTCATAAAACTTGTTTTCTTTGTGGTAGATAATGACTGGCAGTTTGATAAGGCTGTAATATAGTAACAGACATTTTGATCCACTTTTTTTTTGTGGCAAAGCTTAATAACTGATCCATATGATTTGAAAGAGAAGAGAAAAATCTGAGACTTTTAATGTAATTTACAGCCTCATGTTATACTCTGATGTGTTTCTAATGAGCTTCTCTAGATCTACAGGTAGGGAAAGTTTTCTTGGAGGATGTGCAGGGCAGTTTGTCAAGACATCCTGCAGGGAAGTGTGTTTGAAGAAGGTCAGCCAGGGAACAGAATTGCATTAGGTGATGCTGTGGTACATAATTGACTTCCTCTGTCTCTAGAAAGTGATAGAAGGCCAGGTGGAGAGGAAGCTGCCCCTTCTCAATGCCCTGTCCCTCTTTCTCACTTTATTAAAACTGCTTTTCTTAACCACACCTTCTATAATTTCTCTTTCCTTTCTGCATTCTTGCCGTCTAAAACTAATTGCCACTCATGTTGCTTTTGTTACTGAATTAAAAATATGAAATATCTCATATCATAATCAATCCCAAATTTCCTGACTGCTCTGTTTTATAAGCCTCATATTTTCATGTATTTTGCTAAGTGCAAGCAACAATCATGTTCCCCTCTCCAGCATGACAGCCAGTGTTATTGTGTTAGACAGGTTAATCTTGCCTTGGTGCAAAAGGAAGGCATATTCCTTGGGAATCTTTGCTGTGATTTTTTTGCTTTCTCTACTCCTATAGTTTGGAGGACTAACTATATCTGCCAGTCTCAATATAATTTCCCCAGTAATCAGTAACTGTGAATAAAACATGCATTTGCCAAAGTCACAATTTTTCCAGTATTTCTTCTGATGTGAATTGGAAAAATAAATACTTAAAATGGGCATATATCAGTCAACTTAAAGTAAACTCTATCTTCATGGCATGAAGGAAAATAATTATACAGAGTGTATTTCTTTTGCTGCATTTTTTTGTGTAGTTCTAGGGACCTACTATATTAATATTTCATAGAGTGCCTGCTTCCTTCTATTCAGAGAAGTTCAGAAAGTGAAGTTGTATAGAATTGGTTGTAGAACAATTGTCAATAGGTTACATAGGTACTTTGACAGTGTTGGTGAAAAGTAGAAGCAAGTGAGGAGAGTAAATACACAAAGATACTCAAGGAATTCTTCCTTTCTTCCTTCATTTCTCTTTCTTTCTTTCTTTCTTTTCCTTTCTTTTATTTTCTTTTTCTGTGGTTGAGAAGGCTTCCAAGGCTGTTTTGTGGGGCTGTGTTTATAGATAGCCTGTGCAGTGTTCTTGCTGGGCTGGATTTATCTTGCATTTTCTTATTGGAACTTCTGGGAAGAAAGCTTCCTCAGTTATTCAGAGGAGTACAGAACCTTTCAGAGCTATCAGTACTGTCTGCAATAAAAGGGTATGTGGAAGAATAGGAACCCCAGGGCTTAGCATGAATTTGTCATGTGTTACATTGGAGTTCGCCATGGAAACGTCTCGTATCATATCCTGGTTTTAGAGTCTGAAAAAATAGGGAGTGAATGAGAGGTGCTTCTGATGAACACTTAGAAGTCAACATATGTCTGAGGTTATTGCTTTTACCCCTGATGATATGGATGTTTAAATAGTTTGATTTTTGAAAGATCATTTTATGAAGAAGATGGTGACAATGAAAACGATATGTGGGTTTTCCACAGGTCTCTCAAGTGGCATGTACCTACCTCTGTTTCTTTAGGATGAATTGGTCTCTGGTAGGTAGAGACAGCAGGAGATGGGTTGCTAGGGATAGTGTGTCCAGATGCAATATGTTCAGGGACCTAAGACATCTTGATCAATTATCTCTGTAGTGACTTCTAAATTTTACTCTTCCATAATCACATTGAATTAGGTACTAACATTTAAGCGTCTTTTTGGACTTGGAAAAATTGAAAAATAAATTTGCCACCAAGGAACTAAGAAATTAAATATCTATTACTGGGCATGGCAGACTTTTATGGACTTCTGTATTGGATAAGTTTTAATAGCTTTGACTAGCATTATTCAGCAGTTACATTTAGTATGGGCCAGGCTATCATACCCTTGTGCTGCTGAGTTGATGATCAGGAGTGACCTTTTCAGCTATCTAGATTCACCCTACATGTTGTTTAATCCTCTTTATTACTTGCAATATGGAACCATTCATTTTGCCATTTAAAATGTTGACATAGAAATATATCACATTTAAATCCTGATATTAATTTTAAGTTCTTTGTATAAGTAGCTATCTCTTGACCATAGCAATTCCTATAAATTTTTATGATTATTTTTATGCATAATGAAAAAGACAAAACTTTGAGTTAGTCCATTATTGTTAATCAAAATTATTTTATTAATTTATTTGTTTACATATTTATTATTTGTCTCTACCCCTAAAATGCAATTGCTGTGAGAGTAGGTACTTTCTATATTACATTCGTTATTGTATCCTTAATGTTGAGAAAAGAGCTTGACATATTCACAGTACTCCATAATTTTCTTTTGCATTAATAAAGTCCATGCCCATGTGGACCTTTCACTTTAACAGGGAGTTTCCTATTTTTTTTTTCTGTAAATTTGGTAAAAGCTGGTGGCTTCTACTTAAGAAACTTGTTTCAGGAATTTTGCAAAATTTGTCTAATAAAACAAGGATGTGTTAGTCTGCTCAGGCTGCCATAACAAAACACCACATACCAGGTGGCTTAAACAACAGAATTTCTTTTGTCTCACTGTTCTGGAGGCTAAATGTTGAACATCAAGATGCTGTCAGGATTTGTCTTGTCAATGATTTCTTGGATATGACACCACAAGCACAGGTGACAAAAGAAAAAATAGACAAGTGAGATTACATCAAACTAAAAAGCTTCTGTGCAGCAAAGGAAACAATTAACAAAATGAAAAGGCAACTTATGGAATGGAATAAAATATCTCCAAACCACATATCAGATAATGAGTTAATATACCAAATATATAAGAAATGTCAATGACACCCATCCCCAAATAACCCAATTGAAAAATGGGTAAAGGAATCGAATAGATGTATTTTTGAAAGAAGACATACAAAAGACCAACAGATATTTTATATCTTTATGAAAAGGTGCTCACCATTATTGATTACCAGAAAAATGCAAATCAGAACCACAATGAGATATCACCTTATACCTGTTAGAATGGTGTTGATCAAAAAAGCTGGAGGATAACAAATGTTAATAAGAATGTAGAGAAAAGGGAATCTTTATACAGTGTTTGTGAGGATTTAAATTCTTGTAGCCACTATAAAAAGTAGTATGAAAGTTCCTCAAAAAAGTAAAAATGTAACTATCGTATGGTTCAGTAATCCTCCTTCTTGGTATATATACAAATAAATTAAAATCAGTATCTCAAAGAGATATCTTCAGGGCTTATGTTCATTGCAACATTATTCACAGTAACCAAGATATGGAAACAATGTAAGTGTCTATTAATGGGTGACTGGATAAAAAAAGCTTTGGTATTTTATACAATGAAATATTATTCAGCCATGAGAAAGAAGGAAATCCTGCTGTTTGCCACAGCTTGGATGAACTTAAGGGCATTAAACTAAATGAAATATGCCAGACACAGAAAAATAAATACCGTATGATACCACTTATATGATAAATCTAAAATAATCACATTTACAGAAGTGGAGAGTAGAATGGTGGTTGCCAAGGCCTGTGTGGGGAGGGAGGAAAAGGGAAGTATTTATTAAAGGGTTTAAAGATAAATAAGCACAACTACACAACATACTACCTATAGTTAACATTGCCATATTAAATACTTAAAAAGTTACTAAGGAGGTATATCACAAGTTAATGTTCTTATCAGATATAAAGAATAAGAGGGTGGGAGGAAACTTTTGGGGGTGATGGATAGGTTTATGGAGTAGATTGGGGTGTTGATTTCATGGGTGTATACTTTTCTCCAAACTCATCAAATTGTGTACATTAGCTATGTGCAGCTTTTTGTATGTCAAAAAAATTAAAAATAAAAGGTGCCATCAGGTTGATTACTACTGATGTCTCTCTTCCTGGCTTATAGACCGCCACCTTTTTACTGTGTCCTCACATGGCCTTTTCTCAGTGCACATGTGGAGAGATAGCCAATTTCTCTTTCTCTTATCAGGTCATTAGTCATGTTGGATCAGGGTTCCACCCTTATGACTTCATTTGCCCTTAATTACCTCCCAAAAGGCCCTATCTTCAAATACAGATTCATTGGGGAATAGGACTGCAACATAATGAATTTTGGGGAGACACAATTTAGTCTGTGACAGAGGGCGAAGAGAAAAGCACTTTAATTTTAGTTCCTTAAACTAAATGGATTTGTGCAATCCTACATAAGAGAAATCTGAGAGTTTGACATACATTATATCAAAATTCATATGTAGCCAAGGAATTGCTTGACTTATAGTATATTTCAATGCATATTATGGCACAAGTTATGTATTTTAATGGATATTTTATTGAGCTTGTTGATTTGCACAATGGGGCACCAACATGCTGATAATTTAAATTAGGATTAGACTTTTTTTTTTAGCATAATGACTTGGCTAGGTAACATGCAATGCTAATCCCATGTAGCACTTCTCAGGAGTTTGCTTTTCAAAATTTTCAGAAGCTTTGTGCTATTAATGAACCTTGTACTGTGGCATTCACAAATTTACCATGACACCAGCTTAATTCCATGATGCCCAAGTAGGCTTCAAAAAAAGAAAAACAAATTGGGGAAAAAATTGTTTTTCTTTTCCTTTTTCTTCCTTTTCATCATGTATTTCTCTTTCTCTACCCTCTCCTCACCTGTTCTTTAGGAGAGAATCTTGTGTGAGAGATGATCCCATTAATTCATTTTATTTCCTATTTTCATAGCATGAATATTTAGGAGATACTTAAGGATGGTTTCTAAGCAGTGACAGAAATGGAAATTATTTACCCCAGGAACCTGCATGTATTTTATTAATTTATTTGCATACTGTTAAATAAACAACATATTGCTAGGACTAGAAGATTTGGAAACTCTCCACCACCCACACTTTGTTCTTATACTCCATTTTTAGGGTGAAGATTGTGTTTGTTAACCTAAGTTACAAGGTTTCCCTTATGTTATACAAATACAAATTAATCACATATGAATATAGTTATTGCCTTGCTTTGTGTCTTTTCAGGAATCTGGGGGAGGAATAAATGGGCCTACATGGGTAACCGTATTTAGTAGCTGAATAATTTAATAAGAAATTAAAAACATCACATAAATATGGCTATGATGATATGTGCACAGGACAAAACCCAGTAAATACTTAGGATAAGCCAAGCTGATATAAAGTTAGAGTTTGATTGATATAAAGTTGCTTAAACATTGAGAAGCTACTAGAGTGATTGATTGTGGACTGAAATTTTTGAAAACCTTCACATAGTTTCTGATAAATTGACTGTTCTACTATAAATATGACAATATGGGACAAACATAAAAACATGATGACATGTTGATTGTCAGATCTCACTTAAGAACACGTATAAATATTATGGAGCATAAAGAAATTGTCATACACATATTCAAATCGAATGCTAAATTTGTTTTTGAAAGTGATTTGGCTGGGATAGGGTAGAAGTGCTATTGACTAGGTTTGAAATTTTGAAAGATCTTGAAGAAAGTAAAACTGCATGTCCTATGAGATCTAATTCTTTTATCCAACTGAATAAATGAGTATTTTTTTTAAAACTGGGTAATCCTGTATATTCCAGCTGTAGACTAAATGATTGCTTCATTTCAAGCCTCCTGACTGCCATGGAACCATCTGGTATGTGTGTGTGTGTAGGAGTCAGTGAGACTCTAGCTAACACTAAAGTCTTCAGCTAGACTAAGTTGTTTCTTATTTACCACTTCATAAACACCTGGGTACAAAGACAGAATTAAAACTAAGGTCTGAGTATCTTCCACCTATCTTTAAACTTATTCTTTTCATTTTTTGACCTACACAAAGGTGTTCATTTTTAGGGGAAATGTTGGAATGGGAAAAAAAGCATTATAGCTAAGAAAATCTAAACTCTAAAGTGGGAAAGATTTTACTTCATTCACACTCAGAAGTTTTTTTCCCAATTATTGCTTTGGATCAAGGGGAAAAAGATTTGTATATGTTTTCCCCCATGTGCTACTTCGAGCAATGTTCATATGTTATCTGAAATGATTATGCTAAATGTCTGTGAGAACTTGAGTTTGGTGTGGATATATAGTGGGTCTATAGGACCCCAAAGGGAACAACAGTAGGATAGGAAAGATGAGGGATTTTTAAAAAATGAAGAGCCAGAATGAGATGGGCAAATAGGGGATTAAATGAGAAATTGGGTAGTTTGAACAGATTGTGTATATGTTTCCCTCTCTGAGACCCCTAAGGTCTCTTATCATACATTGCATGGGGGAAAATAATCTTTGCTTTCTTTTTAGCATTTTAACTATGCACTTTCATCATTGCTGTACATTCTTTTAAGTTTGGCTCAGAAAAGAAGGGGTAATATAATACAGGAGCTCAACATAGTGACTGAAAACTGGCTTTGGATACGGCACTGACCATGGAAGACACATTATTAATTATTATTAATGCATGCTGTTAGTGCTAGATGGCACATATCACTACAATTAGAAAGATTAGTACAATGTCTAGAACATCATCTTTCCTCTTTTGACAAATCATGCTACAAACAGAAACAATATCTTTTAGAACTAAAGACTGCCCGGACATATGCCTGTGGTACAAAATGCAGACCAGTGTGGTCCAAAGGCTTCCTCTGTCTGGTTGGTCTTTCCTGGAGTGCTGGTAGTGCCTGATTCAATTAGTAATCACAGAATTGGTCATTGCTGTTTTGTGACTTTGAGAGCCTTGATTGTGAATTATGTTTAGAGATTGCAGTTTCTTTCTAAATAGGGCCCTTTGTATTCAAGGACCTGAAGAATCTTGTAGTCTGTGGTAAAACTGAGTTTTCTTCATATAATAATACATCAGATATCATTGTATTTGTTAAAATTTTGGTCAATAGGGCCAGGCAAAACCCACATATATGAATAATGAATAATGCATTTAGCTGGATTTTGTCTATGAGAATAATTTTGTTTGGTACTTTCCCTCTGCCCTACTCTAACTGCTAAATAACATGTATAACTCCAAAGTGGAAACATCCTGGGTTTTAAAGTATGCAGTTACTAGTTCATAAAAGTTAGGCTTTTCTTACTCATGACACTTTATTATATCTGATGGAACAATAAAAAAGATAAGGCCCCATCTTAGTCCTGAGGGAATCCATAGTCTTGAGGAAGTCAAGCTCTATATAGATTTATAAAAAAAAAAACCAACTAATTTTATAAGATATTTTGTGATGAAGTGCCAGGTGCATGCTATAACAAAGTACCTTTGCTGTCAAGGCATATGTCTTGATGGGAGAGTTTAGAATAAACAATATAAAATGGAATTAAGTGTTTTTTTTTAACCAGGAGATTTGAGAGCCTTTCTTTCTATGAACTGGTACATGGATCATTCTGTTTATGAACCAATGATTAAAGGTCATTAAAAGCAAATGGATGGGAACTATATTGAAAGTTAAAGAGTTATTATAAGAAGGGTGGATATTTGAGGCTTCCTCTTGAGGACCAAATAAATATTTAGATATTTCTACACTCATGACGTCACTGGTATTGTGGTCTCATTATGTAATTCATAAATATGTCAGAAGTTGGAGAAAAACTGAGAATATAACCCTTTGTTACATTCATTGATTTTGTTCCACCCTGTAGGAGAATTTTGACCAACAGAAAACCAGTTAAGACAGGTTTTTCCTATTGCTCTGCCCCCAGAAAATATAGTACATAATTCCCATGCAAAAAATGCATCAAAGAGAGAAACACCAGCTTGCTTACACCCTCATAATGGAGTATGGCCAAGGTAATTGTTGATCTCTTACAGCTTTTTAAAGAGTTAGCTTAGCAGTTAAGCTCTGAATAGGTCCACCCTTCTGTTATTTAGCCAGCAATCTGCTCCCTTACAATGAATGGAAAAAAAGCTGAGAGGCAGAATTTCATCTCTGTTCAAATTAGAAACCTGTCTCGTATAAGTGGAGTTCCTTCCTTCTCCATTAGAATCTTCTCCTACCAAGGAGAGAAAAAAAGATCTTGGGTACATAGCACAATAAGCATTCCATCAGCTATAAACCTTACTTGGTGATTTTTTTTCTCTTTAATTGAATACTAGGAGAGCTTAAATGTGAATGCTATATACAAATCAATTATTCTTAGTACTGCTACCTATAATTAACAGTGCCCGATGGAATTTTTAAAATATTTATAAAAGGCAACAGAGTGACAATTACCATCATCCCCAACTAAACTCCTCCTTCTCCATGTTTTCATCAAGAGAGCGGTGTTGTTACTTCAACAGGCACAGTGTTGTGGTGACTTTTGTGATACAAATAAAGCAAGACTAAAATTCTAATTGTGAAATTTAAAAGGAAAGTAATTGCTTAGTGTTGGTTAATTCCATCTTTGTGTGGTGACAGCAGCTGCGATTCCTTGCCTTGTGTATTTTAACAGATGGCATTATTTCTTATGGAGTGTTACAGTAGCGACCGAGGTGACACTGAAGGAAAATTCTGTGACAGTATGTTAAGTAAGATATTACTGACAGCCCTGCTAAGCAGCGATGCAGAACTGCATGTCATGGATCTCTTCTCACCTCTGTAGCCACACCAAATGGTTTCCATTTGCGGCATGTGGAATCAGAATGGAAAAGATGAATGAAAAATTATGTTCTTTTTCAAATTCACTTGTTTGCATACCATTAGTAGGCCTGGGATGAAGGCTCCTATCTGGCAAAAAGGTGCATTTATCAACCCAGTATCATACCATTGTACCTTTCTATCAAAGGCCAGAAAATGGAGAGGTGCTGATAGGCGTGAGCTCTAGACCAGGATTCACCCAAGACACTTTTCTCTGGATTGGCTTTCTTTGTGTAAAAGGCTGGAGTTGGACTGAGAAAAAAATGATCTCTAGGGCCCTTTCTATTCTAACTCTCTGTGATTTTGGAAGTCCTTTGTGCTCTCTGTGATTTTGGAAGTTCTTTGTGCTTTAATGGCATAGAAGACAAAGTGAATAGAATGTATGATGGAAATACATGATTGATTGCCGTGTGTCCTACTGATATTGATGCAGCATTGAGAAAAGACCAATGAGTCACAAGTCAGGAGATTGGCTGTGGTTCAGCTACAAAGCAAGTCATTGAGTCAATCTGCATCAACCTCCTCACCTCTGTTACAAGGCTGTAGTCAAGGTCTAATGGGATTATGCTACTGAAAGATGATTAATTAACCCAACAAATATTTCACAACTGCCCTGTGCTAGCCAGTGTGCCAAGTGCTGGGGATTCAACAGTGCGTAATGCATGGTCTTTGTTTTGGAGGAGGATGTCTAGTCAGGGAATCAGATAAATTAATGGGTAATTACAATCGGGTATAATGGGCTTTTATACCACAAGTACAGGGTGGTATAAAAACATACAGAAGGGGCAACTCATTTAGCTGGGGGCACGGAAGTCTTCCAGGAAGAAGTGGATTTTAAGCTAAGGCAAATACAGGTGGAGGGGGAGGAACAAATGAAATGACATGCTTGTTGAACCAAGATTCAGAAATCAGAATGATTTGGTTTTCTTTTACCACTGGTCTTAAAAGTAGGAGTACAACAGCATCTTGGGTTTGGGTTTTGATGAGCAAAGAATATTCTTATTTAAATATTTTTGTAATTATATCCTGCCTCATTTCTAAAACAAATGAGTTTAAAAGCCTGGGAAATGATATTTAAGAGAATATCACCTTGGATCATCAGACTCTCAATGTGAGCTTGAAAAATCCTCTTCAGACCTTTCCCTTCACAGAGGCTCCAAGAGTTTTATGGTGCACTTTGAAGGACATTATGGATGGATCTACTTTCATTTTTAAATGGAGAAATGATAATGGCTTTATATATAGCATGGACATTTGGCCTTTTTATAATCTTCTTTAAGAGTGGGGCTACCAGCTTGCTGTGCAGTGACCGATAAATCTTACTCATATCCTTGCCCTACAGGCTGACACTCTTCCATACTAATGTTTGACATTTTACAGTTTAATTAAGATTGCCCTCTAAGCAGCATACCACCAAGAGAATGATGGAATTTTTCTGGCAATATGGTGTTGAGTAAAAAGAAATTCACCAAGTCTTGCCATTGTCTGTGCCACTTTCCACCAATCTACATGTAGACCTAGAGTGTTAGGAAGACTGTTGGTGAGAATGTAGTTAAGTGAGAGAGAATAGAGCCCCTGACTCTGGGAACAAAAACTGAGCCAAATCTGTGAAATTGGTGAGAGAAAGAATATCCTGCTGCATCATTTACTCTTTAAGCCATTGTCCTGTCATGAGACTGCAAACAATAAATGAGATGGTAACCTTTGTGGACCTACCTACTTTTGCACCGGAGTTACCTGAATTTGCAATTTAGAACCAAACTGTGCTCAAGTCAGAAGAAAAAGCCAACATTGATCTCAAACCTGTGCAGAACTATGGTATTTGCTTGGGATTTGATGCTATAAACCTCCAGATATTTCTAGTGCCCAAACCTAGAACTTCAGCCCTCTGTGTTTGCCTGAAACTCAATATGGCCACAAATGAACAAATGATATCTCCCCCTTCCCCCTTAAACTCTTTCTCTGGGGTCATTGTTTCAGTGTTTCAAAGTAACAACAGTTTTCTTTACTATAATTCTTTATGGAACAGCACTGTTTTTGTTTAGATGAGAGCCTTGAATATCCTCCTTTCCACCTTTCAAACCCCTGCCAGGAACCTGGGCATCAGCTAGCACAGAAACCTCAGAGTGAAGGAAATTTGATTTGTTTGCAGTACAGAAAGCTATTGTGTTATTTTTCTCCTGGAAAGGAAGGGGAAGAGAGGAGAAAGATGAGGAAATTAAAGCAGAAGTAAGAAAGAAGGAAGGAAAAGAGAGAGATAGAGAAAAATTGAGATGAATTGAAGGGACAGTGACATTCCATAGTGATTGGTAAGGAGTCCAGTGGATATTTTAAGAAAAGAGATGTGTGAAGTTCTCAATAAAAGCTGTTTGTTTTAAAATACAAATTCTTCCATCTTCATTGTGAAAGCTTGTACAGGATGTAAATAAACGTGTGTGTGTGTGTGTGTGTGTGTGTGTGTGTGTGTGTGTGTAAACCAGTGGAGGGGTTGAGTTTTATATCCAGGTTTACATGAGACAGCAGGTGAAGAGAGGGGATACAAAGGAGGCCAAAGGTTGGGATAGTTCTAGGAATTACAACAGTCATTTGAGGACGATGGAATTGTATAGACTGCAGATTGAAGATTCAAGGCCATTGAACTCAGATCTCCAAGATAATTGGGCCCCTATATATATCATCTTAGTTATGAGCTATATGTACTACATAGGGTAAAACATAGAATTTGATCTTGATACCCACTGCCCACACCACCTTCTTTCATCTTCCATATATAACCTTCTCACTCATTGAGCCTGCCTTTTCTTTCTCAACTACCTTTTATCTTTGAAGCTTGGAACTCAGAGAGTGATATTCTCTTGGCAAAGTAGAAAATTATGTTCATAGTATCTATAAACAGGAATGAGCAGGCTCTTCAAAATTTATTTGGGGAGTCAAAACCCACTGTGGGATAATTCCAATCCAAATCACTATAACATATATGTACTAATGTTGAGGTTGAATCAAAAGGAACATCAAGATTGCACTATACTGTCTTTAGCAGACATGACTACTAAAGATGGATTAAAGATGGCTCCAAATTCTTTGCTGCACATCTCATCAAGGGATGATGTATATTTCCCCTCTCCTTGAATCTGAGCTGGCTTCTTAAATTGTTTTAATCAATAGAACATAGAGGAAGGGATGCTGTGAAACATCTGGCCTGGGTCCTTAAAGATTGGCAGCTCCTTCATAGACTACTTACTTTTGGGAGCCAGTCATCCTGTAAGAAAGTCTGATTTCCTTGATACCATAATGCTGTGAGTAATCCTAAGCCAGCTACTTGGAGAGAGAGAGGAGCATATGGAGGTGAACTGGGGCACCAGATGTAAGAGTGAGGAATTCTTGCACTTTTAGCCTACCCTACTCACCAGCTGAATGTAGCCAAGTGAATGATCTCAGCTGACAGTGCATGAAGCAGAAGAACCACTCAGCTAAGTCTAGTTTAAAATATTGACCCTTAGAATTGTAAGCAAATAAAATGGTTGTTGTTTAGGCCAGCAGTCCCCAATCTTTTTGGCACTAGTAATGGGTACTCCTATGAGAATCTAATGCCTGATGATCTGAGGTGGAGCTGAGGTGGTGATGCTAGTGCTGAGAAGTGGCTGCAAATAGAGATAAAGCTTCGCTTGCTCAGCTGCTGCTCACCTCCTGCTGTGCAGCTCTGTTCCTAACATGCCATGGACTGGTACTGGTCCATGGCCCTGGGGACTGGGGATTCTTGGTTTAGGCCACAAAGTTTTGGAGTAGTTTTTTGCAACAATAGATAGCTTAAATGGTAATATATGGAGGCAGCAGAGCTAGACAACATGGTTATAGGAGAAACATTTATAGAGTTCTGCTGAGGTTTGACCATCAATGCAATACCTACCTAAAGATATATGATAAAGTGGAAATAATAATGAATGTTAATGTAATTTTCATGGTTTACTTAGCACATACTCATTTAATCCAATGACAGTCCTTTGAGGTGGGGAAACTGAATCTCAAGAGACATGTAGAAGTAAATTGTATTCAAATCCAGGTATTTAGCCTCTATACTGTTCCTTTCCAGGTAAGTCTGAAATCAGTCAAAACAAGACTTAAAATAGTGTTTCATTAGTAACTTAAGAGTTATTGAATATGAAGTGACAGAGGAACTAAGAAAATGTCTTTTAATACTTCACTAAAGCATATCCCCTATTTTGTGCTTTTTTCAAATCTGACCAGTTGCTTGAATGAGAAGTGGCAAGGGTAAAATTGAATTCTTGAATTAACTCAGTAGATGAAAAACTATTGCCAGAATCTAGATTGTCTGAAAATTTGTGTTCCAAATAATTGGCTCAAATATTTGCAGCAGAGGTTTATGATGGAATTAGTTCTTTAAAAAGAAGCCAGTCTTAATCAATAAGACCATCCCAAATAAGACCTCTGAACTTAAGTAATTATGAATTCTCAAGTAAGAATTTTAGTTACTTTCCATGATAGAGAAAAAAATATATTTTGGATCATGCCCAATAATGTGGCATGTGAAATTCTACTTTTTAAAAAGTATTATGATAAATTTCAGATCAAAATATCTTCTATATCCCAAAGCTTGGAGTGAATAATTTCTAAGTATATTGCCTGTATGTAGCGTGACCTAGAAAATGTGATGACAGCCCTTTGGAACAATGTCAATACTTCTCCATACATGTGCCCTTTATGAACAGGCATCTCAATATGGCAGCTTGAATTACACCCACATTTTTTTCCTGTATGAATGTATATCCCAACGTCTCCTAACTCACTTTAAAACATGGACCAATTTAAGATCCTTTATGGTTAATTGTACAATTTAACCAACATGGAAAGATCAGACAGGGAAGCATTCTTAAATCAAAACTCAAAATGAAGGAGATACACAGCAATAGCACTTGTGAGGTAAAGGTAACTTGAGCCATCATGTGTAGTAGATTTGGAGGTAGTACTCAAGCGACAGTTATAAATACCAGCCACACAATTCAACCTTCCCTATGTGCAGCATAGAACAAATGTCAGCTTGTGATTATCAAACATTTTAAAGGCATAGACATAAAGGGAGCTGTGAAAATTCTTTACTCTAGTGATGACAACTATTACTACACAGGTTGGTTCTGCAAACTGACATTTTAAAGAAAGATAATTTGCATGGATTTTAATGACTGCATAGACTGTCTATACCTAAATTTCTTTATCTGGCCTCTTATTGTTTGAATACTTTTTTTCCTATCTTTTGTTTTTCCCTTTAAAAACAATCTTGTGCTGGAATTTATAAATAAGTCTTTCTACACCTACACAATGATTTTCTTGGTGGAAAGTTCTAGAATTAAAATGATTGGAGAGAGGGGTTAGGCATTTGAAATGAATGGTCACATAAAATATCTATTTTTGAAATATCTGATATCTAGGATAGTGATTATCTGCTGCAGTGGTTAAATTTACCTTAAAGTGCAAATAATCCAGATTAACTTCAATATTTAAAGAGTATTGTATGGTCAACTAATATTAAAGTCAGCCAGCAACCTAGAACTGACACCAGAAATGAAAATAAGATCTCTGGGATGACATTTATTTCTTGATTTTAGGAAGATCAAGATTATGCATCATACAGCACTTCCTGATGGAAACAAACCTGGGTCATAGTTGGAACAAGACTCTGATGATATTAAGGCACCAATAAATATTTAATTTAATGTTTATCTCAGTGCCAAGTATTGCACCTGGAGATAATATCTGATTGGATCTGGACCAAAAGGATAAATGAATGAACACTGGCTATGAACACTAATTACTTTATTTCAGCTATTCTTTTGGGCTACTCTTCCAAGTGTATCCTATATTATAGTTCTTGATTTTGAATTTTCAATACTTTTCTCTTTTACCTCTACCCTTACAATCTCTCATGGTTTTCCATTCCACCATTAATCACGATAAATATTTGTTGTCTTGCTTCCTTCTGCCTCTTTCCTTTCTTTTACATGCCATAACTAATACTTTGCTTTGCTTGGATCCTAGTGGGTACTTGAGACATGTTGATGACATACTGTTACTTTCTATTTTGTCTCTTTCTAAGTATCAAAAAGGATCCTGACCTAAAATGAAATTCAGTTACTAAACCCACAAAAAGAAAATGAAATAATGATTTTATTTGGAGTATTATTAAATGCATCCTACTTTGTTTCTCCTCTGTCTCCCCTGAAGTGAAAAGAGCATTGAAGAAATTGAACTTAAAAAGAAAACTGATTCAAAGAATATGTATTTTTAAGTAACGTCACATACATGATCTTAAGTTGAATTAATTGGCATATTACTATTAAATCCTCTCTTCTTGCTGGATGAGTCACATCTAAAAAATACTTTTATTACTTTAAAACTGAAACATGCTCATTGTTAAAAAAAATTCTATCAGAAAAGTATAAAGATTAATATAAAAATAATCACATGGAATTTTTCTACCAAAGAATAAGCACTATTGATATATTGGTGAAAATTCTTTTAGACATCTCTTTATGAATGCATACATACACACACATGTGCCTAGACACCAATTTTATATAATTGGGATCACACTGTATATACTGTTCTTTATATAGGTACTTATTGATAATATATATATTTGTACCAATTTTCAGCATTCATGATGATTCTATATTATTTTTAATGGCTGCAAGGTATTGTCTTATTTATTCCAAATTTACTTAAATAACATTTAAG
Source organism: Eidolon dupreanum (assembly GCA_028627145.1). Lineage (NCBI taxonomy): Eukaryota > Metazoa > Chordata > Mammalia > Chiroptera > Pteropodidae > Eidolon > Eidolon dupreanum. The sequence continues at coordinate 65,924,026 of CM053502.1, read as the reverse complement.
AAAAAAATATTTATTTTTCTCTCTTCCCTTTCTCCCTTTCTTTTCTTCCTTCTTCTTTCCCTCACTCCCTTTTTCCCTTTTTCTTTTTCTCCTGCCCAAGTGTCTGCTAAAATGATCTCTAGAAAGGGCATATGACCTGAATTCTCACCAACAAATTGTAAGTGCCTGATTATTAATTCCCTTTTTAATTCAGATTTTGATAACTTGTCACCTTTGTCAATCTACTAGTATGATGCTTCAATTTGCATCTCTTCGATTATGAGTCAGAAAGAACATCTTTTAATGATTGCTGACCATTTAAAAGTTTTTCCTTTGAGTAATTGCTTGTTCTTATATTACATTTTTTTTTATCCCAAAGAAAACTTTGAGCCCTTTGTATGTTAAGGATAATAATCTTTTGTCATATACTTCACAAATGTTTTTTCCCAATTTGTGTTTCTATTTTAAAGATGTTAATATACTTTATTTTCCTCTTATGATGAAGGATTTGGTTTTATGTGGTCAGTTTATCAGTGTTTTTGTTTTATGCTTCTGAGTTTTTATAATATGCTAAAATACTTTCCTACTTTATTATTATAAAAAAATTCTTCTAAATTTGTTAGTAATTTTATTGGTTAATTCTACTCTTTAAGTAAATGAAGTAATGTCCCAGCATTATTGTTAATACTTCTGAATGAATAGTTTATTGTCCTAAACAATTGGCAATATTTTTCTACCAAATAACCAGCTTGTTGCCCCAGTGACTTGATTGAATAATAATTGGAAATATTTTTGAACTTTATTTTGTCAAGCTGTCAAAGTTACTTAGTTGGAATTTTGAATAGGCATTTGAATATATTTCTATAATGTTTTAATTGAATTCAGCATATGACAATTTAGAGAAATTTATGTTTTTATAATGCAATTCTATTCAAGGGAACACTTATTAATTTATTTATTCGCATATTTTTCTGTTATATCCTTTATTAGAGAGTCGAAGCTTGCTAATCATTTCCCTAATTTATTAATACAGTATCTACTTCCATTTTTACTTCTTTGGTAATAACTAAGAAATAGCATTGTTAATATTATTGTAGATCACTTTCTTTTTTCTTTAGGGACTTGCCAGTTTATGTCTTTTTGAGTTTTAAAAATAATTTGTAAAAATTCTTTGCATATTAAGGCTGGTAACCCATTGTCATATAATTTGTAAATATTAATTCCCAGGTTGATTTTGTCTTCCAAATATGTTTGTAGTGCTTTTATTTTTCCATATAAGGAAATGTTTCATTTTATATAGTCAGTTTACCAGTCTTTTGTTTAATGTTTCTTAGTTTTTGTGACAAAAAAAAATATATTCAGTTTATTCTGATAGGGTCAGACCTTTAAATTTCAGTCATTCTGTGGGTGTGTAGTGGTATCTTATGTGGCTTTAATTTGCATGTGTTAATGCATAATTATATTAAGAATCTTTCTATCTACTTATTTGCCATCTGTTTATCTTCTTTGGTGAAGAGTTTGTTCAAATATTTTTCCCAGTTTTTATTGAGTTGTTTGTCTTCTTTTAATTGAGTTGTACAATATCAGAATATATTTTAGGTTACAAGCTCTTTGTTGGTTATATGTTTTGCAAATATTTTCTCCCAGTTTGTGCTTCACCTTTTCATTTTCATTACATTGTCTTTTAAAGAGCAAAAGACTTTAATTTAAGTCCAATTTATTGTTTTTTTTTCTTTTGTGGATTATAATTTTGGTGTCCTACTTAAAAAATCTTTGCCAAATGAAAGATCTCTAACAGTATCTATGTTATATTCTGTAAGTTTTATAGCTCTAGCTCTTATATTTAGTTCTATATTCTTATCTGAGTTAATTTTATATATATTGTAAGTTAAGAATCAAGTTTTAGTTCTTTATTACATATAACTAATTAATTGTTTTAGTACCATTTGTTGAAAAGACACTCTTTTCCAATTAAATGGTTTTGGAACTTTGTTAAAAATTAATTAAACATATATGTGTGGGTCTGTTTCTAAACTCTATTCTTTTCCATTGATTTATGTGTCTATTTGTATGGCAACCACAGTTTTGATTGCTGTAGCTTTATAGTAGTTTAAAAATCAGGTAGTGTAAGTCCTCTTTGTTCTTCTTTTAAAAAATTATTCCAAGACCTTTATATTTCTGTATAGTAAATTTTAAAACCAGCATGTCATTTTCTACAAAAAAACCAAAAAACAAAAAAACAACCCGTTAGAATGAATCCAATCCATATACTACATAAGAGTCTAATAGCCATATATTTCTATTTACTTCTGGCTTTTGTGCTAATTTTGTAATACATTTTACTTCTATATATGTAATGAAATCACAAACATTTTTAATATTTTTTCTTTAAAAAATAATCTTTCAAGCTGATTTAGAAAAATAAGAAAAATATTTTTTAAATCCACAAATATACTTACAATTTCTAGTGCTCTCTATTCCTTTGCTTAGATCCAGATTTCGGTATTATTTTTGTTTTGCTTGAAGGACTTCTTTTATCATTTTGTATAGTGCTGATATGCTAGCCATGTATTCTTTTAGATCTCATAGGTATGAAAGCATTATTCTCTCTTTGATTTTGAAGGATATTTTATCTGGGTATAGGATTCTAGGTTGATAGTTGTTAAATTTTAGGACCTTAAAGTTGTTGCTACACTGTGTTCTGGCTTGCATTGTTTCTGATACGTCTGCTGTCATTCTTATTTTCACCTTCATAATTAGTGTACTCTTTTTTCCTCTGGATGCTTTTAAGATTTTCTCTTTTTTACTGTTTTGAAGCAATTAAAAAATAATGTATCATTTTTTTATCTTCCTTGTTCTTGGGGGTTTGCTGAGATTCTGTAAATGACAGCCCATGCCCATCCATGTGCAGCGAGTCAATGAGAACTGATACTGGGCTTCTCAGTGAAGGATAAAAAAGCAATTGTATTTGGAATTGCACCAGGCCAGAGAATGGCCGGCTAGTGCTCTGAATCCTAACTTCCCGATGGGTTACAAGCAAGAGTTTTTATAGAGTCAAAATCATGACCTAGGGGTATAGGGTCGCAGGCTTTGTTGATTATGTAAGCAGTTAATGTTCATCTTCTGTTCAGTGATTTCATTCTTGGTGTTGCTTTATCTGGCTTCAAAGAGATTGCCATGGAGTGGTCCTTCTGCATTACAACTGGTGAGCTGCAAAACATCATAACAGTGTGTCAATATTATTATCTTGGTGTGCAGAAGCAGAAGCTATTCATCCTGTGACCATTACTCCATGAATGCTATTGTTCTGTGCTTAACTAGCTCTATTATCTCAAGCAAAGTGTATATTTAAACATTTTTTTTCCTGGAATTTGCTTTACAGGCAGGCCTCTAGAACATAACTAATGTATTTTCTTAATCTTTAATTATAAGCTACATGACAACCAAAGCAATTGAACACATTTAGTTAAAGCCTATACTCATACCTCTAGATTCTATGATCTAATACCTAAACATGTTTATTGTTGACTGTTGGTTTCATTTCTTGAAATTGTGAGTTTGTGGTTTTCATCAAATTTGTAGAATATTTTGTCATTATTTTTTCAAAATATTTTTGTTTCCTCCCTCTTTCTTATCCATCTGGTACTCTATTTCAATATAATTTGGAACAACTGAGATTGTCTTACAGTTTCCTCATGTTCTCATAGTTTTTCTATCCTTTCTGCTCTTTGTTTCATTTTAGGTATTTTCTATTGCTATGTCTTCAAGTTTATTATAATTTTCTTTTGCAGCGTTTGCTTTTTATCTCATCCAATATATTTTTCATCTCAGACTTTGTATTTTTTCATCTCTATAAGTTTGTTTTGTTTTATGTTTGTATTTTCATATTTCTCTTTAAGTGCTAAAGTTTTTTTCTACCTTTGTGAACATATGGAGTATATTTATAATTGAAGTTTTATCTTTCTACCCATTCTCTAATCTGTGCTAATTCTGTATCTATGTCTATTGATTCCCACCCCCCAACATCATTATGTATTATATGATCTTGCTTTTTTGCATGCCATAGATGGGCTTAGGGCTAAGTTAATCCCTCTATTGAGGCTGTATAGTCTGAGTACCCAACTTGATGCTTTAGAATTTCTCTATACTGGCTATTGGTAATGTGAATATTACTGGCCCTGTGAGAGTAATAGATATTGTTTTCTTTAATTTTTTTTTTTATTATGATTCCTGCTCCAACCTCATGTAGTTTCCTCACACATATGCCTTGATCAGTGCTCATGTGAAGTATCTCAGGGGATTCTTTATAGATCTTCAGGGCTTGTTCTCTGTGCATTTCTTCTCCTATGACACTTTGCCTTACAAATTCTAATTTCCTCAATGTCCTTGGATTGTTAACTCTATCTCCTTAACTGCTAAGATATTTTTGGGGTTTACCTCCCTATTTGTGCCCTGGAAACTCTTTGTGAAAGTAAGTTGGGGCAATCATAGGGCAAACTGTATTTGTTTTCTTTCTTTTAGGAATCATTGTCCTTCACTGCCTGTTTTCCAATGTCTGAAGACTATTTTATATATTTTGTCTGATTTTTTAGTTGTTTAAGATGAGAAAGTAAATATGTTTCCTTGGTACCATGATGATTGGGAGCAGAAGTCTCTGGGCCTTTTCAATCTGAATTCTTTCTGGGCAATTTATCTATTACTGCTGATACAGCCTCCTCTCCATTTTTGTCTCCTTTTCTTTCTGGTACTCTAATGATTCAGTATTATCATTTCTGTCTCCTCATAGGTCTTACCTTTTATTTTATATTTTTCTATCATTGTCTTTTCTGCCTCTTTTTGGGAGCTGGTCTAAATTCACTAATTTATTCCTCAATTGTTTCACTTTACTATTTGTCTTATCTATGTTTTTTATTTGAACCATTATATTTTTTATGATTAAGATTGATGCATAGTTACTTTTTTATATTTTCTTATTCTTAGTTCATATTGCTAATGTTTTTCTTATTTAGTATAACTAACTGGCTAATTTTAAATTCCTGGTCTGTTATAATATTTTTACTTCTGATGGAAGTTGTTATCTAATATATTTTTTTTTAGAAAATAATTAAGATCCTCAAATGCCTATTACTTTGGCCTGTGAGCCAATTTTTCTCTTAGGGTATTTGTTTCTTAGTCAAAGGAAGCACACAGAATATCAGTGTCTTCCTCAGTGAACTCCAGGATAGAGTATTGATGACCCTGAGAATGGAAAATCCCAGGTTTCTGGAGACCATGGGCAATAACTCTTTATACCATAAAATAAATTCCCAGTTTCGTGTTTTACCTTTTACCCCCAAGAGAGAAGCATTACAGAGGACAGTGGTTCTCAAACTTTAAGGGAGGACTTTTAAAAATATCACTGGGCCACACTGCCAGAATTTCTGATTTAGCAGGCCATGGGTTAGGCACAAATATTTGCTTTCTTACAAGTTCTTAAGTAATGCTGATGGTGTTGATCCCAGGACAGCACTTTGAGAATTACTAATATGGGAGAATAAAGAGCAGAATGCCAGGGTTCTACTTTTACTCTATCTCCTGTGGCCAGGCCTAGCAGCTTCCTGCCTCAAATCAAATCTACCTGCTCCTTCCCTACCTCATCCTACCCCAGTCCATGCAACATTAGTTCAAAATTTCACTCCTTCCCACCTAGAATTTCATTTCTCTCCTCATAATCTCTCTCTCTCTCTCTCTCTTATTCTCTCTCTCCCCTCCCCTCCACCCTCCCTCTCTTCCCCAACCCCCTCTCATTTTCCTCTACTTCCTAGGGTTGATTCTAGGCCAAGAAAGCCTGCAGCAAATCTAGTTAAGCTTCTTGGGAGAATTAGGACTACATCTTACATTTCTAACTGATCATTTTACTAAATTCATAAATTCCAATTTTTTTTTTCAGTTGAATCTTTGTGGCTTTCAGGTGTACAAATATATTTTTAAAAAACAATGTAATTTTGTCTTCCTTTTTCCCCATAATTATGTCTTTAAACAGTGTTTAATTATATATGTACATAAGAATGCTAAATAATAAGGTTAATAATAGAGATTACTATTTATTATTCTTCTTGACTTACATGTGAATAATCCTGGAGATTCGCTATTAACCCAGAAGCTGGAATTTACTTTGAGTTTAAATTTTTTATCATGTTATGGGAGTATCTTTCTATCACATGCCTTCTTAGCATCTGTTCAGATAATAATCTTGTATTTCTCCATTAACCTTTTAAAAAGGTGAATTTTCTTCATATATTATCTAATAATGAATTATTGTTATATTTTTGACATGATCATCACTTAGTAATGATTCACTAGTTATTCTTTTAGTGTGCTGCTAGATTCAACTTGCTAATATGTTATTTAGATTTCTTTTGCTTAATGAATGGGATTGGTCTTTGTCCAATGCTTGATATATATCTACATGTAATTTTAGTACACAATACTTTGTTGTTAGATAATATTAGCACTTTTCCCTCTAATTTTTTTAAACCACTTTTGTCTGGCACTGTTTTGAGCAAGAAGAATTCAAAGACAAATATGCTCTGGTTTCTGCCTTGTTTCTCTCCCCTTCTACACACCGTCTAGATGGGGAGAGAAACAAGGAAATAAATGTTTATAAAATGGTGTGAAAGTGCAATAGTAGAGGCATATTTCAAATAATCCAAGAATACAGAGAGGATGTCTTTAGCATTTATATGGCCAAAACATATAGTTGGTCAATAAATATTTGTTGACTAGAACTCACCTTGTTCAGAAGAGGATTTTTATGAGTGGCTTCGCAGGGCAGTTGACTTTTGATATTATTGATAAATTAAGAAACAGAAGCCAAATTCTTGCCTCCAAGAAGAGTGAACTATTTAGAGAACTAGAAGGTAGAGAGAACTAATTTTACTGTAACTTTCTTTTTCATAATCAACATTTGCAATTCAAATGGAATCTTTTTTTTTGTCTTTACGAATTTGTTGAGTCATAGTTTCTGAATGGTTTCCAAACCCTTTACCAAAATTATCTAAAGATGGCTATGCCATGAGTTCAGAAAAATATTACAGAAACTCATTTAATCCATAAATAGCTTGAATCTCAGAGAAATTTAGTATTGAGATTCTTTAATTATTGGAAATTATTTAGATTTAAAAGTAACAATTCACATGTTCTTAACCTATGTTTATTTTTTCTTATATGTTAGCATTTCTTTCTATTTTACCTATTTCCTTTAGTCTTTTTCCACTGGCCATATTACATAGGATAGGAAGGAGAGAAAGGAATGAATGTCTATCAGTCACCTATACTGTGCTCTATATTGCTGGGCTGTTCACAGAAACCCTTAAGGGGCATATTCTTGTTTATCTTCATTTTCTCAGCTGCACAGAGGCTTTAGGTTACCTACTCATGGGCACATGATTTAATTATGGTGAAGCTAGAACTGTAATGCAGATGTTGGAGTCCAAAGGCTACAGCCTTTCTTCCAAACATAGAAAAGATTTGGTTTCAGAATGAAATACTGTAAATGTTTCTATGTATTTATGACATACTCATACTTTTATCTCTGCAGATCTAACAACTGTTAGCAAGCCAAACATATAAGAAGGGATGAAGAAGTACAAATTAGTAGTTATAAAACAGTCATGGGATGTAGAGTACGGCATAGGGAATATGTTCAATATTATTGTAATGGCTGTGTGTAGTGCTAAATGGGTGCTAGAGTAATTGAGGGTATCGCTTCATAAATTATATTAATGCTTAGGCATTTTACTGTATATCTGAAACTAATTAAAATAATAAAAAAATTTTCTAAAAAAAAGAAAAAGAATTCCTTTGGGTAGTTTGATAGACATGCATATTGTAAGGTTTTACGACCAGAGACTCTTAATTCAGTTAGTCCCTTGTGGTGCCTTGGAATCTGCATTTCTAAGAAGTTTCTGAGGTGAATTTGATGCCCAGCCAGTTTTGGATATGAGAAATTTATGCCACTGTTTCACGATGGTAGAAGTTATGTTGTGAATCTGAACTCACTCGTACCTTGGAGCATTATTTCTGTCCTGGAGATTATCTGTGGAGTCCATCCATGTCATAAGCAATGAAATAGAAAAGGTGAATGTCCTCATGAAAGAAGATGGTGACTCCCCACAGCACCTGAAGGCCTTTGTGGATGAACCCAGCTTACAAATGTTATTTCTCAGTTGAGACTCCTGTTCACTACCTTCTTCAAGGATAACGCCTCTCAACCCTGGCTGCACCTTAGAATGATAGTGCCTGGGCCAGTTAAATTGGAATCTCTGGGGTGGGGACTGAACAGCAATATTTGTTAAAGTCCTCCAAGTGATCCTAATGTATAGTCAGGGCTGAGAACATTCTTTTCTCAACTAGGGTAAAGGAAGTTTGAGTAATAGTCTTTTTCCTTCAGGAAATTGGAAAAGAATTATAATTAAAAAGTTGAAGTTTTTCTTTTTATATTATTTTAATTTTTAAAAATAAAATGATATGTATCTAGGATGTATAAAATGCTGATTTGATATACACATATGTATATCAAATACATATATGTAGTGAAATGATTACTACAGTCAACATATCTTTTAACATAGTTATCATCTTTTTTTGATGACAGCATCTGAAATTTACTCTCTTAACATATTTTTCGTATCCAGTACAGTACTATTAGGTATAATCATCATGCTATATATTAGATCTCTAGATTTATTCATTCTATATAACTCTAACATTTGTCTATTTCTTCCACCTCCTTGACCCTGGTAACTACCATTCTACTTACTGCTTCCGTATGTTTGGCAGCGGCTTCTTCTCCTTCTTCTTCTTCTTCTCCCTCCTCCTCCTCCTCCTCCTCCTCCTCCTCCTCCTCCTCCTCCGCCTCCTCCTCCTATTTTCTCCTTCTCCTTCTCCTTCTCCTTCTCCTTCTCCTTCTCCTTCTCCTTCTCCTTCTCCTTCTCCTTCTCCTTCTCCTTCTCTTTCTTCTTCTGGGTGGCAGGTTGAGACTAGAATTCTTATTCACTGAGTTTCAAATTGGGGCAAGGATCATCACACTACATTGACACTTAGAATGAAGTGTTTGAGGCTCCTTTATTATTTAAGTAAATGACATTGCTTATTATTATGATATGTTTCCTTTTATTTCATACCTGCTGACTACACATCAAAGAGAAGTTGGGTGGCTTATATTTTCAATGATATTTGAAGATAGCTATGCTAAATGTGATGTTTTCTAAGCATTGCAGATATCCTTCCTTTTATTTCCAAGTATTGCAAATGTTCCTTTGTAACACAAAACTCTTTAATAACCATTGAAATATCATTTTTCCTAACCTTTTTTTTGTTGAATGTTTGAGTTCTGCTATTGACTTAATTTTTTTAATGCCCTGAGGATTTCCCTTAATAAAAAAAAACAAACAAAAACCAACCAACCAAACAAACAAAAAACACTTAACAAGAATGGAATTGTTTCTATGAATAGATGTAGCAAGAGAGTAAAGTTAATGTTAGGGTTATCATCCTTGCCAATATCCTCTCAGGTATATTTTGTAGACTCAATTTAGGGTGAAGGACAAGGAAGGGCTGGAAGCCATAAGCACAGAAATTCTGTGACTCAGGATACTTCAAATCCAACTAGGGCAGGATTTTCACAAAAAAAAATTCCTGATAATAATCTCTGTAGGTAAAGATAACCCACCAAATGATACTAAAAAACTTTCTGAATCAGATGAGAGTGGAGTTGTAACTGAAGAAAAATGAAAGGAAGTTTTTTCTCTGAAGTGGTCTCAGTAGTTTTATTCTTTGGAAGCCTTTTTGAGGGCCCAGATGAATATCTATTGGTCTTTTTTTTTTTTATTGACAACAATATTATTAAAAAGTTAAACTGAGAACTTCTATGAAGGATGTTTTTGTTGCATCATGAAAGGTAAAAACTCTCCTACTTTTCTGACAGTTTCTAGGTAGGTCCTTCTAAAAGAAAGCATTTTGAATACATACAAAATGTTAAATTAGCTTTGTGTTAATGTTGACTGTCCGGATGAAAGGATATATTTCTCTATCCTTGCTCAAAGAAGAAACAACTCTAAAATTTTATCCCTTCCATCCATTGAAAATGAATTTCAAATATTATTCAACCTCCAATCATGCTTATTTGTGAAAATTGATCAAATCAACTTGTCTGCTGGTTTAAATTTCCACGTCTTTTTCTTTTACAGTATGACTTTAAAAAGTACTAAGGCATTTTTCTGTGATGCTACCACTATGAAATGTTCTAATGGAAGGAATTACTGATTGTGGCGAGTCATACAGGGGACATCAGATTATGACTCTTTTTCAGTCTTCCCTGAGACTTCCTTTTATCTATCCTCACTTAATGGCCTGATACTTTCTCAGCATGGACACTACAGACAGAGCTGCCTACATTTTCAACCTCTCCTGCTGATTCCCACCCTGAAGGGAAAAGAAATGCTGTACAAACAAGTTGAATCTCAGAGTTTGCTCTGAGAGAGCAGAAGTTTACGTTTGTCAAAGCAAAATGAAGAAACACGGGTGGAAGTCTAACGCTGGATTTAAGCGCCATCGCCCCCAGTCTAATGGGTAATAGAGTCATTAATTCTGCTGATTACCTTGGCCTTGGGGTTCATGGAAATGACATCTACCTCCTTTTTTTTTTTTTTAAGCTCAAACTGTGGAACGAGGAAATGTAAAAAAAAAAAAAAAAAAAGGAAAACCAAGCTAATTAGAGAGAAATCAGGAGAAAAGAAGCAGAGAGAAAAGAAAGACAGTTTGAGCATTAATGAGACTTGTTTGGGGAGAGAATGTGACAGGCTCTTCAAAAGCATTATTGTCAAATGTGTCACCATTTCATAGATGGCGAGAGCTACCTTTGAGCTTCATGCTGATAGTTAATGATTTGAAACTATAAAAAGATTGAAAAGGTAAAAGGGAAAATGTCAGACTCAACTGGATTTTAATGAGCTTTTTTTTTTTTTCTTAAGGAAAACAGCCTGTAAAGTAGAGAAATTTCCTGTCCTTTCAATACCTCATTCTCTGGATTTCCGTATTTCTTAGTGATACAGTTGGCAAAGGAACAGTGGGAGAGGGATATCGAAGGTCTAACTCAAAGATCTAGGACCTTTTACTTTTCTGAGAAGATTGATGGTAGTGAGGACAGCACAGGGCTTTGAATGGCAACAATAAGGAGAGATTGATGAAGGAGACAGCAATAGCGCTTGTTTGTTTTTTGGGGACGTGCTGAGCAGAAGCCATCTTCACACTGTGAGATGTAACAAAGAAATCCAAAGTGATTACGCAGGTTCATTTGTCAGTATCACTACTCCAGCTATTGCTGTGTGCCACGATGAGATGACAAGGCATTTATTGCTGATGGTTGGTTATTAGTCGCATTATAGGGAACATTAGAGCAGAGTAGGATACACAGACCAGGAGACAATAGCTTTCTGGGCTCCAAACTCAGCAGGATAGCATTGTCATTAAATTTGGGAGTACTGATTTAATTTAAAAAAATAAACTAGAAAGAAACTTTGAAAATGAATTCTGTAACCCCATTTTTACCTTATAGTAACTGTCAGGATTTCACTCCCTGAGCTCTCAGTTGTACATTAGTAGCTGAGCATAGAGAAGGCTTACGTATATATATATATATATATAAACGAATTGAATGCTAGTGGGAAAAATCAGAACCAAAATTCAATGTTGTTTTAGAAATTTTCTATGTTCCTTGAAATATTAAATTCTGATTATGGTACACTGCCTAAGAACAAATTATTAATCAGGTACCAGGGTCAAACCAACTGCCTTACTAATGAATTCTTCTGATGCATTCCTTTGTGGACTAAGGCACCTAGATTGCTGATTTAAAAGTGGCCCAGCTTATTGCCAAGTGTAGAGGCTACATATGCAGGAGGGACTTGAAGTCTTTTGTGATTCTTCAGAGTTCATGACTCAGCATCCACTAATGCAGATATCTCTGAACTCACTGTGTGCATGTATCTTGGCTTGCTAAGTCCAAGTGTATAATTTGTGGTCCACTTACCTGTGAAAGGATTGTAAATGGAAGAGAGTTGAATATAACCATCTGATGAAGATGCTGAGGGCATAGGTAGTTATTAAAAGAGGGATTCTTCTACTTTAAAACAGTACTTTCTATTCTAGAGTTTCAGAACACATTAAAGGACTCATTAATTCACAGACCAATCTTAATAGTAGAAATTACTAAGGTAATTCTGCTCTTGGGTAAATGGAGGCATGGAGGTTTAAATAAACTTGGCCAACTTGTAGAAATTATCTGACTCAAGACTAGAAGCTTGGAAATATATTTCAGAACTTCTCTAATTTCTGCTCAAGACACTAGGTATACACTTTTGTTAGTGTTTAATGGCTTTCCTCCATGCAATTTTCTGCAATGGCAAGTAAGATAGAGAGGCCTTTTAGGCATCTCTTTTGGTACTGGGCATGGACCAAATTCTATATGAAGCATGGAAGATATTTTTGCAAAGTTTATTGGAGAAAATAAGAGTTGGTTGAAACTGAAAAGGGTATTGTTTCTTGGGGATTGTTATTCTTTGAGGGCACAGCTTAGGAATTTTTCTTTTAAGAAGCCTTTCCTAATCTCTAAGAACTGTGTTAAATATTTCTCCTTTGTGCTTTTGTGTCATTGCAGTCAGCACGTTTTATTAAAATTGTTCATTCACATGACTGTCCTTTTCTATTTGAGGATGCAATACTAAAAAATGAAATAAGTGCAAATATTTAAAATGGTTTATCTTGTCAATTGATCTTTGAAGGAAGAAACAATGATTTAGAGAAATCCAAATCTCAATCTCAATCTTTCTGTCATATTTTTTCCTGTTCTTTGTCTTTTTAAGCTCTTTTTCCTTTCCTCAGTTTCCTCCAGTCTTATTCATAGAAAGTCTTAAGGACCCTGTGCATGCTCCCTGCACCCTCTCCCCTGCCAGTCATTGACTTTTAAGTGATATCTAAGTTATCAAATGAAATGTATGTTTGTAAGGACAAAATTTAGTCCTTCACTAGCATCCTGTCTTTCAGAGCCATGCTGTAGACTATTGTGAGAATGTTTGTTGGGAAGAGAAAATACTTGACTTTGGAAGTGACCAAGATAGGTACCTGGAAGGAAAGAATAATAGGGTCCACACATTACCTCCTTTCCGAGTTGCTTTCATGGGGTTTTAAATAAGTTCCTGTTTTAATTGGGTGACTTGGCTGGCATACATGATGTGTTGGGTAGTTACCAACTCCTTTCATGTATATTTTCATTAGATTTTCCACAGCCATCCTATGGACTAGGCAGGACAGAGTTTTTAACTCCTATTGTGCAGATGAGCAAACTGTGTGGTACAGAGAATGTCTTATCCGATGGCAGGCAGGCAGGCAGCTGCTTGTGATGAGTAGTGGGGTTGATACTCAATACCTAGTCTTCCTGCTCCAGTACTCCTCTGTTATTCTAATCTAGACACCAAAACGAGCTCTTCAATTTGCCACAAGTTTACTAAATGTTATGGTACTATTATTATTGCTACATTTTACACCAGGAGTTTCTCAGAAAAGGGTGCTACATATATGGATCTCAAACCTTACTTTTTAAGGGCTACTCCTAAAAGTAGATAAGCTCATTCTTTTCTGAGATGTACAGGTATTAAATTGAAGAAATAGAGGCACATGCAAAATATAGGTGACAGTTGATTTAGGAGGAGCTCAGTATGGCTGAATATAATTTATACCCGTGTATAATTTCAATTAGGAGAGTACAAGAAAAAATGTTTTCTAAAAGTAGTTATAACAGAATACCATCTTGATCATCCTAAACAGAGTAGGTATCTTAATGACACAAAGGCTAAACAAGTTGCCAGTGTATCTGTGAGAGTATGAGTATGTGTGTGTTTGTGGATATATAAGATTTGCCAAATTTTTGCCAGTAGTGCTAAATAGGAGAGTTATTGAGCAATCACAGTAAGGGTTCCAAGGCTTTACAGCTGGAATCTGTGCAGGTGCAGCTTTCTGGTTGCTGGCCAGCATTATTTTGTAATACTGCTGGCAGTAACCACTTTTAAATAGAAACATGATTGCACTTTATTTTAATATTTCTCCCTTCTATTTTTCCCCCTACTGTAAATCAACCCTGCTCTGAGCATAAAGTCCTTGCCAAGGTTTCAGGTAACAGATTAAGCCCACTGAGCTGAGCTTGTTCTCAGTGCTTGGAAACACACTAAGTTTACAGCAGTTGGTCTAGCACTCATGACTGAGTGAAAAAAATATTAACCACACAAAGCAAACTTTTCTTTGGTCTTTGTGACATTTGGAGATGAACTGTTTCACTACTCCCAAAACCATGGAGGGTAGCAAGCAATGTCAACTACGTGACCAAATTAAGAACAGCCTCTCCTCTGGTTTGCTTTTACACTGTGGGTTATGGGAGGATTCTGCGATAAATGAAGTCATTATGAATCAAACAGATGTTTCTTCAGAACAGTAATGAAAATAGCTTACACTTAGGTAACACTTATTCTGTGCCAGGCACTATTCTACAGACCTTACATATATTGATTTAATATTTAATCCTCATACAAACTCTGTGAGGAAGGTACTATTCTTATGTGGTTTAACAAATGGAGAAACTGAAACACAGAGAAGTCACTTGCCCAAGGTCATATAGATAGTAAGTGGAGGAGTCAGGATTTGAACATAAAGAATCTAACATCAGAATCAGTGTTCTTAACCACTTGGCTATACAGCATTCCATTTTGGAAATGTATCTCATTTCACATCTAGCCAAGATTAGCTTTCCCATTCTCTTCATGCATTATTTGTGTACCTACCTTTTCCCTCAGTTGGTCCTTGAGTTTCTTAAGGGTAAGGGGATAGGTGTTTTATCTCTAGACCTAGAACTGGACTTTTCTATGATAAGTATTTCACAAGATACACAGAACAGACATTTTAAGGATTTAAAAAGATTATGCACCAAGATGTTCGATAAGGTGCAGAAGATTGAAATAATTGAGATTTGTTTTAAAGACTTAAAATGCAATAAATTCAGCATAAAGAGAATTATTCAGTGTGTTAATTTGTAATGCATTTCCTATAGGACAAGGGCTCATGTAAAGTTTCTAGCTTAGTTTTAAAGAGACCTAATAGAATTTTCTGTTCTTTGTAACACAAATGCAAGCAAATTGTTTCCATATAGGAGGAAGCATCCTTAGCCATTTTCCTTGGTGTTGGACAATACATTCCTTGTTTTTGAAATAACCCCTATATTCAGCTAGTTCTCTTGAAGCGTGACTTTGCTCAATAAATACATCTTTACTTCTTTGAGACACTCATTATAAGCCAATGACCCATAATTGATAATATATTTTATGAAACAGATAGTTCTTGCTCCTGGTTCTGTGACCTTAGGTGTAAATTGACGTGATTTTCCTGCCGATTATAGCTGGAAGGACCTACAAAGAGAGGTTATCTGGCCTGTCTTTTGAGTGTAAGGCATTTGGGATGCCAAATCTCTCTGTTAGAACCTGTTGCTCTCATTTTTGTGTAAAGTTTTATAATTGTAAAATACTCATTCAAAAGTAAAAGTTAAAAATGGAAAGTTTTACTTAATACTGTAGAAAACAAAGTGATGAAATGGGAGGTAAGAGTTAGTGATTTTAGTCCCACATTCCCCAGTGATTAAGTTATGTGACTAGTCGGGTGACCCTGAGAAAATCAAAACGGGAAATTTATTTCCTTATTAATAAAACCAGAGAATGAAATTAGACAATATCTTTTCACTTCTCTACTTTTAACCTAGTCTTAAGATTAAAGACTTTCCTCTTCCCTGCCTCCTGATGACCACCATTTTCTACCAAAGATCTTGAAAGGAATAAAACTATAGCAGGAAATGCAGACATTGATGTGTGTTCTTTTTTTCCTTTCTCTTTTTCCCCTCCTCCTCCTGCTCCTCCTTCTCTCAAAGAATAAAAACCTTGCTGTTGAACAATTTGTTGAAACTTTCAAGAAAAAGTTGACTGGTTTCACATGTGCAAATTTACATTTTGGTTTTTGCATTTTAGTGCACTGTAAGTTGACCTGAGAATTCGAAGTTATTAGATAGTTCCTCTTCTACTGAGACTTTTTGAATGATCTCCAGAATGCTTGTATGCTTATGGTCACTAAGATCCAGTCTGTGTTTCTTTGAAGTGGTATTGATATTATTCTTACTCCACTCACAAGTTGATACTATTTATCTTCATATGTTTGTTTCACAAATCTTTGCTACTCAAAATGTGACTGTAGTCCAGCAGCATCAACATCACCTGGGAGCATGTTATAACTACAGCCCTACTGAATCAGAAACTGAATTTAACAAGATCCCCAGGTGAATTGTATGCATATAAATGTTTGAGATGTATTAATCTAAAGGACTGAGGTTGTTGAAAGAAAGTTTCTCTCAAAATCTCAGAGTGTTCTGTTTAATGTGGTGCTGGGTCAAAATTTATTGGTATACTAGAAACTCAGATCTTTGAGCCTAATTCCTTCACTAAAACAGTGTGTGTGCGGTAGGGGAGAGGGGATGTAACATTCTTTCCAACAGGTATTACGTTGCTAGTTTCTCAAACTGTCACAGGCCCACAGCAAAAATCGGGCTTTCATTCTTTCAGAGTTAATCGACTCAGGTTGCAATAGAGGCGTATCCAAAAGATGGAATTGTGGAGGCGAGCTGCGGGAGTGAGTGGCAATAACATGACCCAGTGCTTTGCAGCAAAGATGAGAGCTGAAAAACCATTCAAAATGTATGTGCAATTAAAAGCCATTATCACTCTTTCTCCCAGATCATAAATCGTTTGATTGTTTATCAGCAAAACTTGTAGGACATTTTTACATTTCCTCTTTGTGATCTATAGAGTGTTCTGACTTCTTCTAAATGAGGAAAGAACAGTGGGAAAGGTGCAAATGGGTTCTTTTCTTCGGTTTTCTCCTGCCTCTAGTTTCAGATCTTTCTTTTTCTTTTATTCATCACTTTGTCAGATACTCAGTATCTTGGTGCTCCTGAGCCCTGAACCTACCTGTCAAGTGTCTAGTGTTTTTTCTCTCTCAATCCTCATCTTTCTTTACTCCTAAAATCTGTTCTCCATTTTCTCCCAAATTGTGTCATATAAAATGACTCACAAGGTTCAGAGTCTCTGATCTCTGTACTGTCTAAATTTTAGCAGCAAGAACATCAACAACAAAATCTTGTCTTTCTCCAAATAACTGTCTCTTCTGGGGTCCTTCAGACATCAATACAGGTGAGTGGAGGAGATGACATGAAAAGAGGAGGGCAGCAAGAACCTGTTCCAAATCCCTCTAAAACCCTTTGCCTGTTGTTACCCTTGTACTTGATCAGTGAGTCAGCTCTAGTTACACAGAGGATGGAAAACTTACTTCATGAAAGTTATGCTGGACAGTCTAATAGCATAAGGAACATTAGATTTAGATTGAAGATGGTCACTGTAGGACAATGGACTTTTGCCTTTGGATCACACTTAGTATCATAACACTAAGGGCATTAGGCAGAGTCAGGAAGTGAACCTTGATGGGGAAGTTGACCTCCCAGGACATTGACGAATGAGGCTGAGGAGCAGTTCAGAGTCTAGTGGGAATGGTCTCTGCTCTCCCTCTGACTGCCACTGTGCTTGGCTAGAGGATTGGGTGTTCATCATTTCCATTAGTGGCCTAGAGATAGTTGGTGTGTACTTGCTGATGTTTTCTTTTGTCCACAGCAGGAAAAGGGCTCCTGGATCTTGTGAAACCCTTTCTTGTGCAGGCAGTGCACTGACATATACTGTTCCCTGACAAGGACTCTGGGCTTTGTGGAGACAGGTTGTATCTGCCACTGTGCTTTGTGACCATGTTGCCTCCACTAAGTTTGTAACCTTGGGTACATTAATTGAGATCTAAATCTGATCTTACAGTGGATCTGTATTTGTGGCTTCTGCCTGCCATCTCGTGGCCCATCTGAGGTGCTGAAGTCTATAGTCTTGGAAGAGAACTCTAGCCATGTGTATGATAAATTTCCACATACTTAAAAGATAGCTGATGTTTGTGGAACATTTATACTATGTTGAGTAATATCTGAGTGATTTTACACAGACACCATATGAGACAATTGGCTTTACTTGGTCTACTGATTCAAATGTTAACCTCATACAGAAATATTCTCACAGACACACACGTACACACACTGTGACCCAGTTAAGTCGATACAGAAAATTAAACATCACATCTATTTTACATTTAAAGAAACCGACAGAGATTTAAAACCTTGCCTGGAATCCCTGGGCATGATAAGGTTGTCTTACTGAGCCAAGTTGTTTCACTCCGAAGTCCATGCCCTAAACCTCCATGCAACTTGGAGACATGATTTAATATATGCTTTTTCTGTTGATGTAGATCATTTTCTTCCAATTATACTATACATTACCAAAAATCTTAGTCCACATTATTTCAGCTCTCTCCAGGGGTAGTCCTCATTTAGTTCTTTACCTGCCTATCTCTAGATACTTCTTTTGTCAAGAAAGTGGCTGTGACATCAGGAGTCCTCTCCTTGCTCTTTCTTGTTTTCATTTTTGTAAGTAGTTATACCCTTGATCCAAGGCTAATGTAGTTTAATTTAAATGGTTCAAATTTGGCTTGGGGACTACTGAATATTTTTATTGGATACATTTCTTAATAAAAACATTTTGAAAAAATATCTACATTCTCCATTCAACAAATATCTGAGATTGTGATTTTTTTTAATAAGACCCTGTGTTGGGAGTTATGAGGCATGTGATGTTTGGTCCAAAGTTCTGTGACCAGGTGAGATGGTTAATTTTATGTGTCATCTTGACTGAGTCACAGTGTATGTGTGTGTCTGTGAGAGTGTTTCTGTATGAGGTTAACATTTGAATCAGCAGACAGTATAAAGCCAATTGCAATCCCTGATGTGGGTGGGTCTGGTACAGTCAATCGAAGACCTACTGCCTACTTTGAGATGGGATATCAGTCTTTTCCTGCCTTCATATTTGAACTGAAGATTGAAACATCTGATTTTCTTGAGTCTCGAGCCTGATGACCTTTGGACTGGAGCTACATCATCGGCTTTCTCGAGTCACTGTCTTGCTGAGCACAGATCGTGGGACTTCTCAGCCTCTATAATCATAATTCCTTATGATAAATTTGTGTGTGTGTGTGTGTGTGTGTGTGTGTGTGTATACACATATCACCTGTTGATTCTGTTTATATATATACATATCACCTGTTGATTCTGTTTCTTTGGAGAATCCTTGCTAGTACACGAGGTGATACCAAACACACTTTTCAAACACATCCCCTTTTCTTTTTCTTTTTTTTTTTTCAGTTTTAATGATAAAAAGTTGACATATATCACTGTATAAGTTTAAGATATACAGCATGATGGTTTGATTTACACACAGTGTGAAATGATTACCACAATAGGTTTAATTAACATCCATCATCTCACATAGATACAACAAAAAGAAAAGAAAAATATTTCTCTTTGTGATGAGAACTCTTTAGTTCTATTCTCTTCACAACTTTCCTCCATATCATACAGCAGTGTTAAATCTGTCATCATCTCGTATGTTACATCCCCAATGCTTATTTATCTTATAACTGGAAGTTGATACTGTTTGACCACCCTCTTCCAATCCCTTCACCTCCCCCCTGCCTGTAGTAACCACAATTCTCTTTCTATGAGTTCAGTGTTTTGTTTTGTTGTGTTTTGTTTTTTAAAATCTGTTTCTATGGGAAGTTTCTGTGCTTGGAAGCTAACTGTTGTCTAGGATAGACAGAAGAATTCCAATAGGATTTATTTAATGACTCCTATAGATATAAGTCATTTAATAAGTCAGTCTGAAGAGAAGTACAGTATCAATAATAATTGGACACACTTCAATCAGTACATTGGACAAAAACCTCTTCATAGGGATCTTTTTGTGAGAGTTGTGACAAGTCTTAAAATGGAAAACAGTATTCCATTGTTTTCTGAGCTTCAAAAGGAAGAAAGATGTTAAATGCCAACCGCCAGGCCCCAGAGGAGCCGTCACTATTGACTAACTGATTGCAAGGCCAAATCTTCTCTGGGTTGTGAAAGATGATTTCACATGCCTCTGACTGAGACTATGGCAGAGCAGTTTCTCTATAAGAAATACGAAAAACGGAAATGTGTTTTCCTTTGGGCTGGGAGGTTGTTTTTTCTAATGAACATAAGCTTTTCCCTCTCAGAGTCTTCAATCCCATTATTATATGTATTTTTTTAATTGAGTGGAATTCACATAACACGATATAAGCATTTTAAAATGAACAATTCCGTGGCATTTGGTGCATTCACAGTGTTATACAACCATCATCTCTATCTAGTTTCAAACATTTTTATCCCCCTCAAAGGAAACCGTATGCTCCTTAATTGCTCCTGGTCCTTATTCCCTCCTAACTCTTAGAAACTCTATTAATTTATCTATTCTAATATGATTTTAAAATAATACTTTTTTTAAACAAGGAAAAAATGCACATAGCATAACTGAAGAAATAAATTCAGGTTATGTATAGTTTGATATTTGTTGCACATACTTGTAGAATTCTTGGATAAAGGACTAACTGTATATGTGAATCCAGTATTCTTTATACTATGGCTTGTGAGAATTTCTCAACACCTGGTGAGACAGGCAGGCTCCAGCTGGAGCAACTCTGGCACATTTGTCCCAAGATGAAAACACAGGGAGCAGTACCGTTTTGGCGTCCTCCTTGCCTACACTTTGCTTGCCAGACAAATCGGCACATTGCACCCAACTTCAGCATGGAATCCCCCTGCTTCCCAGCCACTTGGCTTTAGATTAGTACAAAACTGAGCAAGCTGGTAGTGGATTCTGTGTGAGGACCGCTTTCTGTTTCCGGCAGACTCTTCCCATGCTCTTTTTTTCTCTTTAGCCTTCAGATATCATAACTGGGTTTTTAGTCAACTACTAGTGTTTCTCTTTTCTCAGTTTTAAGTTCTATTCAATCAGAAATTTGACTGCAGAAAGCCACAGGCCTTTGAATGTATGTATGTAGGTGCTTGAATGTGACAAAGTCATTGCTCTATTTTTCCAAGCTAGGTAGTTGGCAGTATCTTAGGGATGCCTTTTTATCTGCCTTATATCATACCTTAAGAGTTAAGGACAGTTTGTGGTTAGGGGCCATTTTCATAGAACAAGAGGAAAAACTTGTTGGAAGTGGCAAGTGCCCACTCTGGAAAACTGTTTCTTGACGATTAAGGTGGGAAGCAAGTGTTCTTCACGGGCCTGTGGGGTGCCATTTAGGGGATGGACTTTATAACTCTTGACCCTCTCTATATATTTATGTACATGAAAAACCATCCACCTCACAGTGGGGGAAAGGAGTTCTTGCCTTTTAGGGCTGTGTGTGTTGTACACTAGGCATCTTAGTGTGTTTTTCATATAGAGAATTGTGTCAAGGGATTCCTCCCCAAATTACCAACTTTTCCCTTTCCTTTCCCATAGATAAAATTGTAAGATGCTGGATTTGAAAACCACTACAAGTATTCATAGTTAATTCCTCAACTAATTGAATCTCCCGCCTTGTAATTTCTATCTGGCTGTTTTGGTTCTGCTCTCTGCACGGAGAAAGGCAAATGGTCCTTCCTCATTGTCAGTCTTCCAGAAGTAGGAAGATGGAAATGATGTCCTCTGAATGTCTTCTACCAGCATAGCCTAACCAGCAAGGATGAAAAAAGGATCACTTCCTTCAGTGATATTCTATTAAGGGCACTCAGGGTGCCATAGCTTTTATAGTAGCCACATCGGGTGTTGACTCACTTGTATTGGGTAGTCCACTGTAACTTTAAAAATCTTCTTTCACATATGCTTATTGATAATAATATACCTGGCTATTCCATGGTATTTTATAGGTTACAGAATATTTTCATACATTTCATTTGATATCAAAAGTATTTCTGAGACAAGAAGTGTGGATGCTATTGTATCTATCTTACCAACAAGGAAACTAAGAATCAAGAGAACTTTCATGGCTTAGGCAGTATCACCAGCATATCCAGTACCAAAACAACACAAGCTTTCTGAACCTCTAACTTATTTTAAATCATGACTTCATCTCGATGAAATATTGTCCAATTTAGGTCCTCCTAACTTGTACTTGTGCATTTGATTTTCTGGAACCAAATCTTATTAGGTTTTAATGAGAGTGATTTTGCAAAGGGATAACATCAAGGAAACAGATCTATATTTTACAGAATCCATCTTAAAATTTACTTGAGGGTAGAACAACATTTGTCTATCTCCGGTCTTCTTTCTTATACTGTTTCCCAAGATTGCAAGATAGCAACAAAGATAGTGGACTACATCTGAGTCCTTACCTTTTTTAAAAAAAATCTGGGCACCTGAACTTATTTAAATAACTGATGTACTTGTTTTAATTTCCTTACGTTTGTGTTTTCATTTCTTCCCATCTAGGTTTCTTCTACCTTTTGAGTTTAAAGTTATAATCTACATCAAAAGGCACCAGTTATGGTTCACCGCTTACTAAATGACTTGCACATCTTCACAGTTTCACCTTTGTTTTTCTCCTTTTCCCTTTCATTCCAGCCTTCTCACCACACTTTCACCATCACATGCATGGCTTTCATATACGTATGTATCTTCTTCCCATACAGTACATAATATAACACTCAACTACATTCAAATGTGACAATGTACAAGGTACATTATGATAAAAACTATATGTACATAGGAAAAAGACACAGCTTGGAGGATTTTAGGGTGATTATAATAGGATTGCACATTTCTATTATTAAAGGAAATACTAGAGAAGTTGATGGAGTGTTTTAAGTCTTATTTTAAAAATAATTAATTTGAGGTAACTTGGAAGAACATAGAACACAGAAAGTTACCTGAGAAGATAAATAGCATGTTTAAAAGGACTTTGACCTGAGAAGATAAATAACATGTTTAAAAGGACTTTGTTGGAAAAATATGTTTGTTGTATTTGGAGATCGAAGATAGATCTTGGAGAACAAAAGAATATAGTTTCAGGCATTCGGATTTAAAGTTTGGATTCTAAATTTGTGGTAAAACTGAAGACTTTGAAGTTTGTTTTGGCTCCAGAAATGTTCAGTTTCATGAAGTCTGTGGTTTTATTGTTCTCTACCTCTAACTTCCACATTTATTACAATGAAAAGAGGAGAATTTTATTATAATTTTACTGTGGCTGCCAAATAATTTAGGGAAAAATGTAAATACCTTGGAAAACAATGCTTTTGAGTTAGGAGAGGATATTTTGCAAGTGTCTCTACCAAAAACTCAAGGACACTAAACTTTATATAGATAAATGTCTGCGTACCTATAGTTCAGATCTGTGGTTACATAAAACGCCTTGATTAACTTTTTATGTAGAATATCTCATTCCTTTTAGATTAGCCTGAATAGTTCCTTGCTTAATGTTTTGTTTAATATGGCTAATAAATTGTGGAAAAGTCTTAAAATCAAAGTATATAGCATTTGAAAATTGTTTTTTATTATAAATACTTTATTACATTTATACTTTACAAGGTAGGTGAGACTTGAATAACCAACTTAAACAGTTCACTTATTTTCTAAAGTAATCAGAGAAAATGTGGAGACAGAGCTTTAGACTGTCTGTTTTTTCATAGTAAAGGTGATTGTATTCTAACACTGTTATGGATTTCATTCTCTGAAGTGTTTGTATCGAGCACCTCTCCTCATAGCTTGCAACAGACTTTACATTTCTATTAGAAAGGAAGTAAAAATGCAGTAAATTGAAAACAAGTGATAATGATAGAGCATGATAATAGTGAAGAAAAAGAGGCCACACTTTGAGTTTTTATTAAAAATGGTTTTTATGAAACAAATTTGGAGATTGCCTATCATGCAGTCCTTGAGGGTTTGATGGCTGTCTTTGCACCCCTCCCCCCTTACCCCAGGTGAAGAGCCCAGCCTCTTATAAGACTGGGGGAAGGGAGGGTAGCAGTACAGATGGCCCTGTAGCCAGCAAATAGCCTTATAATAGTGTAGAGTATGCATTCTGAATTTTGTTTGAAGAATATGTATAATATGTCTTTTTTCTCTCAGAATATTTTTGTCCAAGAGAAAAACTCAAGATGTCACAGTAATGTGAAGACAGAAGAAAACAGGATCTTAATAAAAGCCCCTAATTCTGGGGCAGCCATTGCCCATTCATCTTGGCTTTAGACATCTGAATTGCTCGCAAGTCTCTGCTTCTTCATAATCCTATTAACGATTCAGATTTCTCCAGCCCATCTCTCACTCTCACCTCTGGCTTCTGATTGCTGCTTCCACTACGTTACTACATGTGTCCCTTACTCTGTCCCCCACCCTCATCCTGCTTGCCTCAGATTTATATTTCCAGGAGCTGTAGGCTATTCTGCAAGCTGCCTCTGCTCCCTTTCTCCTTTACTGCAGTAACTGCTACCACACTGTTTCTTTCAAACGACACTTGGAAGCCAGTTTGCTGGAGCATGCAGTAAGTGGAATTGCCATTGCTTCCTGCTGGTTTATGTGATAGATAGGACCATAAGATGGATACGATGTGGTTATTAGGCTGTGATTTGGTTCATACGGAGCTGTATTGATTGGTGTTGGTTCAGTGCTTGCTACACATTTTATCAATTGACCTTCCAGATTGTATCCTGTCTTTGCTTCTTTTACCTCTAATTCTACTTTATCTCCAGTTTTGTGGTTCCTAATTTTCCTTTGGTTGATTTCTCCTAGTATTTCTTTAGTTTTCTATTACCCAGAAAGGCCTTTCTAATGAAACCATATTTTTCCCTCACTACGCTTATTTACTTATTTATTTATTTAGCTGGGTTGGCCTTCATGATTCTGGCATATTGCTTTTGTCCTTTTGAGTTTCCAAGTTCAAAAATATTTCTGACTACACACAGAATAACTTTAATAGAACTTTCCAGACCCTCAAACTGGCTGTCAGAGCTCAGCAGAGGGTAAGTTAGTTGTATCAATCTGTAGCTGATAATAACAGGGCACTGAATGAAAGAAGGAAGT
>CM053502.1:65806928-65898423 GCA_028627145.1 Eidolon dupreanum | reverse complement strand
TACGTTCTCAAATTGTGGCTTTTTATTTACTTACATTTTCTCATTGGGCACTACTGTGATTAAGATGGAATTTGTTAAGAGTTACTTTGTGGTAAGGAAGGAATACTAGTGAAGGCCTAATTGTTACTTGCTTTATAGTCTATATCCCAAACTAATAAAATTTTTGGATAAAAATAATCAAACTACAAATAAAAGAGATTTATATTTTCCTTACAGTATTAATATACCATTGCTATTACTCTTTTACTTTTCAAAACTATCTGTTGGTATTTAAGTAAATGATAACATGATTATTAGTAAATGTATTTTTATTGCTGAGATAAATACTTCCTTATAATGTGACAGGAGTACTGCTATGAGTTACTCTTACTCCAAACATGATACCACAACACTGAAATGATGGGTCGGAATCCCTACTAAGAAAGTCAGTACAATTCTATGAAGAAAGGATACAGATAATGAACCTCTGAATCCTTTCCAGATCTTCATTCTGAGACCCAGGCCAGAACCATCTTTAGTACATACGAAGTGGATTCAATAGTAGGATTCAGTACCTGAAAGTCATTATATTTTGATATTGTATCAGATGTCCTGTTGGTAACTAAACATGCTGTTTAAGAGCTATTTTCACTTCATGCTTGGCTCAAACACATTGATAAACAGTATTTCAGTTGTTTAAAAAACTACAATGTTTCCCAGGAGTTGTGGTGGAGCTTCTTAGTGTTTTCTGTAAGAAAAATGAAACAGTGCTTTTCATGCTGTTTTTGACTTTTAAAATTTTAAAGTAATTATCGCAGTAACACAAAGTATTGTGATGATTAATTTTATATGTAACTTGGCCTGGCTAAGTTGATCAGATATTTGGTCAAATATCATTCTGGATGTGTAGGTGAAGGTGGTTTTGAATGAGATTAACATTTATATTGGTGGACTTTGAGTTGAAGGCCTTAATGGAATGAAAACTGATCTAGCAAGGAGGAAATCTGCCAGCAGATCACCTTTGGATTCAGACTGCATCTCTTCTCTGGATCTCTAGACTGCCGACCCATCTTGCAGATTCTGGACTTGCACCTCCATGAATGTGTGTGCCAGTTTCTCTCTCTCCCATCTCCCCCGCCTCGCCCTACTTTGTACACACAAACACCACACATGCACATTTTTCTCTGGAAAATCCTGACGCATATGAGCATTGTTAGAGCTGAAAAGGAACTTGAAGTCATCTAGTCCTTTGCTTTTTAATGATGAGGAAAAGCAACATCCAGAGTAACAAACTGGCTTACCTAAATTATTGCACTTCCCACACATCATACTTATATAAATAAAGGAATGCCAAATAAGCAGGTTATAACAGAGTGAACATATGACTATAGATGACTGTCCAATTTTTTTTGATATAAAGAGTGCAGTTTTCAGTGGGTATATTTGATGAGCAATTAAATAGAGCTTACCATCCAGTACTCTTTGCTGGTCCACCATTAAATTTAACTTAGTAATCAGTGGCTGTCCTTGCAGAAATGTAAAATATTAGAAAAACTTAACCCACATGAAACTCTGACCTAGTTTAGAAATGCCTTCAAGAAGTTTAAAAAACAATTGCTCAAAGCGTGTGTCTGAGGGAACTGACTCCATTACAATTTATTCAGGGTGCCTGAAGCACTTAAAAAAAGTATACTTGAAAATCTCATTTCAATTATCTTTAATAAGATCAACTTGTCTAATATAGATGCACTATGAGAGGCAGAGCAAAAAATATGTCTCTTTCCAAATAATTCTTTCCAAAACAATTACAGTGGATTTTCTCTAAACCACTTCAGAGTGGTGAGTCTTATTTGTCATTTTAACTTCCTTCTGTCTTAGAAAGAATGCAGACATAATATCTCTTGGCTCCTAAATGATTTCTTTAATGAATATCTGATGGTGGGACTTTGCTAATAACACCACTACAAAAAGGCAGTATTTTTGTCCCAATCTCAAGGATATATTCCTGGGAGTTCCTTAAGAATCTTTTTGCACATAGTTACTTTTTTTTCTTACCTTTTTATTTTGAAGTAAATTTAGATATACAAAAATGTTATAAACATAGCACAAAGAATTCCTATCAACTCTTCATTAGAGTCTCTCCAATGTTACCACATTTATTTTATTCCTTTCTCTGTGTTTCTATTCCTATTTGTTTGTATGTATGTATGTATGTATGTATGTATGTATGTATGTATGTATGTATATATGTATGTATCATCTATCTATCATCTATCTATCTATCTATCATCTATCATCTATCATCTATCTATCTAATCCATCTAATCTATCTATAATCTATCATCATCATCATTTATCCATGTATTTTTTTCTGAATTGATTGAGAGTAAGTTGTAGACATAAAGCTCCTTTTACACTAAATGTTTCCTAAAGCCTTTCTCCATCCCAATCCTACTCCCTCCAAATAAATCAGAATCAATATAAGTGTATTTTTTAATATTGTCTATACTCTTTCACTTTTACACATATAAAGGGCATTTGTTTCTTTTCGATTTTGTGAAAATTAGGAAATTTACCACATACTAAATTAAGATACATCATAGGTTTTTCATTTAATTATAAATTAGGAACATCCTTTGAGGGAAACAGAATTGTGTAACTGTTTTATTTGTTTTTAAAGCTCTTTTTAATTAAAGTAATATCTGTATATTGTTAAAGACAGATGAAAAGGCTTATAGTATCTGACTAATAGAAACACTGGTACTTTCCTCCACTCATCTCACTTCTCATAGAAAATCTCTTTTCAGGTATTTTCCATCTTATGGATTATTTCATTCCATATTACAAATAATATTTCTATATTATCATTTCTTGGTTTATCATTTTTAGAGTTATTAAATTCTGTTTGTGGTATATAAGGATTTGCCTCTTATGCTTTTGTTTGTCACTGTATTTCTTATCCTTTCTAATATAATTATATTTCAAAATTTTGATTAAACACATTTTCAGAGTATATATTTTATGATCATGAAGTAGCATAATATTTCAAGAAATATTTCATGCAGAGTTATATAATATTCTATAGTCAAGGTTTTTTTCTTCTAGAATATTTTCTCCTGCAGTTAAAAATTGTCTCAAATTTTCTATTTGCTTAGTTTATGTAAATTAATCCTAATTCTTCTCATATGTCCAATAGCTTTTTTCTCATATCTCCAATAGTTGCTTAATACAGTCATGAAGTAATCTGCTAGATCTTGTCTTTCTTTTTTGGAGACTTTAATCCACTTGCTCTAGTCTGGGCAGCGTCCTTTCTAGATTTGCTATATAGTTGTTGTCCTGGCACTTCTTTTTGTCTTTATTCTGGAGATTATCTTATCCTTTACCCCATATTGAACTCCCTCTTACCTAGACTCTCTTCTTTTCTATTGATTTATTCCCTCATTTTCTTGGTGCACAGCTTTCAATAGCTTCTCGTATAATAGTACTTTGCATACAGCTTTTTAGACCATCTATGTCAGTATTTTCTGCTGTCACAGTCAACTGCTTGGCTGAGTTTAGAATTCTAGTTGAAGATTAGTTTCCCATAGATTTTGAGGTCATTGTTCCCTTTTCTTTTGGTTTCCAGTGTTGCTTTTGAAAATTCCAATGGTATTCTTACTCCAGATTGTTTGCAAATGATCAGTATCTACCGTCCCAGGAAACTGTTGGGTTCTTTTTATCTCTGATGTTCTGAAATTTCAAGAATATATATCTTACTGTGATTTATTTTTTAAAATAACTTTTATGAACTCTCAGCAGACTTCTTTCTATCTGGAAAAGCATGTTTTCTAGTCTGGAAAAGTTTAATTATTATTATTTTTTTTTACTAATCCTCTCCTTTTGCAGCTTTTTCAGAAACTGCTGTTAGTCAGATACTAAACTTTCTGGGTTGATTGTCTATTTCTTTTTAACTTTCTATTTCATATTACTCATTTCTCTCCCTTTTGTTTTCTAATTTGATATTTTTCCTCAATGATATTTTCAATCCTATTAAATTTTCTTTTTCAGCAGTTATTTTTATTTTCCAAGAACCATTTTTGATTGCCTTCTTCCCTTTCCTCTTCCCTCTCTTCCTCTTTCTTTTTCTTCTAGAATTCTTTGTTTCCTAGATGCAGTATCTCTTTTTATCTCTCTGAGGATAGTAGTTTTAGTTTGTTTGTAGCTTAACTTTTTGCCTGTTTTCTGAATTGTTTTTATTTCCTTGAAGTTTCTTTCTTTTGTATATTATTTGTTTTAACTTGCCTTCCATGTTGGAGATTTCAGTCTACTTCTGGTCATCCTTGTTACCTAGTCATGTTAAAGAGCTGTTTGGTAGATCTGTATTGGTGTGCATAGCTTATTCGCTCATGGACTTTATTGTAGTGTGCTCAGCTTTGTTATTGTTGTCGAAAGTCCATCAGATGTTCATGTCTGTGGGTCTTTTCTTTTGGTCACTCAGTTCTTTGAAAGAGGGATGTACCAGAATGCCAATTTTAGTTATCTCTTGCTACATAAAAAATACCCCAAAATGCAGTCGCTTGAAACAACAACCTATATTATTTTAAAGTTTTTGTATATCAAGAATATGGGTATGACTTAGCTGTCTCCTCTGTTTCTGGGTCTGTCACAAGCTGCAATCAAGGTGTTGGCCAGGGCTCTAGTTATCTCACGATTTGACTGGGGAAGGATCTGCTTCCAAGCTCAATTACAAGGTGGTTGGCAGGATTCAGTTTCTCTTGGGTTATTGGACTGAATACCTCAGTTCCTTGTCCATTGGCTGCCCCCAGTTACTTGCCACTTGAGTGTCTCCAACATGATGAATCGCTTCATTAAAGTAAGCAGGCCAAGGAAACAAGAGAGAGAGAGAGAGTGCCAGCAAGATGAGTCTTACAGTCTTTTATAACCTAATCTTCCCATCACTTTTCCATTTTTTATTTATTACAAGTGAGTCATTGGTCTAGCCCACATACAAGGGAAGGCTATTATATAAGTGTGTGAATGCCAGGAGAGAGAGATTCTTTAGAACCATTTGGAAGGCCACCAACCAAAATGCCCAAGAGGTTTTATCCAGTCTGCAGGCATTCTGGCAACTGGACGGAGGAAGAGATTGTAAGGCTGGAGTCACCTTTTCAGTAAATAGAGATTTAATCTCTACTTATTTTTTTCTGCCTAGCACTTCATCCTTGCTTTCAGTTGAGCATCTTCAAAGTAGAACAATTCTGGTTCAGTTTCACTAAGAAAAGGGCACCTATCCTATAAGAATAGAAAATGGGTCATTAACTGGAAGTTTGAGGCAGAAGAGGGACCCTGAGTGTTTAACTGCTTATTATGCATATTTTAAAAGTTAGTTTTCCTTTTCTCACCTCCAAACTTAACCTTCATGTTGTATAATACCTTATTTTTTAATTCCTGAATCTTTTAAAGATTCTTTAGAAATTAACCAATCTGCTGCTTATTAATATTACCCTCTTGGGGCCCATAAATTTGTGCTTCCTTTGTTTTGATTTAAGTCAATTATCATCCCTGTGTTGTCTTTCATCTTCTAAAAATTAGTTGATATTTCTAGTTTGCTGTTGTCTCCTTCCCATTCTTTTTGTTCATGAGGATTTTAAACTTTTAAAAAATTTTTCTTGTGTCATTTTAGTCAGGGTTGGGAGAAGGTGGTGTTGAATGCATGTGTCCATATATCCAACTAACCACAATTCTCTTCATAATTCAGCGTTAAGTGGTTGTATTTTTTAAAAATGTCATACAATGGTACATATTCCTCAAGGGAAATCTTAGGCAGTAATCAGTGACCAGAGGTGCTGCAACCGTGCCAATATTCATTGCTATCTAAATGTTGGAAGCACTGACACAAAGGAAAAATCATATATCTTTGTGATTGCCTCCTATCTTTGTACCACCATTGTGATTCAATTTCTTACTTTTAGGAATTCATGGGCTTTACCTCACATGCCCTAGTATTCCCTTCATTTGGCTTACTCTCTCCCAAAGTTCCCATTCTTCAACTTTTTCTTTTCTGTATCCCAAATCAAATGATTGAATTATATAAGTAGTTATTAGAAAGAAAAAACCTGTTGGCTCATTGGAGTAATTCACTTTCAAATGTTAATGTGAGCAGTTAAGAACTTAGCCTAGTCATCTGCTAGTAATATGACCATTTGAAAATCCTTTAAAATATTTAATTTTCTTATATTTGAAGTAGGAAAAAATAATAACTTATTCATGGAAAATATAGGTAAACTGTTTGGCTTAGTACCTGGAAGTTAAGAAGCATGCAAACACCAGTAGCAGTTATTGCAGTTACTATTATTATTATTAAAGATGGGTGAGGCATATTCCCAGGGACATTTTATGCTAAGAAATATGTTAATACCAATAAAAATCTGCTGGAGAGAAAGACTTCTATGCTGAATATTCTAAGCTCCCTAACAGAATCAGGTGTCAGAAAGCTGGTTTCAGAGCCTCATTTAGTAGTATTTAGAAGTCAAGTTGTTGAGTGCATTATTATGTTCTCCTGACTTTGACTTTTTGCAATATTCCTTGTGATGAGGTCTCCTTTGCCTGATAGGAAAATAGTTACACTTTATAATTATTGATTGCATGGTATAACTTTTTCCATTCTCTTAACTATCACTCTATGTGTCTTATATCTGTGATATATATTTAATAATGTATATCTTACAAAAAAATACAGACAAGTCATTTTTGCAATCCAGTCTGACAATCTTTGTCTTTACTTGGACTGTTTGGTACATTTACATAAAAATGCAAATATTGTTGAGTTTAAGTCTGTCATTTGACTATTTATCTAACCTATTCTTTGATACTTTGTTTCCTTTCTCTGCCTTCTTTCTGATTTCTGAGGCAGAAGCAATTGTCCACGATGACTTTTTATATATCATAACTAGATTCTTGGCACTGTTTGTATTTTTGTTCTTTAAAAAAAAAATTTAATTTTTCTCAATGATATACTTACCTTTTAACATCATTCAATGAAGCCCTTGTGTCAAGCACTATTGTTTCTTAAGAAGAAAGTTATTGTTGATTTACATTGACTAAATCTTTAATAGTTGTTGATTAGACATAAATTTTTCTGTTCCTCTCAGTGTCCATTTAAAGCCAGTTGCTTTATTCTGAGATACCAGCTTCAAGTTATTCAGTAGAGTTTAAACTGAAGCTACATTTTCTTTCCTTCTTTTCTTCCTTCTTCTCTCCTTCCCTGTTTCTCTCTCTCCTTTTCATTCCTCCTTCCTTCCCTCCCTCCCAAAAATAATTATTGGAAGAGAAGATAATATAAACAAGGAATACATCATGACCAAAAATCAGCAATCTCTGCTTGTGGAAATGATCATTGGCTGAGGAATAAATGTATGCTGAATAGCTTCTCTTGCCTAGTAGGGCGTAAACAGATAGTTTCCTTCTTGGTCACTCAAGAATAGAGTTTTAGATATGGTTTTAACTTCCTCAATTAATCACTAAGAAAATTAAGATAGGCCTGATGTCCAAGGGTAAAAATGAAACAAAACAAATTAAGAGCTAATGTAGCAAGACAGTTAACAAAGGAAAACTAACAAATAAACCATGATGTTAACAATAATGTTAAATATCTCAGGAATGGCAATAAATGTATATTTGTTATAAAAAGATGCTCAGATTAGATTTTCAACCAAGCTATATTTATAAGAGACACTTAAAACCAAATAATTAGAAGTGTTTTAAATAGAAAAAGGGGAAAAAATATATCAGGTCAATGAGAACAGAATGGAATTAGGCTTCACTTTACTGATATCCATTATAATTAATATTAGTTAAGGTGTATTTAAAGGATGAAAGAATGACTTAGTATTTTGAAGCTATTAATGTATCAAATTAATTGATCAAAAAGAGGAAACAAAAAGCTTAATGAGCTTCTCAATAGGTTCTAAAAACCTACAAAAAGTCAATATACAATACTCATTATAAAGAAATCTTAGCAAACGAGATACCTTAACATTAAAAAGGTGTCTATTTTAACATAAAAGCCAAGATGATCCGTAGTACTGATATACTTTCAGAGTTCAGTATTGAGGCAAAGATGCCTGCTGTTATCATCATTTTACATTATTCTGGAAGTTCTTATTCATACACTGAAGTAGAAAACTAATAATCAAAATACCTATGGGGAAGAAGAATACAGAATTTTCATAATTATATATGGTAGAGTTAGAAATTTTAAGAAAACAAAAATGCTAATAAAATTTAAAAAATAGCTTGGATATGTGGCCAGATAAAAAATACACTGAAATTAGTAACATTCCTATAAACCTGTAATAACTCTTTAGAAAACCTATTTCTAAGAGTAGCAAGTATATCAGACATAGGCAGGTATAAATTAACAAAAAAAAAAAATGTAGCTAAAAAAAGTTTACCAAATAACATAAAGAATTTTAATAAATAAAGTAAAATGCTGTGGTGAGAATTTATAAAGAAGCACTTTTCTCTAAATTTATTTATCAAGTGAATACTATTTAGGTAAAAATCTTTAAAACAAAATGGTTCCAAAGTTGATTTCGAATAATAGCTTGGCATGAATATTTAAGAAATTTCTGGGAAAAGGGATAATAAGGGTGAACTTTTTTTTGTCAGTTACAGACATTTTTATAAAACTATATATTAAAAACATGAACAATGTGACATTATAAGAAAGCATCAAATTTAATGAAAATTAAAAAAATTTTGGGTTCTTTTCCTGAACTTTAAAATGAAGAGGTTGCCTTTTCAGCAGTTAAAGCTATAAAAAATATTATTTGTTATACTGCAAATAACATTATTTATTATATATATGACTTTAACAGCATTGAAAGTCATCTTTGGGGATGATTCTGTCTATGGTAAACAACAGCAAGAACCAGGATACTGATCATTAGGATGATCTACATTTTGCATATCAAAACATCACGAGTGAAATGAAAAGGCAAATGACAAATAGGGAAATATATTTGCAACACATGAGAAATGTTTAATATCATTAATTAATCAATATAACTATCATTAACATACAAAGATCACACACAAATCAATAAAAATAACTTTCTTTTAAAAAGAGAATATTAATTTCATCCCCATAAGAATCAAATTATAGTGTATACCTGAAAACTATATAATTGTATTAACCAATGTTACCTCAATAAACTTAAAAAAAAAAAGAATAAGGAATGATCAAAAAGTTCAGCTTTACAAGCCATCAAGTCAAATAAAATCTAAGTAAATCTAACTGTTTACAGTTTCTTTTCATAATTCGAAAAGGTTAATATCTAGTGTTGGCAAGTTATGGAGAAAAAGCTAGTTTTCTTTGTACATTGCTGGTAGTAGCACATATGCAAGCATTCTCTCTCTCTTTGTATATGTGTATATTGAGAGAATGTTGTAATAGTATATATGATCACAGCATATTATGTATATTATAATATATAATATATATATCCTTAAAATATTTATACTTTGCTTTTACTAAGTAAATCCTCTCTAAGATGTCCTTGTAGTCTCCTCGTTTTAGGAAATTACATTTTTAGAGTTAGAGGCCAGGGTACTTCTTGTACCACTTAAAATGTTACTCTAATGCTAGATAATGAGAAATGTGTGCAAGAAATATTAATACATGTCAATATCAGTCTGGATATGAGGTTATGTTTTAGTGAATTCTTAAAAGATATCTGTGCTTCTTAGTAAATTCGCTTTTCTATAAAGGAATCTAAGGGAGGGAGAGAGAGAGAGAGAGGGAGGGAGGAAGAGAGGGAGGGAAGGAGAGGGAGGGAGGGAGAGAGTATGTGTGTGTTTGTGTGTGTGTGTGATAATTTTCAGTAGTAGAACTAATGAATAGAGGTAGAGAAAAAAGTTTGGTGATGAATTAAACTTTTACAAAAATTTCTTTCATTTTATTTGTTTTTAAAATACAACTATGGAAAAAATAATGTTTATCTACCTGAAGTATTCTATAAACTTCAGTCATAAGTGGAATGGTTTCTTCTATACAGAGTTGCATATTTTCTTAAAAGTAAGATCTGTGATTATAAGTGTTCTGCATTTGTGAAAAAAGTTGGAATTAACTTGCAATTGCAACATTTATACACATTGTAGTGATTTAAAATCTGTTTAAATTATTTTATAAAAATATAGATAATATGATCTGTATTAATCGTACTGAATAAAAGAAAAATGAACATTATTGAACATATTCATGTAAGATGAATATGATTTTCTTTCCTAATAACCATCTAAATCACTCAAGTTGTCTATCAATCTAGATATTTTTAAGTGCATCCTGCCAGAATGCTTATCACCTAAGGGGAAAAATATGTATATATAATTTTTTACAAATAAGTGCATTCAGCTCTTTTGTTTTGAGTACAGATTCTTTTATCACTGTCCATTCCGTATAGTCTCTCTTTTAAAACACTGAATATTTCTAAGACCCATAAAAAGTCTAGAATTTTAAGCACAGTTTATTGCTCACAGCAATAACAGTAGCCAGACTGTTTGGTCATTTTCCCTTTGTCTCATGTTCCACAGGGATGAAGCAGATGGATCCAGATAGATGTCTCATATACAGTGAGCTTTGTTTCAGGAGAGAGAGATTGACTGAGAATCTGAGTCTTTTATAACGGGCAGTAAGCATAACTGCCCTTTGCTATATGGAAGGAGATATTATTTTTATTCTATAGGCTGGTAAGCAAACATGCCATTTGCTCCTGAGACGAACAAAATTTCCATATTCCAAGATTGTTTGCTTTAAAAATATCTTTTAAAAGATAGTATAGAGCAAAGGGTAATATGTACCTCTGCAAGACGTGCAGAAATGCAAGACACATGGAGAATTGTCTCACAACAAATATGTGAAGATTTCCCTTAGAAATGAATTTCCAAATGAAAGAAACAAATTATTTTTCCTAGGAATGCTGTGTTAGTTGACACTAAGGATTGCATGTGACGTATTTGTCATCCTAGGTTCGTTGGCACTAAGGATTGTTTATTATACACTATAGAGGCCTCCTGTATGCTACCTTGGTGAATCACTGGTTGTGATTAGAGACATAGCTATGCTCATCATGTAAGAGCTGTGAAGGGATGTGTTAGGCAGAATTATAAGGTGATTGTCTGTGACCCTCACCTTTGTATAATCCTGTCCTATTGCATGTGGGTGGGATCTCTGAATATGAGATATCGCTCCCATGATTATGTTGTGTTATATTGCAAAAGAGATATTATCTGGGGTGCACATGAGCTAATTAGGTGATCCCTTTAAAAGCATGTGGTTTTCTCTGGTAATCATTACAGGAAGAAGACAGAGAGTAGTGTTCCCACTGTCTAAACATTCATGTTATGAACTGCCTTTGGGGGGTCACGTGGCAAGGAACAGTGGACAGCCTCTAGGAGCTGAGAGCAGCAGTTCCTGACTGACAGCCAGCAAGGAACAGGGACCTCGATCTCATAGCTAGAAGGAAGTCAATTCTGTAATAAGCACGTAAGATTGGAGGAAGACCTGAGCTCCATATGAAAACACAGCCTGATCAACACATTGATTTTAGCCTGGTGAAAAACTGATCAGAGAACCCAGCTGAATCCTGCCAGGACTTTGGACTTTCAGAACTGTGTGCTAATGCATGGGAATTATTTTAAGCCACTAAGCCTGTGGTAATTTGTTATGCAGCAATAAAAATCTAATAGAAGAAAGAAACAAGGTAGAGAATCCCTTGCTTATGGCATATTAATTCTAATTTCCTGCTGCTTCACTGAATATTTTATTATATAACCTTAGGTAACCACTCTAATCAACTATTTTATTACAACCTTTTTGTAAAGTCTGCTCTTGACTTTTCCTAAGTTGCAGGTTCTTGACCAATTCAAAATAAATTCACCATTTGTTAGGATTCTACTATTTCATAAGCACTTATGCCTTTTATACATGATTTCATTTGAACCTCCCAACAGTCCTAAAAGGATAATGTTCCTATATTTAAGAAAAAGAAAATGCAATTTTGAGGGTTATGTATCTTAATCAGAATAAAACAAACTAATGAGTTGTGGAGTCACGATTCTAACCTGGTTATGTCTGACTTCAAATCATATTTTTATGTGCTACATGCTATTACCATTCAGTACTGAAAAATATCACTATAGTATGCATGACTGATAATTGCCAATATTCAGTACTGTTCAACTTCAGAGTACAAGGGGTAATGTACTTCCTTCCCTTTTAAAGTTAAGCATGATTACGTAACTATTGTTGGACAATGAAATATGAGTAAAAATGACATACATCACTTCTGGGCAAAAGCACTAAGTCACTGGGGCCTAACTCTGCAGTCCTATTTTCCTGCTAGAACAATCTTGGAAGCCAAGAGTTAAGATGGAGCCTATGTTAGCCTTTGTCCCTGAGTGGCTTTTATAAGCAGAGCATCCCATATTAGACATGGTGTATGAGCAAGAAATAAACATTTGTTGTTTTAAGCCACTGCAATTTTGGAACTATTTTGTTACTGCAGCACAACCTAGTCTTTCTTGACTAGTACAATCACCTGAAGCAACAGAATCTGCAATTCTTATTGATTAAGTTAGATTGATTTTAGGCACTCACTACCCGTCTTACACACTCTGCTTTCACTGTACTGATATGTTTGCAGGTCTCTGAATGCTTGGCATTTTCCCAGACCTCAGGAGACCTTTGAAATTTATTCTTCCCACTGCATGAAATAGGAAAGAGTTCATCATAGTGGGTGATTAAGAATGGGCTACAAGTTCAGGCTAGTCTAGATTTGTATCCAGAAACTTCCATTTACTCTCTTTACTGCTTTGGGCAAGTAAATTAACCCTGTTTTGCCCATACCTTCTTATCTATAAAATGGGATAATAATAGTACATCTATCATGGAGCTGCTGTGAAAGTTAAATGAAAATAAATCAAAACATTTAGAATAGCTCTGTTGTTATTACTATTATTATTTTAAAAACTCCATTCAGAAATCACTTCTTCCAGGAAGCTTTCCTGATTCTTCTAGGTTTGATTAGGTGGCCCTTTATTGTGCTACTATAAAAGATGGTTGAGACATTTATAAAACTATATCAAAT
This sequence comes from Eidolon dupreanum, assembly GCA_028627145.1. Taxonomy (NCBI): domain Eukaryota; kingdom Metazoa; phylum Chordata; class Mammalia; order Chiroptera; family Pteropodidae; genus Eidolon; species Eidolon dupreanum. Next base: position 65,885,317 of record CM053502.1, on the reverse strand, counting down.
ACTTTGTCTCTTCTTCTCTAATGTCAGCACCTAAAAAATATTTATAGAAATAAAACAATGTTGTGTTCTTAGCATCTAGTCGTAAGTAAATATTTTCAGAATGGATAAGGAACCTTAGCATCAATAGCTGTGGGTTTAAGCTACTAATTGCTAAGGAAATAATTAGAAGCCTCAAGTAAAATGAATCTTATAGATGATAATCACATGGGTTAATCTAGTTACAGAAATGTTCTTTTAAGTAACTTGATTGACTGAAGCATCACTTCTCTAGAGTTATGTTAAATGGGATGTATTTTTTAAAAATTGAGATCATTTTTGATTTTTGAAATTGCTGAAAGCATGAAATTTGTCTTATAAGTAGTTTAAGATTTTGCTAATCATTCTGGCATTAACAACCTGGATTATGTTTAGAAAGGTACTCTAGCCATCACACCTAACAGTAATGTCAATAGTTAGTATTACTGTTTGTGAACACCCCAAATTACTACAAAGCAGAAATAAGACTTAAATGTATCATCTTTATACTTCAAATTATTTTTGCTAATGTCCAATTTGCAGTCATGAATTGATTTAGGCATTTGGTAAAACTGACTTATTTAGCTTAATGAGTAAGAAAAACTTCACATTTTTGTTTTGATGTTTGTAATTTCTTTAAAGAAAATGTCTAAATTTTTTCGTTGTTGGTGTCTGGTTCTAAAGTTGCTGACTTATCTCCTTGTGTAAACACAATTGTAGTTGACAATGCCTCCCCTACAAAGCTAACTTTTCCAACAGTAATCTCCTAAATTAAGAAGACTTTTTAAGTATGAAAAACAGATTTCACTCTGGTTATTAAACCTTTATCATGGAGACTTTTTCATTAATGATATTTAGAATTTCTGCTCCACCATGTGGAACCATCTTTCCTATTGTCTGATCCCCGAATGTAATATATCCTGCTCTCCAAGAGGGAGAGATGCCTTTTTTTTTTTTTTTTTTTTTTTTCATCAGGGGCTGCTGCTAGCAGAGTGGGAAGCTCATTTTCTCATGCTTGAGCAAAATGAAGGTTCTTAGTGAAGATAATTAGGTTTTACTTTTCAATATGGAAAGACGTGACAGTAGTGAATAAATTGAGACAGAAGGAGAGGAAGAATAAAAAGAGATTCAAGACCAATAGGTGACAATGACATGACTCCCTAGAATTTGAACACTTAAGAAACAAAATGCATTCTAATTACCAGTATGTTTAGGTTAGCGCCTCATGAGAATGTCTCAAACTGGGCAGTGTGCTCAGTGTTTCAAAGTAATACAATGTCCAAGCATTAAAGCCAAAGATCAGTCACTCGCTCTATGTGACTGTTTGTCAGCTTGAACCTAACATCCCTTTGAATTTTCCTTCAGTCCCACGAGCAGGACCTCAGCCAAGAATGAGCCCAGAAGTTCCACTGTGTCCAGGTGCACCTGTGAGAAGGAGTCACGTGTGGTCACATCCTGGTTTTACCTGTAGGCAGGGAGGGACGCTCAAGTGGTTTCTTTGGCTGCCCTTTCTGGAATAGAAGGAAGTGATCTGTCTATAAAAAAAGAAATCTGATATTTGCTTTTCTTCTCTTTCTGTTGCATCTGTGCCTGTAATTTCTGCCACAACTGGATGTGTATGAGTTTCCTTTCTTTATTGTTTAATTTTAGTTCAGTTGCATCCCCTAAGATGTCTTGAAGGCTTTTAATGAACCTAATTAATCTTGCCCCTTTCTGAAGTATTCCTTTGGCTATTTAAGGAGGCTTACAGTCTTGCAGCAGAAAGTGATTCTGAATTGGACAAAATGGAGACCACTTGTTTGTGTTTCTGTGGCGAGGAGTGGGTGATATCAGTGCTTGATGACACAGAGCTCTACGTTGGCCCAGGCTGATGAGAAATGGTTGAGGCTGGGCTTCACAGCTCCTCTCCTGGGCCCTTGAAACCCTTGTACATGGGTGGGTAGTGAAAGTTTCATGTCTACCTCTGGGCTGAGATACGATGCTTCTGGTTAATATTTTTGGGAAATGTAGGGTTGAGGGCAGGAGGATGTTGTTTTGAGCTTCCTTTTATTTTCTCTTTCCTTTTACCTGAAATTAATGCTATATGTTCCAATATTTGGCAATGGAATGCATGGAGGACACTGGCAATTGTCAATAAGACTTTAGCTTCTACTGTAGTTCTTATGTAATAAACCAGATTTTAAAAAGTCTAAATTTTACAGTATTTTAACCTGCTATATTTTCTCATCCAAGACATACAAATAGCTAGAAAATCTGTGAGCAAATCATTCAATCTGTCAACTCCCCCCCCCCAAATAATCATACTTTTCCCCATTTATAGTAAATATGTAGTGGACCCAGCACTGTATGATGGCGACTTGTATGTTCTGTTGAGATTTATGTACAACTTATCAAAGTGAAAGAAAATGAAAATTTTCATTTCTAAACTTCTTTCTCAGTTAAATCCCACCAAATGTTTCCCTTATTCTTGTGTCTAACAGCTTCAGTGGAAACATAGTTTAAATGTACAAAGCAGATACACTGAAAATGAAAAAAAAGTTAACATGCCATATATATTTAGCATTTATAATTTTTTTATTTCACCATAAATAATTCTGGGATTGATCAAATGGTAAGGTGAGACAATTTTTTTGGCTTTTGTTTTTGCCCATAATTCTCACTGTTTCTTCCTTTTCTTAACCTATATATTATTCTTGATTTCCTTGGTTTTCTTTCTCAAGTATTTTCTAATTCACTTCATTCTTTTAACTTTATTCTTTTCTATGTTCTTTACTTTTCCCATTTTTCTGTCCTTATTTTAATTTTCTAATTTTTTTCTTATTATCTTTCCTTTGTTGTATCTTAAAAGAATAAAGAAACTATGTCCACCAGAGGGCAGTCTGATCCTTCTCTCTGTGTCTGTGTCTGTGTCTCTGTCTGTCTGTCTGTCTGCCTGCCTGCCTGTCTGCCTGCCTTTGTCTCCCCTCACTCCTTCCCTCCCTCGCCTCTCTCTCTCTCTCTCTCTCTCTCTCTCTCTCTCTCTCTCTCTCTCTCTCTCTCTCTCTCTCTCTCCTTTTCTTCTTCTTTTACAATTCCCTTCCTGGAGGAATGTGATACTTCACAGAGTAGGTGGTTAAAAAAATTAATTTATAAACTCTTTTCATTATTGCTTATGTGTGGGCATGTAGTCTCAATGATTTGATTGTGAAGACTTGAACTGTCTTCCCCGGGTTTGTGTAAGGAGGATATAGACCTTTACTCTGACAGCCTAAAGCAAACAATAAAATTATTTGGGCTTGTCTCAGAAACTACCAAAGTACCTGGTGAAAAAGAAAACTTAAGCCTTGAGATTTTGGATGTATAAGACATGAAAAGTCAGTAGAGTCATTTCTGGAATCTCTGTAAATATGTGTGACTCCAGCATTCAAGAATTTTCCATTCTTATTTTTAAAATTTATAAGCCAGATTAGTAGAGTCAGGCTTTAACTAATAGTCTTTCTTATGTAATCAGCGTGAATTAGAAATTGATTGGAAGTGCTCAAAAAATTTGATGTTATAAAGGGAATTTAGAGTTCGCTAGTTTTAGAATACTAGGTTATTAAATCAGTATCATTGGACATTCTAATTTAGGTCAAAATAAAGTAGAGAAAGTAACGGTGAATTTCAAGTCATTTTCAGTTGAATTTGTATGTAATGATCTCACAGTGCTCTTTCCAAGGATTTCAGTAGGCAATTTCTGCCATTGGAATAATTTCTCAAAAGACTTGATCTTTCTGTGGTATAGAATGTGACCTTTTATATATTACTTATTCTAAGAGTAGCTAAGTTGGTAGATATTTTGGAATGTGAAATCTGGTTCTGAATTTCTGCCTGCAGAAACACTTAGGAGATGCAAGTGAAGAGGTATTTTAATTTGGTACTGATACAGATTTTAAAAAAACCTGCTGAATAGACTGAGCTCAAAATTTAAAAAATTTTCTAATCTGAATGTCATAACAGGCACTAAACATGTTGACTCAAGTAGAAAATAGGGATTTATGTCATGAAATCTTAAAGCTAAAGGGAACGAAGGTTTTCAGGTGGATTTCCACATCTTGCAGATGAGTAACTGAAGTCTGAATTTTTTAAAACAAGTTATTCCATGATCATAATGATAATGTGTAAGATTTATTTGGACTACTTTTAGATAAATCAGACTAAAACACCCAATCAATTTGTGACATAATCACATACATGTTTTTAGGTACTTCAGATATCAAGTGATTATTCCTATGGTTTGGTCTATGGCTAGTTATCCCTTATTCCATATAAATAAAAACACAGTTTCTTAGGGTAAGAGGATGGCATTAAGGAGACATGTCTTAATCCTAAGAGATGCTCTTTTTATTGCTCTTTTTATTTTACAATGAACTCTTTATAAACATTTTTGTTCCAAAGTATTTCACTAAAACAAAACAAATATTTCAGTTAATGCGAATAAATAAAATAATGATATTAATGTATATAAAGTTTCATGCTGACTTTTTAATGACTTACTAAGGTGATCATGTTTAACGTTTTCTTTGTTTTAAAAAGCAAGAACAAAATTTTCCTTTTAGGCACTCCACCTGCAATTTGGGTAGCTGTTTCTAGGAAGGTGTTACTTAAAGTATGGTCAATCTGCTCTCTCAGTTAGTAGTATCAGCATCATCTGAGAACTTGCTAGAAATACAAGAAATGCAAATCCCAGCCCATCTCAGACCTACTGAGTTAGAAATTTGAAGTAGGAGAGGTGTGAGCCCAGAAATTTGTGTTTTTAGCCTCCCAGGTGATTGTGATATTCACTCAAGTCTGAGAACCACTGCTCTGGGGGCATGGTGTTGGCTTATAAGAACAAAAGTCAGTTAACTTTAATATTTTAAACATTTTTCTATTAAGTGTATCTAGATAGAACAATTTTGCAAAGGATTAAATGATTTTTTATCAGAAGGAAGTAGGTAACGTATGATGACTTTTCTCTTTAGATTTTTAAATTCCTTCCTTTTCTTCTTTTATTTGTGGATTCAAAGATTGCTTGTTTATAGCTTTTTTTTTTTTCCTTTGTAAGAGTACAGACAGACTCCTGCATGTACACACCAGCCTGCGTAGCCACCATCAAACCTTAATTTTGACTCTTTCCTAGCTGCCTTGTCATGGCTTACCTACCAGAAACTGTCCATCTCTCCTTGTGGTTCTCTGGATGTTCTGCTACATACAGCTCTGAGCATGTCATGATGGTATTGTTCTAAGAAGTCCCGCAAAGCCTTTAGTCAGGGTCCAGAGTCATCAAACTCTGTTACAAGAATGCTCAACATTTCTTCCAAATAAATGATATGAAATGTAAAAAGCCTTACTTGAGTTGCTTGACGGTGGCAATAATGAAGAACTAAAGAAATAGTCAAGGGACTGAGGCTAATTAAAATGCAGCAGGGTACAGTAGTAAAAGGTAACTGCGCCTCACTATTCCACGTCTCTGGTAATCAGCAGTCCCCAGTTCCCTGCACTAATTGACAGGAGGTGCAGGGCTCCTGACTGTGCATGCAGTGCACGTTAATGGAGTCGGCACACACTGCTCTTCCTGCCTGACTTGTCTCATTATCGACCTTGAACTAGCAAAGGTCAGAGGACGGTGCTGCTTTCATCAACATGACAGGTGTCTGAGGAGCTTCTCTCTGTAGTCTAATAATTTGGCAGTTGTCTTATCCTGTACATGAATTAGTGATCTGATGCTTGAGGTATGGAGGATAAGAAGAATGCCAGTTCTGGGTAAGGATGTAGTTCTGAGCATCTGTATTAGCCCCATCACTAACACATACTGGGAGGTGTGTGTTGTAGCAGTGTCTTTTTTTTTAATCCAGAGATAGAATGAGTCTGTATTCAGTCATTACATCAAAAGAACATTTTTCTAAAAAATTATCATCTATGAGAAAATATTTTACCAAGGTATTAACATTCACGAGTCAATTTCTTTCTGCCAAGTAGACATTGACATCTGACACTTTTCCAGTGTGGGCATAATGATAATGAATGTTCTTTGAGAGAGCGTAAATCAATTAGTAATATCTCTTGAGCATCCCTCATGTGCTGAAAACAATTACAGGCACTATGTGGAGATGCAAAGGAGACAGAAGATGTTATACTGTAGTATATATATGATATACACCAGCATATATATGATATTACCAACATATTACAAAAACAAAGAACATGTTCAAAGAGATGTGTATGTGTAAGCATCTATTTATGTAAAGGGAACAGTGAAACTGTCATCCTTATTTGGCAAAGGTTTGAGAACATTTATAAGCAGCACACAAATGGTATACCTTCTTGTGGGTGAGCTGCAGAGCAGAGGGGTGAATTGGAAGGGTGAACAAATGAGAAATCACATCTTAATTAGAGAAATAATTGTGTAATGCTGAGTTTTGGTCTAGATTTTCAAAGAGAGGAAGGGTACAGATAGGGAGAAGGAAAAGAAGAATAATTTCTACCAGAGGCAAATATCCTGATACTGAGGGACAAAAAATATTTTGGATGTTTCCCATTGTCATTGAGTATTCTTTTCTCCTCATCTACTTCCTACCATATTTCAAATTACAATGCAAAATTAACCACTTTATTCAAGTGTCTTTCAGCCCACTCCAAAGAGCCTACTCCTTCTCTATCACTTCTCTATGTTGTAGGTACTTTTAGTATCACTTGTATTGAAGTGGGTTGTAATTTATTCCCACGTCTATCTCAAGTGTGTGATACAGTTTGGTATAATTTAATACATCATGGTAAGGTTGGAGACAGAGCACACATTTTGGAAGCAGATAAATTGGAGTAGAAATTAGGTCTTTGTTTCACTGATATAGTTAATGCATATTGTTGAGGGAATTTTATTGACATTTCAGATGTATGTTTAGCTAAAATTATCCTGAAAATGTTTCTTCAAAAATATAGATAAATTGAATTCATATTAATTTATCTAAGACCAGAATGAATACTACTCTAAATTTCCTTTTCTTATATTTAAAGATAGCTAACTATTATGATTATTGTAAATATAAAGGCATTTCTATGTGATAATATAGAAATATGAGTATTGTTCTTTCAACATAGGCATCAAACAGGAACTATACACTTGCTCCATTAATGTTTTCTGAAATATCTCTTGAAATGATATTCAGAGCTTGTATAATATTCTTCATTTTTTTTTGTGGTAAAGTATACATGCTAGAGACTGAATATTTGTATCTCCCCAATTCATATGTTAAAACCTAACCACCAATGCGATGGTGTTAGAAGGTTTGGTTTTTAGGGGGTGATTAGATCACAAGGCTGGAACCCTCATGAAAGGTTTAGAGTCTTTATAAAAGAGATTCCAGAAAGCTCCCTTGCCTCGTCCATCCTGAGAGGACATAGCAAGAAGGTGGTCATCAGTGAACCAGAAAGTGGGGTCTGGCCAGACACTGAATCTGCTGTTACCTCGATCTTGGCTTCTCAGTCTGTAGAATTGTGAAATAAATTTATGTTGTTTATAAGCCACCCAGTTCCTAGGATTCTCTTATAGCAGCCAGAACTAAGAAAATATATAACAAAATTCACCATATTAACCATTTTTGAATATATAGTTCAATAGCATTAAGTACATTCACATTGTACTTATCCACCATCCATCTTCAGAACTCTTTCCGTCTTGCAAAACTGAAACTCCGTATTCATTAAAGAATAACTCCCCATTTCCTCTCCCCTCAGTGACTGATAACTCTTTAATCTACTTTATGTCTCTATGAATTTGACTACTCTAGATAATTCATAGAAGTAAAATCATATACTATTTGCCCTTTTGTGACTAACTTATTTCATTTAGCATAATGTTCTCAGGGCTTACCCATTTATAACATATGTCAGAATTTCCTTTTTAAAGGTGAATAATATTGCATTGTGTATGTACATCACATTTTATTTATCCCTGTCTCCTTTTGTCTATTGTGAATAATGCTGCTATGAACATGGCTTTACAATTATTTCTTTGAGTCTCTGCTTTCACTTCTTTGGGGTATATACCTAGAAGTAGAATTGCTGAATCATATGGTAATTCTATTTTAATATTTTGAGGAACCTCTTTACTGTTTTCCATAGTGGTTAGCCGTTTTACATTTTTACCAGTACCACACAACAGTTCCAATTTCTTCACATCCTTGTCAACATTTGTTATTTTCTGTTTTTTTTTTTTTTTTTTTTTTTTTTTTAAGTAGCCATTATAATGTCTGTGACAGAACTTGCATAATATTTCTGTTATCTTCAGTGACTTTATGTTTAAGAGTAGATTTGATGATTGCTGTAACTGGTTGATCATTGGCACACAATTTTCTGAATAATATCTTGGCAAAATGTGACTATAAAGGAAGGAGACCCTTAAAAAATACAACTCATACTCCTTGGCAAAAATTAAAAAAACTATTTCAAATCATGCTTCCTTCCTGCTAACCTCTTGCCTCATTCCTGCTTTCCTTCCTGATTAATTCCTGATAAGAGCTATTAGGTGGGGCTGAGCAAGGCAAGCATCCATGTCTAGGGGTGTGGGAGTGGCTCTTGGCACAGGTGTCAGAGCCTGAGTGTGGTAAAAGTGCACCAGGCAAGAAATGTAACAGAAGTGTATGCCCAGTGTAGGACAGTGTCATCTGAGCAGAGTAAAGGAAGGTATCTTCATGGTGCCAGCCTGGAATGAAATGTTGAGTCCAAGCAGGTAAGGAGGAGGGTTGTCTCTGTGAGTTGGCAGTGGTGGCAGTGATGGGAGACTGGCCACATTTAAAGGGGATTTATCCAATAAATGATATGTTGAGAATAAAAAGAGTCATTTGCCCATTGCCAGAGAAAGGAGTTATAAATTTGGAAATGAAGAAAACAAAAATAAGCTCTGTAATTTCAGGTTATAATTGCTGGTATCAGTGTGTACTCAGTTTCCAGTGTATGTAACTCTGATTGAATAAGTACAGATGTGAGTGCGTTTGTGAAGCCCTGTCCATAGAGAGGGCCTGGATACAGAGATACCCTAATAATGATGAGCACACCCTGCACCCAGATCATGACTTATAAATTCTTTTCTCTACTCTAAGAAACTAGAACTCTCTAGAGAAATGACTGATTTCTGGATGTGAACAGGGAAAGTATAAGATGGTCTTGGAATATTTCGTTATATCAGAAGGTAAAGAAATATTTAAAGGACACATCAAAAGTTAATGGAAGTCACTTTGGAAGAGCTTTACTGGCGAAGGCTAGGATAATTTGACAAATAAATTTAAAAAAGAAAGATAGTGATAAAGAATAACTGATTGAATAAAACAAACATCTATGAATCCATACTAATATAAATAAATAAAGATAAATGGGGAGAAAAAAAGCTTTTTTTTTGTAGTGGAATGCCAATTAATAATCATAGAATAAAAAAGATAATGTTAGAAAAATTACCACTTGACAACTCTCAAAGTGACAATTCAACCAAGAAATATCAATGAATGCTAAATTTGATGAGTGGAAGTTTGATGAACTGGATAGTCACAGACTCAAAGTACCTCCCACACATGCTTTTTACTTATGGGGAAAAATAGAAACCTTGCAATGGAAAAACCTGGCAGACAATACCTGAATCAAGCAGTCAAAGTTACTATCACCAGTAATAAAACATAAACAACATCATGTGCCACATGTTAAGATGCAACCGGAAGAATCCAGTATCGCTTCTGTGCTATTCTTGCTTGGAATCTAATCATGAGGAAACTTTTGATAAACTTAAATTCAGGGACATTCCACAAATTAACTGGCTTATAATTTTCAAGTGTTAAGGATTTAAAAGTCAAGGGAAGATTGAGAGACTGTTCCAAACTGAAGGTTACTTAAAAGATGTCAACTATCTGCTTTGTTTATCTGGGTGGATCTTTTTTCTACAAAGGGCATTAATACAATAAGCTACAGTGATTGAAGTTTGTGGATTGGATGGTAATATAACAATGTTAACTTTCACTCCATGGTTGTATTATGGTTTTCTGCGGAAGAATATCCTTATCTGTGTTCAGCAGTAATGGAGCATTATGTCATCAGTTTCTTCTTAAATAGGAAAGAAAAAAGGTATTAGTATTGTTCTTGCAAAAAATTTTTTTTAATTTAACAAGTATATAAAAATGGAAAAGTAAAACAGTGTAGCTTCACTGGAAAATGAAGTCTCATATGGTGACTAGTTTGAAGGAAATAACATTTAGAATGTAACTGCTCAGATATCCTTAAAAATCATTATTTGTATTTGAATGTTACTATTTTATGATTTTTGTGACATCAATAGTTATGGAGAAAAAACATGGATAAAACAAACCAAGAATACACTAAATTAAAATACAACCAAGACCATCAGTAGTAACTCATGTTGATATCAGGTTCCTTCTGATATGATGCAATGAAGACGGCACTTCTCTTCTGTGGTATTCTTTCCCCAAACCCATAACACAAGTCTAATTACGAGAAAACATCAGAAAACACAAACTGGAAGACATGCAACAAAATGCCTGACCAGCATGCTCTTTGGAAGTGTCACAGTCAGGAAAGATGAGGAAAGACTGAGAAACTGTCGCTGATTGGAGAAGACAGGATTACTCAGCACAGGATCACTAATTCTGATGCGGTGTCCTGGATTTGATACTGGAACAGAAAGAAGACCTTTTTGGAAGAACTGGTGAAATCCAAGTTATATTTGTAGTTTAGTTATTGGTATTGTACTGATGTTAGGTAAAGCTACCATGGTTATGTGAAATGTGAAGACCAGAAAGCTGGGAGAAGTGTGTATGGGAATTCTCTGTACTCCCTTTGCCACTCTTCAGTAAGCCTAAAATTAATTCAAAATGAAAGGTAAAAAATATGTATATATCCAAACCACAAACAAAGTTATGGAAACTATTTAGTCTTTGTTCTCTTAAAAATGCAAATAAAATACCAATGGAGTACATTTTTATTATTTAATTAGCCAAAAATACATGTGGTCTTATTATTTTGACCCACAATGACAAGGAAGGTATACAGACTCAGTCAAAAAGACAAACTTAGGCTTGTCTTCTTTCTTAAAATCTAGAAGATATAAATATTTCTATTCTGTTGATCTCAGCTGGCCTTTCTTTTAGGGTTGAAACTACCTACTTTTAATACATAAAATTCTATCTCCTTTAGTCATTGTTTTCTCTCCTTCCTTTGGATCTCTACTTCAATCTATTGCCGCCTTTTGCATTCAAATAGGAAGGCCCAATTATCCTAGCTTTTCACATTGTTTAGACTCATGAAACAAACTATCTGAATATCTCTGGCTAATTAATTTTTTGTCTTTTATAGCAGAACTTGGAGGCATATTCCCATTCTAGAAGATCTTCTTTTAGTAGTGAAAAGAAAGAGAAGCAAACATGATAGAAAATCCCATACTGCTTTGAATCTGCATTTCCTTGCTGGGTACAGTTGGTGCAGTGTTGGGGAGAAATTCTGTGAATTAGGAGTATACACCCTAAGTCAAGGAAGGCAAGCAGAACTGAAGAATCCAAATTAACAGAAACAAACAAAATAACAACAACAACAAAAAAACAACTCTGGAAAGCTAATGCCCAAGAAGCCTGGAAAGAAGTCAGGAAGGATGTGAATTGCTAGGCCGGGATTGGGGTGAGCTTGGTGAAATTGGCTCTCATGCATTGCTGGAGGCAGGGTAAAATCACTCAGTTTTTTTGGAAAGCAACTTGAAAATGTGTACCAAAATCCATTACTGTGTTTGAACCTTTTACCTCAATCATTTCACATCTGTGAGAGTAGTCTAATTAAATGCTAATTCAAAATATGGAAACATAGATCTATTGCTGTATGATTTATAATTGTGAAAAAAAATGGAGCTAACGTAAAGGTTCAATAAAAAGAGAATAACAAAATAAACCCAATGGCATATTATGGAGGCATGATAAATGGTAACTGTGAAGATGAAAACTTTTAGAAACATGGAAAAATGCCCTTCCAAACTGCAACTGCCCTATGCAGTACAGTGGCTACTAGCTCTCTGTGCCCTTTGAGCACTGCAAATGGGGCTCATCCAAATTGAGATGCGCTGCAAGAATAAAATAGACACTAATTTTGAAGACTCAGTACAAAAAAAGTAACACTTATATTAACAATTATAATAATTATTAGTAATTATAAGCAAAATTAATAATTTTATATTGATTTCATGTTAAAATGATAATATTTTAGATGTTAGATTAGATAAAATATATCAATAAATTAATTTTACCCATTTCTTTGGAAATTTGAACTTGCATATGTGGCTTTCATTATATTATTATTGCAAACCTCTGGTCTGAGCCCCTTGAGGACAGGGTTTAATTTTTGGTTATGTTAAGTCACAAGAGCACATGCTTCATAGTTCATGCTCATTAAATTTTTGTTAACCACCAGATAAATGAATGATTATAATATATGCAATTACATGTACATTTAGCTTACAACTGTAAAATATTCATATGTAAAAAGACAGAAAGGTAAAACACAAAATTGGAGAAGTTGATCATCTTGGGATAGTGTGATTATGAGCAACTTGTTCTATTTTTGAAAGCTTCTGTAGAATAATTTTCTTTCTGTAATTTAAATAATTTTTCCCGTTTTTTTAACTAATGAAGGCAAGAATCATGTTTTTGCTTGTTTATTAATTTGTTTTTTGTTGTGAGATGAGAAAGATGCACATATGAACAAAACCTTCAATGACAACCTGCCTGTGACTGATTCCAGTGGCCCTCCTAATTCGAGAGAGGGTGTACCTCTTGGGGGGTCTGGGGGCAATGGTCTGATTCTTGAGAGGTGCAGTGCTCCTTGGCTAACAGCAGCCTGTTGTTGGTACTGGATAGAAATCTCTTTGGCTCAGAGCAAGTAATGATGATTTTATTATCTCCAGCTTCTGCAAGGAGCTGCAGTTATTTCTCAAGGTCAGGTCAGGGAGTATCCTAAGGATGAGTAATAACAGTCCTCTGAGGGCATTCTATCCTGGCAAGAGTTTATAACCATGTAAAGATGATAATAAAATAATTCCAAAATAAATAAACAGTGGGTACATAAGTGCCCTTAGAGATCAGTAAATCTGAGCATGTGACCTGCCAGTGCGAGGAGCAGATAAAACTTTTTCTTTTAATGTCCTGTTGCATTGAGGGGGATGGCAGCACCATTTCAGGGTTTTAGGGGAAAAAAAGAAAAGTGGCTTTTACTCAGAGTGAAGTTCCTATTAAAAAAAAATCTCTAGACTGTGACAGATTTCAATGATTCAAGAGATATTTGTTGAGTCCCTACTATATGCCAGGTATGGTTTTACAGGCTGAAGGTATAGCAGTAAACAATGCTTACAGAATTCCATGCCTTTATAGTTTTAAAATTATTTTTGAATAAATTAAAACCATAAACATATATAATTTTAATATATAGCATGTTAGATGGCTGTAATTACTAAGGAGAAAAAGTGTGGGATGAAGGCAAGAGACAGTTGTGGGAAAGGAGGCTGCCATTTTACATTAGGGGGCCAGGGAAGGCCTCTGAGGAGGTAGTATTTGAGTAAAGAAAGACCTGAAAGAGGTGGGGGAATAAAACATGGAGATTTTTGCTAGAAAAACATTTCAAGAAAGGGAACAATCATTGCAAGGGCCCTAAAGCAGGAATTGCCTGGCATATTTGAAGAACAACAATAAAGCCAACGAGGCTTAAGCTGAGAGAAGCCAAAGGGAAATAGAGGAAATCTCCTAGGTCATTTTAAAGACTTGGGCTTTTACTCTGAGTGTAATGGAAAGGTATTGCAGGATTTTGAGCATAGAAATGAAATTTTGACTTATACCTTACCAGGATCTGACTTCAGAATAGTTAAGTGAGGGAGCCAGACAGGAGGCTTTTGCAATAAGGCAGAAATTATGGTGGTGAGTGTCAGGTAGTTGTCCTGGCAAAAACAACTGGTCATATTCTGCTCATATCTTAAAGGCAGATCTGATGGATTTTGTTAACTTCCTCGACAGAGGATATGAAAGAAGTAGAATCAATGATGATGATGCAAGAACTTTTGGCCCAAGCAACTGAGGATGGATTTTGCCATTTATTGAGATGGGAATATTATTGGAAGAGCAAGTTGTGTTACGGGAGATTAGATGCTCAGTTTTGGATATGCCTTTTGAAATATCTTTGAGAAATCCCAAGTAATGGAGATATCATTAGGAAGTCATACATGCAAATCTGGAGTTCAGAAGAAAGTTCTCCAAGTTATAAATTTGGAGATATAAATCTGAGGTCATCAATTCAGCGATGATATATAAAGCCTTGAGACTGGATGAGATCAAAGGAGTGATTGTAGATAGAGAGAAAAAGTTCAAGGAGTGATTCCCCTTATACAGTAACTTTTAGAGACTGAAAGGTGAGAAAGTTCCCTAACAAAGATGAACCCAGAGAGTGTAATGTCCTGGAGGCAAATAAGAAACTATCTTAAGGGGACAGGAAAGGTCAGCTGTGTCAAGAACCATTGACATGTCAAATAAGATGAGAACTAAATATTAACTCTGGGATTTACAACATGTAGGTCACTAGTAATCTTATAGTTTTTAAGTTTTCATGTGTGATAAGAGCAAAAACATAAAAACAGGATGAGAAATTGTAGAGTATAGACAACTCCTTTGTGGGGTTTTGCTGTAAAAGGAGAGAAATTCAATGATAACTAAAAAGGAAGTGAGAACTTCTGTTTTCCACTTAGTCATGTAGAAAGCTAAAAAGAGGCCATTCCCATTCTTACCACAAGAACAAAAAGTGATATAATCTGCAAATTCAGAAATTTTTTGAAATGTTAGAGAGTTGAGGTCTTGGGGCAAACAAATAATGAAAAATTATAAAAAAAGACTAGTGCCCCAAATAGAGATGATATACAAGCACTTGCTTTTATGGAACAGATGTTGGACTTCACACAATCTTATAAGAAGACTTCAGCTAATATTTAGTAAACGTGTGGGCTAGCAGGAGATAGGTCAATAGAAATTGCCCAAACTGAAACACACACACACACACACACACACACACACACACACACACACACACACACACAGAGTATAAAATAAACAAACAAAAGGGTGGCTCCAAGAGCTTTAAGACAATATCAAAAGGAATAATATGCAAATAGTTAGAATCCATGAAGGAAAAGAGAATGTGTATAGGGCAGAAGAAACACTGAAAGATGTAGTGGACAAGAGTATTCAAAAATCAATGAAAGGCACAAAATTGCAGATCCAAGGGGCTCAGAAAACACTAAGCAAAACAAATACTCTCCCCTCAAAACATACCTAGACAGTTTTCATTTAAACTGCTGAAAATCAAGATAATGAGAAAGTACTCAGAGCAAAAAGATGTATTATATATAAAAGAACAAAGATAAGAATTATAGTAGAATTATATTTAAACAACTATTAATCTAGAAAATAATCGAGTGACATCTTTTACATCCTAACAGAAAAACACAGAAACAAACTCCAACTTAGATTTTTAAACCCAGGGAAAACATATTCCAAAAATGAAGGAAAGACATTTTTCAGATGAGCGAAAAATGAGAAAATTTATTGCAGCAGTCTATGAGAAGTATCAAAGGAAACGCTTCAAGGAGAGAAATGTAATATAGAGAAATTTGGATTTACACAAAGAAATAAAGATCACAGGAAATACCATAGATGAAGGTAAGAGTAAATTTAGTTTTTTCTTAATTTTAATTGCTCTCTAAAGAAAAAGAGCAGTATCAGTGTATTGTATGTTTATATCACATGCAAAGGTAAAATGTTTGACCACAGTAGCATAAAGGGTAGGAGGAAGGATTTAGGAGTATAATGGTATAATGTCCTTACACTACACATGAAACTGTAATATTATTAAATGCATGTATTGTAAACTCTAGGACAACCAACAGAATTTTTTAAATAAGCCCATAGTGGAGATAAAACTGAATCATAAAAATGCCTATCTGAAAGGAGGCAGAAAAGGATTGTTTTCCTGTTATTTCTTCATGACTTTTGGTGATCTATTCCAAACAGCAAAGAGAGTATTTTTTAATAAGCATGTAAATTTTGTTCATTCTCTACATTTAAACTCAACTTACTGCATTCCAGTCTCTCCCTTTATGACTGTCCAGCAACATTTCAAGCTATGCTCCATCTCTCGTGACCTTTTGTTTTCTCTTAGTGTCCAGCTTCTCCCTGAATCAGAGCCTTTACAGTTGAGGTTCCCTCTCCCAGTCATGCTTTCTCCCAGCCTCTTTAACTGCCAAATTCTCCTCACCCTGCATGTTTGAATTTACATGTTAATTTCCTCAGGGAAGTTTTCCTTGACCCCAGAGACTGAAATTAAATCAAACTGTTAAATAGTTCCTTAGGACTCTATAATTGCCCATCAAAATATTTATGAAATTTGTAATTATTTATTATTTGACAATGACATCTGCCTTTACAGTTCTGATCATTCTGATTATTCTTTTTGTTCTGTAATCTTAATAAAAGTATGGACCTTGTATTTTCTGTTTGTCAATTATATTCCAGTGCCTTGCACAGTGTCTGACATAGAGTAGAAGATTGATTAATTGACTAACTGAATAAAGTACAAAGACATAAAGAGAAAAAGCATTCTATTTAAAATATGAGGGAAACCTTATACCAGTTGAAAAGTATTGCTGTAATTATGAAATAAAAGCAGCACATAGCAGGCCCTAAGTGTTCTCTGGATAGGAAACTAAAAATCAGTCTATCATTTCCAAAGGAGGAAACTGAGCCAAGATTGCTTGTGATTTAATTCAGCTGTCACACAACAAATAGGTAACAGAACCAGACAGCCCCAGATACCATGATTACAAGCTCAAGATACTTTATAACATGCAATTCAACTTTTGTAGTTCCCAAGAATACTAAATGGTATTGAAATAAGTGGATTTTGTTTTAAGTCCTTCATTTCCATAAGAATATGGTAGGATCATCCTAAAATAGACTCGATGTTAATTTAACCATGTATTCTAAAAGCTCTTGTAGCTTCTATGTCAATTTCAAAGGTGAGTTTTATGCGAATCCTCTTCCACTAATGACTTTTTTACTTGTAAATTTGTCCGTAAGTTTTTCATCACTGTGTATTTGCTGCCAGGCTTCTTTTTGTATCAATGGATTTTTAAATACTATTTTCTACTTAGTGAATGTGTGCTTCCTTTAATTCTTTCTAATTTGCACTGCTTACTAACAAAGTTTTAGAGAAGCAATCTAGGAGTGTGGAATGAACACACAGGACTTGGATCTTGGGTTTGAGTTCTGATCCTGCCCTCCGAACCTTCCTGTTCTTATCTCTACAATGCAAGGCTATTAATATCCACCTCCTAAGACAACTGATGTAAACTGAAATAAATTAACGTATGAAAAAAACCTGACACTTAGAAAAGTAATCAATTAATATTAGCCTTATCCCCATCCTAGTCTTTCTAGATTTGGGGAAACTAATCATTTCATTCACGTTGTCTGCTAAGATTCTAGATTTTGATCGTGAATCTTTCAACTCAATTTTCTCAAATGACAGAGTACCATTTTCTTTATTTTCTTCCCTATAATGGCATGTACCTTTATATTTGACCACTCTGCTTGTTCTTTTTAGTCTTCTCTACTCTTTTTTTCTTTCCTTCTTTTTTTTTTCTTCTTCTCTGGGCACTAGGACCAATGATCACTAGCTACCCAAGTACCAAAAAATTATGCTTCCCAAATCTCTTGATGTCAGTTCCACACAAAGAGCAACCAAGCTGCCCTCCATGTGCCACTCACGACAGGGGCCCTTTTTTGGTCTTCTCTACTTTTGATGTATACTTATAATATCTTTCTCAATTATTCCATGTGTGAGTCACCAGAGTTTAATAGGATATAGGTTAAAGTTTCTCAATGGCTCTATTGATGATTGATTGTATACTAAAAAAAAAAAAAAAAAATCATAAAATCAATGAACTTGGGATCCATACATTTATTTCTTAGGTATTTATTTATCATCTATTTTGTACATAAAATTGAGTTGCTTGATTTAGCAAATAAAAATAAGAATGCTCAATTAACTGGGTGTCTTATATTTTATTTGGTAAATCTAACGTAAATAAGGGTTGATCTCTGTATAAGAATAAAAATTAAGATGTGGTTTCTACCCCAGGGGTTTTTTTTACAAGTTAAGCATACAGACATATACTTAGAAATAGGTAATCAAGCAACGCATGGAAAGAAAGGATTAAAAAAGGATGGTGTATAAGTCTTTAGGGTTGTCATAACAACATATCACAAACTGGGTGACTTGACACACAAGAAATTTTTTCCCTCACAGTTCAGAAGGCCTGAAGTCCAAAATCAGAGTAACAGCAGTGTCCATTCTTTCTGAGGGGGTTTGAGGGAGAATCTGTTCATGCCTCTCTGTCCTAGTTTCTGGTGATGGCCAGAAAACCTTGGCATTCCTTGGTTTGTAGATGCATCACTACAATTTCTGTCTTGATCATCACGTGACATTCTCCCTGTGTGTCTCTTCTTCTGCCTTTTTAAGGACTCCAGTCATTGGATTAGAGCCCACTAATGACTTCTTCTTAACTTGATAACATCTACAAAGACTCTATTTTAAAATAAGGTCACATTGAAAGGTACCAGGGGTTAGGATTTCAGCATATCTTTTTGGAGGACACAATTCAACCTGTAACAAATGGTATGGGTATGGAGTACCATAGAGTTCAGAGAAGGTGCAATTTGTTGTGGGATAGAATTGAAAAGAAAAAAGGCCTATAACTGTGTCAAGAATTAATAGAGCTTAACTATGAATGGTGGGTATTCTTTGTTGGACAGAAGAAAAAGGAATGTAGAAATGTGGGCTGTAAAGGTTGAGTGTGTGGGTTCAAATCTTGATTCTTCTACTTTTTCAAACTTGGGGATGTGATTCAGTTTCTTTAAATCTTAGTTTCCTTATCCATAAGATGAATATAATAATAGTATGTACTTCTGGGAGCTATTGGGAGAATCGAATGATATAATGCATGTTAAGCATTCACATACTATATGTACCCGGCATTGTAGCAAGTGCTCAATAAATGTTAACTATTATTTTTTTATATCATAAAATATTCAGGAACATAATTTTATGTGACTGCATAAAATTTTATCCTTGGTATATACTATAATTTGGTTATCTGTTCTTTGTGTTTAGACATTTAGGTTGCTTATAGCTTTCTTACCTTTATAAATAATCTTGAATAATCTTCGTGTGAAAAGATTTTTCTGTAGCTCAGTTTATTTTCTGAATTATCTGAAATCCAAAGGTAAAATGACTGAGTCAAGCATAATGTCATTTTTTTCTTAAAAGAGGTAGAGTAATTTATATTTCCATCAGCCTGGTATGAATATGACTTTTACCATTTTTTTGCCAGAAGATAGCATGTGTTTATATATGTTTATCTATATGTATATTTATTTTTCACACCAATTCCATTAGAGTTTAAGTTCCTTAAAAGATATACATACTGCCATAACTGTTTGAATTCTTCAGCAATTAAAAAATGAGATACTAAATTGATTTACTCCAACATCAATGAGGATGAAGTAATCCATAGGCTCATCGAAGGTGGAAGCTTTTAGATACAATTAAAATTTTTATAACTACCCTGGCAACTTCAGAGATGTTTTCACTACCTTAACTTTGCTTTATCATATCCCCAGCTTGTATATCCTGCTTTGTCTTGTATTTGATGTGTGAGGTAACATATTTGATGAGCATGGACCATCCATTTATCCAAATATAATCCTCCAAGGAACCATATCTCTCAATATTTATACATTTATAGCCTCTCCATGTGAATATGACAGATGTAGTGCTGCACTGCATGCCTTATGAGACTAGATCAGAAGAAGACTAGCAGCTTACACCTTGGACTCTTAGAAGGTACATGCACTCTGGTAAGAAGCCAGGTATCACTCTGAAACTGCCATGCTATGAGAAACCCAAGCTAGTCATGTAGGGAGGTCATGTGCAGAGACATATAGCCCTTAGTTTTTCCAGTTCTTACAGTTGAGACCCCAGAAATGTGAAAGCCATGTTGGACATTGAAGTCCAGTCGGGTTTTCAGATAACACTGGTCCCAGTCACTGTGTAACCATGACCATACGAAAGGCTAGAAGGGATAACAACCTAGGTGGGCCCAGTCAACTGACAGAACCATTAGAAATAATAATAAATCATTGTTTTAAGCAACTAAGCTTTCAAATGGTTTGTTGTGTAGTAACAGAAAATCAGTACAATGAATTAATAGAGAAGAAATACAAGCTCGTTGATTTGAAATATTTCTTTGAAAATTTACAGCAAGTAAACATTGGAGCTGTCACTAATAGCTTTTGTCAAAATGGAAACACAATCATAGAAGGCAGTGTTCCAAATTAACTGATGATGAGAGTAGAGAAGTGAGAGGCAATTAAGTGAGCAGGACATAAGGTTTCACATGGGGTTGGTGGTAGAGAGAATTGAAAAAGGCAAGGTTGATGGTCATTGACAATCAGTTGGGTATAATATTCAAGTTAAAGATTGAAGTGACTTAGAGATTTGGGGAGTCTAGGAAAAAAGATGTTTTGAAAGGACAAATTTAGGGTTAAACAACTTTTTTGTTTTGAATGTCTCTCCTGCTTTAGATTGATGGATCTTTGTTTCTGTCTTAAACAGTGTCAGGAGGGTCAATGCTGAAGGACAATATCTACATATTTTGCATATATTGATTTTATATTAGAGTAATTTAGTAATTTGATGTCTATATATTTCACTTGCCAATGGTGTTTTTAAAAAGTGTCATGTTTGTGAGTTTTAGGGTGGGTACTAACTCCAAATTTTATTTTATTATTTAATTTGCTTTATTTCTACTTTGCAAAGATATATATGTAATAGGCAGTTAAGATCATATGCTTGGGATGTGTCAAAAATTGTCAGAATTTAATTGACAAAATGGTAATACGAGGAATTTTCATTTTATTTAGTACTCTCTTACTCACTGTTTATCATTTTTGGTGGTCCCCAAATAATATTGAGTTTATGAATGTCTCTGAGGATGGCAAATTGATAAATTTGTGGAGGAGAAATTCTTGAAGTGCCACTAATGAAACCATCAGCCAATGTTCCGGATGATTGAGAGGACAGATCCAACTCCCTTGAGCTTTCCTATGAGGGGTGAGTTCCCGATATAAAAATCATTATTGAGAGACTTTTACTCTTGTCATTGGATATGTTACCTCTTTTATGCTGCTTTCACGTTGCAATCAAAGTCATCTGTTGCCCCAGTGCAGGCTGTTTATTTTTTTTAAAGAATTTAGTTAAGATTTTTACTACATGGACTTAATTATGTAATTACATAACAGGTCTGGTAACTAACTGCTTCAGAGGAACCATTCTAATCTATGAGGTACCTGAGATAGTCTTTAAAGAACATCTAATTATATAATTATAATACCTCATAGACCAGAATATCAAGTAGTAGGAATATCTTTGGAGTCATAAGAGAAAACTTATGGTCTTTAGGGTATATAATATCAGTTATGAAAATAACCCCATCATTATGTCATTATATAACAGCACAAGAGATATTAATGCTAGATACAATAAATATTATGTGCATTTTGTTTTTTGCCATAAATGACATTTTGTAACTTTCAAAAAAAAATGTGTAGAAGCAATTAGAAATATCTTTATCTAGTGAGACAGAAAAAACAATATTTTAGATACAGAATGGCTGTGACATTTAAAAGAAAAATAAAATAAGAGGTTGTAAACATATCAGTTAATTATAAAGGCATAAAATTTAATTTTAAAGCTATAAAAGTACATTTAAGATTTAAGAGATAATTAAATATTGTATTCATATATTCAAATCTGGTATACTATACTTCTGAGTAGTAATGGAAAAAAATCAGGAATAAAACTAAAACATGCCAGAGCTTTGAATACTATGATTGCCTTAGCTATATGCTGAGGATGAAGGTTCTGTTGAAACCTGGGCAATTTAGCAGAAGGAAGAATAAATTTAACCTGAGGTCCATGTTGTTCAAACATTCTAGTGTTTGCGATACTATCCTTCAATACTTATTGAGGAATATATAACACTAACATGTTTCATAGAACTCAAAATCTGTCTTGGTTGTTTTATGAACAATAGAGTTTTTTTGCAGTATGTTGTAAAGGATATATTTTACAAAAAAGCCCAAATCCGTAAAGGTATTACATGGTTGAATAGTTATTACCCATTCAAAAATTTCAATCCACAGTTCATATCTGGTGACAAAACAAAGAAACAAACAAAAATATGATATGATTGGCAATGGGTCCTGATAAATATTAAATATACTTTCCTTTTGTTTTCTATTACTTTTGTTTGTTTTGCATGAAAATTTATAGATGCTGATAAAATTCCAAAAGTATCTGCCACAGGCATAGGCCTATATTTCCTGAAACCATGGGTATGTAGAAAAATAGTTGGCATGTGTAAATAAACATTTTAAATGTTTCACAGAACCAGCAATTTTGGGAAAGTTTTTTCAAGGCAATATTATGATAAAATTATGCAAGTTTGAGTCATGACAAATATTTAAACAATGAATTTTTTATTCACCAAGGGATAATTATGAAATTATGGTAAAAGTGTTTACATTCTTTTGTATTATATCTTATTTTAAAAAGCTAAATTTTGCTTGATATGTATAACTCCCTACTCTTACATATCTTTTCTTCCCCCCCTTAGAAAATTTGAGTGGCATTCAAAACCTGCAATGTTGGACTGAATTCTGCACATGAGAGTATTCATATTAATATCTCAAGAAAATATGGTTTCTTATTTTTTTGGGCCTGAAAATATTTCCTCAATTAATAATATCATTTCATTATTCAAGCTGGACAGCATATATAAATCCTATATTATATATGCTAACCCCACACTATAGGATAATACTTAATGCCCCTCTCCCTCATCGATGTCCTCAAACACAACAACCACAAGCATTATAACATTTCCTGAATACTGTTCAAAAATCATTCTTTTACTAAAGGTAAAGTAAGATAATTCTGGATATGACCATGATAGAGTAACAGGAACCAGATTTACTCTCTCTATCTAGTTGGTTAACCAACTAGAAAACCACATAAATATATAAAGCAATTCTTTTCAGACATTACATGGTAGATGACAGCACAGACTTATTATCCCCAATTACAAGGTAAACTGTATGATTGCCCTAGTTTATCACCTACAGGCTTTATCCTCTCTGCTGTGCAGGGACAAAGGAAACCAATTAAAGTCAAGAAAGCTCATTGACTTTTAGAGACATTGACTGGAGTTAAGGGAGTCCAAAACATTGGAGCAAAAGGAGCTCCACAAAGACAGAGCTTGGATGATCTGCAGAGGTATTCCCTGGAGTTTTTGGCAGATATTAAATCTAGAGAAAGAACCACCAGAAATAAGTAGGGTGAACAGTTTCCAAAGCTAACCGTGGGCTGAGAATAGTTCCTGTTTGTATCAGTCAATATGTAGAGATTTCATAATAAATAAAGCATTAGGCAAGACACTCAGAAGGAAATTATCTTGGTAGTGGAGTCAAATTTTCCCTAGAATTAAGGCTGCTCTGGATTTAATCTAACAAAATTTAAAAGCAATCCTATACAGAAACAAAGTAATCCCAGGTAATCTAACTGCATACCAAACAAAGAGGTCATTATCATTTAAAGGAATACAACAAAACTCTTCACCCAGCAACATAAAATTCATAATGTTCCACATCCAAAAGAAAATTGGAAGGCATACAAAGAATTAGGAAAATATGACCCATAACCTAGAGAAAAATCAACCAATATACTCAGATCCAGAAATAACAGAAATGATCAAATTAGCAGACAAGGATGTTAAATTTACTTTTATAAATGTTCAGAATCATAAAAGTTGAGGAAAGTATGAACACAATGAGAGATACAGAATATACAAAATGACTCAAATAAAATATAATAATTAAAAATAAAGTACTTGGAATGAAAAACACATTGGCTTGGATTAATAGCAGATTGGACCTTGCAGGAAAAAAAAATCAGTGACCTTGAAAATAGCAAAAAATTTTCAGATAAGAAGTGGGAAGTAGGGTGGGAGAAAGAATGAATTAAAAAATGAAAAGAGTACCAGAAACCTTTGGGAAATTTTCAGGCAGTCTAACATATGTGAAATTGGTATCCTAGAGGTTAAAAGTAAGAAAGAGGGAACAGAAAAATATTTGAAGAAATAATGACCAAACTTTACCTAAACTTGATAAAAATTAGAAACTCATAGATTGAAGAAAATTTATTGCACTCAAAGTAAACAAAGGAAAACATACAAAGGCACATCATAATCAAATTGCTGAAAACTTTTAAGGTAGCCAGAGAGGAAGATCCAGGCAAGATGGTGGAATAGGGAAACTCTGTGCTTGCCTCCTCTCATGATCACATCAAAATTACAACTAAACTACAGAACAACCATCATTGGGAGTTGTCTGGAGTTTAGCTGAACAGACTACAACTAGGGACACACAGAAGAGGGCACCTCAGGACTGTAGGAGAGGTAGAGATGTAGAATGGGCTGATCCCACATTTGTATGTGTTGGTTAAAAATTGGGAGGGATATCTTGGCTGTGGAGGTCCCTCTGGAAGAGTAAGAGGTCCCAACCTCACACTGAGCTTCACAGGGTTCAGTGCTGAGAAGTCCCCACAACTTCTGGCTGTGAAAATGAGTGAAGATTTTGGCTGAATGAGATGGAGGACAGTTGGTGACCCAGGCATTCCCCTTAAAAGGCCCGTGCATAGATGGACTCACTCTCTCTGAGCTCCAGCACTGTGGTACCTACTCTATAAGTGCCAGGGACATATAAGGAGGAACTGAATTGTCTAGCTTCTGGGCAAATGCTGGACGGGCAGCTTTCTCCCAGACAGAAGTACTTACAGAATCCATTGTTCCTTTGTTGAACTCTCCCCTCTCCCAGCATGCAGACCCAGGCTGCTGCTATACTTGATACCTGAATCTCCATCATCTTGGCTAACACTGACTCACTTGCCCTGGTGATTCACTGAGTCCCGGCCCCATCCAACTTGTGGGGCAACCCAAGACACTACCACTGGCTTTTCCATTCAATAGGCCTTTCTTGGCTTATGCTGTGGATTTTCCTAAACTCTCTCAAAGGTTTGAAAACCCAAATAACATCTGGCCTTGGCATTCTCTTGCTGAGCAGCTGGCCTCAGTGCATGGCTTGGCCTTTCAAGGCACCTCTAAGCCCATTGCCTGTGGCAGACATCTTCAGATTGCTTGGTAACTCTTGCCAGGTGGTCCCAGTTAAGGCATAGGCTGAGGCTGATGTTGGCCTGTGGTGGGGCCCCTCCCAGGAGGCCCCAGGCCTGGCAGGCCTGTGGGTGGCTTCCAACCAAACTGGAGTACCACCTGGTGCTGCATCTGAGGATGACACACCGAAAGGGCAGACTGGGTAGAAATCAGAGCCCTGCTAAAATGAATCCTGCTCTCTAAGGTAAGCCCCTCACCAGCCAGTCAGTCCTCACAACCAATTAGCTTGAGAATCAATTTCTCTCACTGATGTACAAACAGACACCAAGGCTCAGCTATAACAGGAGGCACACACAACTCATACAAGGGATACATCTTGAGTCCTGGTTAAGGTAACCAGAAAAGACTGTGCCACTAGGCCCCATTGGGCACCTATTACATAAGGCTACTCTGCTAATACTGGGAGACATAGCGGCCCTACCTACTGCTTAGAAACAAACACAAGGAGTCAGTCAGAATGGGGAGACAAAGAATATGTCCCAAATGAAATAACAAACAAAGCTCCAGAAATGGAACCGAACAAAACGGAGTCAAGTAATCCACCTGATGTAGAGTTCAAAACACTGGTTATAAGACTGTTTAATGAATTTAGAGGAAGAGTAGATGAACTTAGTGAGAACTTTGACAAAGACATAGAAAATATAAAAATAGATATCAAAATATAAAAGGGAACCAGTCAGAAATGAAGAAGACAATATCTGAGATGAAGAGTACATTAGAAAGAATCAACAAATTGGATGAAGTGGAGAATCAAATCAGTGATTTAGAGAATGGGGAAGTGGAGGACACCTAATTAGAACAGCAAGAAGAAAAAGAATCCAAAAATGAGGATAGTTTAAGGGGGCTCTGGGACGACATCAAATGTACCAACATTTGCATCATAGGGATACCAGAAAGAGAAGGGAGAGAAGAAGGAATGGAAAACCTAATGGAAGAAAGAATGACAGAAAACTTCCCTAACCTGATTAATGAAATAGACATATGAAAGGTTAAAGGCAAAGAGAGATCTTAAAAGCAGCAAGAGTAAAACAATTACCTACAAGGGCACTCCCATAAGTCTGTCAATTGCTTTCTCAACAGAAATGTTGCAGGCTAGAAGGGATTGGCACAAAATATTCAAAGTGATGAAAAGCAAGGACCTATAATAAAAATTACAGTACCCAGCAAAGCTATCAATTAAAGCAGATAAGAAATAGCTAAAGGAATGCATTACCACCAAACTAGTATTACAAGAAATGTTAAAGAGACTTCTTTAAGGAGAAAAAGAAAAAATAAAAAAATTATGACTAAAATGGCAATAACTATACATCTATCAATAATTCAGTGTAAATATATTAAATATTCCAATTAAAAGATAGGGTGGCTGAATTGATAAGAAATATGTACTGTCTGTAAGGGACTCACTTAAGATCGAAAGACACAGACTTAAAGGGATGGAAAAAGATATTTCATAATAATGGAAATGAAAAACCAAAAGCTAGGGTAGCAATGCTTAGATCAGACAAAATAAACTTTTAAAACAAAAGCTATAACAAAAGACAAAGAAGGACATATTAATCTTGCCTCTGCGTATTTATCTGAAGAAACCCAAAACATTACATATCAGAGACATGTGAATCCACATGTTCATTGCAGCTTATTTACAGTAGCCAAGATATGGAGGCAACCTGGTTGTCCATCGATGGATGAATGGATAAAGAAAAAATGGTACATACATACAATGGAATATTATCTAACCATAAAAAAGAATGAAATCTTGGCATCTGCAACAATATGGATGGACCTAAAGGATATTGTGCTGAGTGGACTGAATAAGATGATGAAAGACAAATACCATGTGACTTCACTTACATGTGGAATCTAAAGAACAAAATAAACAAACAGAAACAAACTCATAGATACAGAGAACATTTTGATGGTTGCCAGGTGGGAGGGAGGTTGGAGGGATTGGGTAAAAAAAGGAGAAGGGAATAAGAAGTAGAAATTGGTAGTTACAAAATAGTCGGGAGATATAAATATAACATAGGGAATATAGTGAATAATATTGTAATAACTATGTATGGTATCAGAGGGGTACTAAATTTATTGAGGTGATCATTTTTTAAGTTATATAAATGTCTAATTATCATGTTGTACACTTGAAACATCTAATTTATATGCCAACAACCATTGAAAAATTTAAAAATTATTTAAAAAAGAAGTAGCTAGAGAAAAGACAAAAAAGAACAAAGATAAGAAAGACAGCTGACATCACCTTTGGATATAAAAGCCAGAAGACACTGGAACATATCTTTAAAGAACTGAAATAAAATTTTGAAAAATGACCTGTCAATCTAACAGTTTTGAAATCAATATTTGCGAATGAGAGGGTAAGCTGTGGTTGATTTTAATGACTAAAAGTCCTTTCTGCCAGGGTATTTTGCAACCCTACCATGGTAAAATTAAGGTTGGCCCCTATGTTCTTACAGCATTATTCATGGTAGCCAAGATATGGAAACAACCTAAGTGTCCTTGGATGGATAATTAGATAAAAATGTGTACATATATACAATGGAATACTACTCAGCCATAGGAAAGATAAAATACTGCCATTTTCAGCAACATGCATGGATCTTGAAAGTTTCATACTAAATGAAATAAACCAGATAGAAAAGGACAAGAACCATATGATTTTTGTCATGCATGGGAAATAAAACAAAGCAAGAAATGAACAAACAAAGCAAACAAAAACCCTCATAGGTACGGACAGCAGTATGGTGGTTAGCAAAGGAAAACGGAGAAGGGGGATGTTAAAGAAGATAAAGAATTCATATATATGGTGACAGAAGGAGACTAGACTTTGGGTGGTGATTACACCATATACAGCATGCAATATATAGATGATATGTTATAGAATTATACATTTGAAACATATAATCTTATTAATAATGATACCCCAATAAATTTAATTTTAAAAAGCATTCATTGAAGTTAAATGGCAAATTTTATGTTGCCTGGTCTGGAGTGGTATGGAATATTCTCTTCTTTTGGGAAACAAATACTTTCAATGGGAAAAAAAAATAGGAGTGAGTGGCACTGTGAATGAAAGAAAGTAATGTAGTAAAAGTGATGTGTCATTTTAGAACAGAAAGTATAAGAGTAACACATTTTTTTTTCCTCGAGTCAGGTAATATTTTAGATAGAAGTAGGTCCATCAGCCTAGGATTAGGGATAATGAAGCAGAGACATGGTTGACCCACAAATGACATGTAATAGCAGCAAAGAGATATAACTGTTATCATAAACTGTTGTGATTCTGTAATTGTTAACACAGCCTAACCTCGACTATCCTAACTGATACAGACAGCAAGAGTAACTTCATACTACACCTTCTTGTGAAGTCAGGGAAAATGAACAGATTCATAGTGACTCTAAAAGAGCATATTCATACATCTTGCATAGTCCTCAAAAAACAATGCCACCTTTGCAAATATTTCTACTATTGAAGAAAGGTGATTGGTACTTAATGAAACTGAAGAATACAGTGAAGATCTGTTGCGCTAGTCCAAATTTCAAAAAGATAGAAATAAATAATAATAATAATAAAAATAAACAGACTCAGGACAAGTATAAGAGGATGCAACTACCCTGTGAAGCTTCAGGAAAGCTAAAATACCATGTGAAACTTGAAAAATAGCTGAGGGCAACAAAACGATTGGTTAATAAGAATATCAGGGAAGTGATAGTTTTCATGAGTATAAAGTTGGTACACTATTAAGGGATGCATAGGAGAAAGCAGTTCTTTAAAGAACTTACTGAAAAGGCCATCAAAGAATTTTGCAGAGGAGGAAGGTAAAGAGGGTAGTAAGGTACAGAATTGCAAAATGAGTGCAAGGCCCAAGCTCAGAAACACTCCATCCCAGGGCTCTCAGAGGTCATATTACTGTGGCTGTTGAATGGTTGCTGATGATCTTTGATTACATTTTCTGTTCCTTGCTGGAGTATAGAAATGTGATCACCTCGTATATTGATCCCATGAGATTGCCGAGCTCTTATTGATTCAAATTCCTTAAAATGCTTTTGGGTTTTTGATCTAAACAACATGTCAGCAAAAGTGATGTTTACTTCTTTGCAATTCTTCTAATGTATGTTTTGAAGATTTTGAACTGGGTAGGACATTCATTTCTCATTTTGATTTATAAATTTTAACCTTTAAACAAATTGCTATATTTTTTTTGACAGATATACTTTATGAGATTATGAATGTTTCTTCCTTTTTCAGTTTCCTAAGACATTCTTTTAAATAACAAGTAAACCTTGGAATATTATATTTGGTTTTCTTATATCTATTGAGATTTTTTTTCTCTTCAACCAGTAAAAATGAATAGATATTCAAATTTTAATGAATTCTTACATTTTTGATATAAATCCAATTGGGCCATGATATTGTGGTAGCTATTTTTTATACATTGTTAGGTTTAGTGTATTTAAGATTTTTCATCTATTTTCAAAATTGAAATTAACCTATAATTTTCTTTACTCATGTTAATCTTTTTTGGCATCAGAGTACAATTAACTTCATGAAATAAACTAAGGTGAATTTATTTAAAATTTTTAAAAATGTTTTACAGCTTTATTGAATTATAATAGATAATTAGTTGCTCATATTTACAGTGTACAATTCAGTGAGTTTTTTTTAAATTATAGTTAGCATACAATAATCTATTAGTTTTAGTTGGACAGCATAGTGATTAGAGATCTATATAACTCACAAAATGATCACCCCACTAAATCTAGAACCCCTCTTTCCCCTTACACATTTATTACAACATTGTTGTCTATTTTCCTTATGTCACACTTTATAGCTCCATGACTATTTTGTAACTATCCATTTATACTTCTTAATCCCTTTGCCTTTTTTCACCGACCCCCCAACCCCCACCTCCTAGTAGCTTCTTAAACTATTCTCTGTATCTATGAGTTTGTTTCTATTTTTGTTGTTGTTATTTATTTTATTCTTTAGATTCCACATGTATGTGAAATCATGTAGCATTTGTCTTTCTCTACCTGACTTACTTCATTTAGTGCGATATCCTGTAGGTCCATCAAGGCAATATCTTTTTTCATCTCCTTACTTTTAGTCTGTGTGTGTCTTTTAATCTGTGGTAAATTTATTGTAGGCAGCATAGTAAGGATTTTGTTTTCTTATCCATTCAGCCACCCTATCCTTTGGTTGGAGCACTTAATTCTTTTCTATTTGAGGTACTTATTGATAGATATATAGTTACTATCATTCTTTATTCATGCTTTTGATACATGTTTTTTCTTCTTCTTGAAGAAGTCCCATTATTACATTTACTGTAATACTGGCTTGGTGGTGATGAACTTCTTTAGCTTTTTTTTTTTTTTCTGGTAAGTTCTTTATCTGTCCTTCAACTTTAAATGATAATTTTGCTGGATAAAGTATCTTGGTTGTAGATCTTGGGTTTCCATCACTTTGAATATTTTGTGCCAAACCCTTCTGTCCTAAAAAGTTTCTTTTGAGAAATCAGCTGCCAATCTCATGGGTATTCCCTTGTAGGTAACTAACTGCTTTACTTTTAAGAGTCTTTCTTTGTAGTAAACCTTTGGCATTTTAATTATGATGTGTCTTGTTGTGGGACTCTTTGGATTCATCTTTTTTGGGACTCTGAACTTTTGGGGTTGTATGTCTATTTTCTTCACCAGGTTAGGGAATTTTCCATCATTATTTCTTCAAATAGTTTTTCAACGTCTTGTTCTTCTTCTTCTCCTTCAGGTATTCCTATGATGCAGATGGTATTACATTTAAATTTTTCCCATAGGCTCCTTAAATTATTATCATGATTTTGGATTTCTTGCCATTCTGGTTGGGCGCCCTCCCCTTCCCCATCTTCTAGATCAATGGTATGATCCTCTTCTTTTTCCACTCTGTTTATTCCATCCAATATACTCTTCATCTCAGATAATGTGTTCTTCATTTCTGACTTGTTCCATTTTTTAATTTCCATTTCCATTTTTATGTTTTTTTATCTCTTTGTTGAAGTTCTCACTGAATTTGTCTACATTTCCCTGAATTCATTGAGCATCTTTATAACCAATGTTTTGAACTCTGCATCTATTAGATTGCTTGACTCTGTTATTCCTGGATCTCTGTTTATTCTTTCATGTGGTTTCTGCTTCTTTGTTTCCCCATTTTGGCTGCCTTTCTGTATCTGTTTCTATGTACCAAGCAAAGCTCCTAAGTCTCCCGGTCTTATTAATATGGCTTTGTATAGTAGGTGTCCAGTGGCACAGTCTTGAGAGTGGTCCAGTTGCAGGCCAAGTTTAGAACCAGCCTGTGCCCCTTTGGGGCCACTTGTTAAAATTTAGCAAGCATTCCACAGATGCTGTGCTTATAGTTGCAAGAGGCCACATCAGAAACTGAGGCCAACTGCCACCAGTGAGGAACTCAGAGCTGCTCAGTAAGGGGTACAGGATATGCTAAGGACACAATTGGATGTGGCTTGAGTAGGACCGTGAGTTGGGAGAGGTGGAGTTTCAGGGAATCCTCTGGGCAGTGTGACCTTTGTTATCCAGTTTGATGACGTCTCACCTGAGTCTACACACTGGGCGGGAGTAGGGCTCAAAAGAGAAACAATAGATATCACAGGAACTTCTGCCTGGGAGAAAGCCTTACCTCTGGCCCTGTAAATCCCTGGTGCCCCCCAAGAAGCCAACCCGGCACTGGTGCTCAGACCAGGTGAGTCTGTCAATGTGAAAGTCCAGTTGTGCAGCTGCTGTAGCCTTTGTCTCACTCAGCCACTTGGGACTGGACCACCTCACATCTTCAGCCCCTCCTACCTCCTATGGTTGCAAGGTGATTTCTAAATTCTCTCCTTAGTTGTATGGCTTCTATTTATATAGACCCCAGGTAACTCTGCTTGCTGTTTGCTCCATGTTTCCATCACAACTTTGGTGTGGTTGCAAGAAGAGATGTACAAAGCCTCTATCATTTATGCCATTTTGCCCTGAGATCAAAGTGAATTTATTTTTAAATTTCATATTCCTTAATTTTATATTTCCTTGTTTGATTAAAGCAACATAGTAATTATCCATATTTCAATTTTTAATTTTTAATTTTGGTATAGGTGGGTTTCTACCTTTTAAGTCAATGTATTTAATGGTTATGACTTTATCTCTTTTTATTTTTTAAATAGACTTTATTAACTAAAGCAGTTTTAGGGTCACAGTAAAATTGAGCAGAAGGTACAGAGATCTCCTACATACCACATCCCCTATATATGCACAGCCTCCCTCACTATCAAAATTTCACACCAGCATGGCCTGTTAGTTATAGTCAATGGACTTATATTGACACATTATTGCCCGAAGTCCATAGTTTATATTAGGGCTTGCTCTTTGTGGACATTCTATGGTTTTGGCAAATGTATAATAACATGTATCTGCTACTATAGTATCTATCATGTAAAGTAATTAAACTGTCTTAAGATTTTTAGGATCATAGTGTATATTTTAGTCCAAAACTTGCATAGTTAAAATGATCAGAAGAAGCTATTTTATCTTACCTAGATTTAATGATGAGGCTGAATAGTTTTTTGTTTTGTTTTGTTATTGTTTTAATCTTTTTGTTAATAAAACTTTTCTCCAGCCAATCTGAAGATTTAGCTTTATTCAAGTTGGAAATGGGGTAGTTTAAGTCACCAATTTGTGTGAGCCCAAATTTACCATCATATGCATTAAAATCCAAGTCTCTTGATTACTGAGATTAATAAATAGTACCCAAAGAAGTCAAAGATTTACAGCTTGCTAATCTCTCTGGTTTCAGCATTCTGGTTCCTGTAAGTTCAGCTGTGCATTTAAAAGGATGTTTGTTATATTTATTCCCCCAGAAATTCTAGTCTCTTTGCCTTTTTGTCATGGGACAGTATTTAGTTTGTCATAATCTTGGAAAGACAAATGCTTCTGAGGTCTTAAAAACTTTAAAGATGAAAAGAAATATTTAATAATTGAGATGATTAATTTATGCAAGTAATAAAGAAATAAAGAAAAAAGCATTTTATAGGTTTTAATAAATTACCCTGTGTCAGATCTACAGAGTATTATAAAGATTAGTAGGAAATACTTGAGTAAAAATCACCAGAGTTTAGAATTGAATTATTTAATATAAGTTATAAGATAAAAATCATTTTTGGACCAGGTCACTCATATAATAGAGTACCAGACAGTATGTATTTTGTCCACAATATTGGGCAACAAAGAATGTTCAACAAATTTAAGTGAATGAATGTGTAGGGATGCCGGGTTTGATATTATGCACCTCAATTTGAGGGAGACTTTTGAAAGGAGTCTCATATAGTCTTACTGGATGAGCTACAGCATAGCAGATATTGTGCTCTGTCTATATCCCCTCAATACTCAGCATTCTGATAGCTCATTACTGCAAGCACCTGCCACTTTCTGCCTGAGGACTTTTTGTCCCCAGCAGTGTGCTTGGCTTATGTACAGGAATTAACACCCCTGTGAACAGAACTCAATCAGTGAGAGACAGAACTTGGTGGCTCCATACCCCAGTTTCCTCGTCCCTCCGCAGAGTATCCTGTATCAATTTCCTTCTTTCCTTGCACTATTTACCAATCTCCTCCACCACTGCTTTCTGAGGAAAACCTCCCAAGTACAGTACCACTCCTCAAATCCCGGGGTTAAGGTCAGTTTCTTGGGGGACCCAACACAAGACATGGAGAATTATGGACTAGAGACTATAATAAGTGAATCATTTTATAAACCAAGTACTACTCATTACTTTATGTCAGTTGGATTTAGCCATCAGTTTCTAATGATACCCTGTGAAGGTATTTTTGCTTTTATCTTTCTCAATTTTGATCAGTGCTTAAATAAAAATGTAAAACGTTTCTTAATAAATTTAGAGATATCGTAGCATTGGTGTAGAGGGGGATGTAATGAATATGTTAGATGACAGACAGAATTAGAATCCATGAAATTTATAACAGCTGGAAAATGGATAAAATCTAACAAATTTTTACATTAATAGCTTAAGACCCTGCAACTAAGTCTCCTCAAACGTGTTATTAAGTGATGAGATTTTGGAGGTATTGGTTAATAAACTTGAATTTAGTTAATGTGTGTGATGCTGAAAAAGCAGGTGTGATTGTGGCTTAGGTTAATCAAGAAATACCTAGACTGAAGGATGTAGTAATGATGTTTAGTTTTACAGTAAACAGACAGTGCTGGTTTGAACATCTTGGTTTTTATAGGTAAGAAACAGTTTCCTGAATGCTAGAGAAAGGAGTCTAAAGGCACTTGGAAATATTCTGTAGAAAAAGGTAAAGTGAATATCTTTGTTTAATATCAAGAAAAGAAGAATCAGAGAACATGATAACTGTCTTCAACTGTTTAAAAATCTGACCTGTGGGAGAGGAATTAGACATTCCTAAATGACCTTTAGAGGCATTCATGACTGTATACCCAGTGTCTAATCCAATGGCTTGTATATAGTAATAGCTCAATAAATGTTTGGTGGATGAATGCAAAATTAATAACTGCATATTCATCTCATTTAACTGTGCAGTTGAGATAGAACACATACTGTTTTCATTTTCCTGTGTCTATTCATATTTTTGGACCTAATATTTGAAGCCATTCTTTGGATAGTGAAGTCAGGATGCAGGACAAATTTTCTGCCCTGTGGAATATCTCTCATATGATGTGATTCTATAAATGCAAACTATAATCATTATGATGCTGATGCCTCTTTGTAAATACAGCCTCTATTTTCCTAATCTCTTTCATATAAACTGTCCTTGAGTTCATTATCTAAAGCAGTGGCAAATGTTTGTGGTAATGTTTGCTTCAGTCTTTTGTCCTGGCCATTATATTTTCCCTCTGCATTGTGTTTGGGTAATACCGTGCTTCAGAACATTTAAATCTTAATATATCTATCAAATTTCTGATGTACAGGAATAAGTCCATTGACTTCTGTTATTAGTCTCCTCAAAACTTCCCCTATTTCCCAATAATTTTCTTCCTTTTTTTACAGCATACCGCAGGGTGTGAATCAGATTAAATTGGACAGTAAAAATTATATAATGCATTTCTTTGCTTATGCATTTTGGATCCCTTCTCTTAGCTAATCCAGTGGGACAAATGGTTCTTTTACTTTTCTTTTTACACAGATGACTACCTTAAATACATAAGATCTTACTTATTATGGAGTTGTGAGGAGGCTGGCATCCTACTGTGCTTCTTTCAGGTCCTAGCACTCTCCTGCTGCATCAGGGTTTGCATCTCATTATTTTGCAAAATCTGCATACTTGTCTGCATGTAGCACACGTTTCATCCTCAGAAATTAATACTGTGCCTAGTACATAATAAGCACTCTTTGATTATGTAATGAGTATTTGTTCAGAATCAGAGTTTTTCAAAGGTGCTTTTGGCTTTAGGAAGTCATGATTTCATTTCTAAAATTCTTTCTCAATTTGTTTTCCACCTCAGCATAGTTGAAATTAAAGTATAGCAAGTAGTATCCCTCAATTATCATGAAATTTTACACATGATTTTGCACTTTGTGTTCTTAAGAAGTTGATCTAGTCATGATATTGCAAAAACAGATATTTGGAAAACATAGATTTGGAAGATACCATTGTTTTTGTTTTGTCTTGTTTTGTTGTCAGAAGTATAACCTTGTGCAAGTCAGCTAGCTTCTATGGACCTCAGCTTCCTCACAAGTGAAAGGGGAAGACTGAATAATCCCTAAGGTGTGCTCCAGAAAAAACATTCATTAATTCTATGATTGAGAAAAGTTTCCTATAAAAGCTTTGTATTTACTTGCCCTCCCCTCTCTAGCCCCTGCAAAGGCACCCTGATCATTTTTCCTTTTCTTTGGGCCTGATTGTCTCTTCTTGTTTATAGCTGCCACTAATTTGCTCGTTTGCTTGCTGGAAAATAGCTAATTAAAACCCACTTCAGTTAACAAGCTGACTGGGACCATGCAAATGTCACTCTCTGCTGTCTGCTATTTCCGTTTATACTTTACATTATTAGTGTTGTTTTTCCTCCCTCTGTTATAATGAATGCCAGGGTAGATTTAGCGCCCTCTTCACAGGTGCGCAGTGGTACAACTGCCACCATCCCGGGAAAGCACTGCCGTGTTACTGCACTTCAGCACTTGGAGTGTTATTACCCCTGACAGTTAATGGTTTCAGACTACATTGCTTGTTAGAGCTAGATTTTTGAACAGCTTCATCTATCTTTTTGTTTTTACAGTGACTGGCCACATTAAGTATATGTGTCTGAGCTATTAGTTCCGTCTGTTCATCACATGCATTTCATTTGGTACAGGGTTCTTTTTCTCTCTCTAAAATTAGTATGTATTGTCATCCATATACTTCAACACATCGACTTTTGTTATAATTATGCTGTCACCATTGTGCTTCCACACATTTGCTAATTTATTGTAGCTAAATTAGACCTAATATTAGCAATTTTGCAGCTGTTCCTTTAGAATATACATGGCCATATATTTGTACGTTATTTAGTAATTATATTCTACAGCAAAAAAAGAAAAAAAAGATGGACCACATTTTCAAATGGGAGAGAGAGGAAAGATGGAAAAAGGGGAATGAAATAAAAACAAAGTCACCTGAGAGTGGAAAAGAGAACAAGAAAAATAAAAGAGAAAAATGCATTGTAGAAAAAGATTTAAGAGATAGATTCTAGAGTAAACAGTGAATGCTTATGGAGGACTGTGCAATTCAAAGAGCATATATATTAGATTTGAGCCTTGTAGAGAAGCAAGCATTCTCTGGGAAAGTGTTTTCTTGCCTATATTCTTCTGTTACTGTGAACATGCTACCTGCTGGAATAGCTGAGCAAAGAATACCGTAAGGAAGTGATGGTAAGGTTTTTGTGTGAATTGTCAAGAAAAGGAGATGAGCATAGGTTGCATGAGTGCTTCCATGAAAACATGGCTTATATTTAGGTACAAGGCTTAAGTGGTTTGGTTTAAAATCTTGCCTGAATGGGAGGTTTTAAGGATGAGGAAATGCGAATGGTCTGGATCTTTACACTGTTTAGAATAATAAACAAATTTAAATGTAGGTTTCTGCTTTGCATGTATCTGGAAGTGATATTCTAAGGAATAAGAAAAGTGTGCCTGCAATGTGTGCTCTGTATGTATATGTGTGTGTGTATTTTGCATTTTAATTAGTTTATGAGAGTTTAACATGAGACAAGTATCTAAGATAATACAATGCCAGTTTTAGTATAATGTATGACATAAGATAAATGGTCAGCAGGATTCTCCTAGAACACAAACTGCCCAGTGTGAATAGTTAGGTATTTTATAAAACCCCCTGGGTACTGTTTAATTTACTGAGTTAGTAATCCATTTAATGGGACCCTTGTGGTCTGAAAGAATTCCTGAGATATCTCAGGGTACATGCTACCTAGTATATTAGAGATTTGGGCATAGAATCCCTCTTAGATATTCATATTTCAATTCCAATTGGGTTATGAGAGAGATTTTCATTGCTGACTGTGCCCTGCTCTGACTGCTCTCTTCTGCTTCTTCCTAGTAGAGCTGAGTATCTCATTTCTTTTCTCTAATTGATCAAGGCCTGCTCTTCAGATCTTAGAAAACAAAACAAATTGAAATGGCTAAAACATTTTGCATTCTTACTCTTGACTGGAGTTTTGTATTTTTCTAAGGAATACTCCATTAAACTTAAAAACATGATGTACTAGTAGTGGAATTTAGGGGAGAGTCAATAGATGGGGGAGGCAAAAATTTGAGGATTTTGGAGCTCATGAAGCCAAAGCATATAGTTATGGATGCATAAACCTGGCTTTTTCTCTTTGAAAGGATAATGATCTTTCTAGAACTTGCAAGGCCATCAGTAAACCTAACCCCAGCCTCATTGACAGTAGGGATAGTCTCAGTTGGAATTTAAGGCAATGTTGATTTAATAAACAAGGATTGAAAGTCAAAGAGAAAGCAAACATCCAAAAGCATCAACAGCAAATTAAACAAGCAAACAAACAAACCCATGAGGCCCTCTTTATGCCTTGGTATTGTCCCTCTCAGCTCACATCGAATTGAAGCACCACTGTGATATGTCCTTTGCTTGAGTCATTTTTTGAGTACAGAGTGCAAGTAGAATTGGAATGGCAGGAGGAGATAGCCTGTCATTCTCCTGATAATTCTTACAGACTCCAGGCCCTTATCCCACAGGTATCCATTGACTTAGCCTAGCTTTGCCCACTGGGACAGCTGATGTTGAACACTGACTCTACCATCTGTGTCATGAAACTAAAATGGATTAAACTAAAGTTCCCTCATTCAGTTTAAATGGATTAAACTAAAATTTACCTCCTCAGGATCATAGAAACAGGAGAATGTTCCCACCTGGCTTTCTTTGTCTTGATCTTTACGGCTCCAAGCTGCTCACCCAGATACCAGGGCAAGAGAAAATGGTTGATAAAAGCAGACACAGACTTTGAGATTTGCCAAATCTTCTGATTATCTTGGAGGCTACTTCCTGGGACAGAGTCTACCCTCTCAATCAGTCAGATTCAAAGACAATGGGAAAATAAGAAATCATACATCTGAATTTCATTTAAACCCATTTCTGTTTAAATCCTTGATCATTTTTCTTCCTTGTCCCAGATTGGGTGGCATGTTGTGTTGTGTGGTGGTCAGAGACACTTTCATCATTTCTTTCAGAACATGTGCCTTTAATTTTTGCTTAGAGTTTTTACTATTCCAACTTTGCCAATTTTAGTCACAGGGCATTGTCATTTTTTGCTTTCATATTTATTGCTAGTGGTTAATTATTGTGTTTAAATTCTGTATAACTCTGGATAGAATTTATTCACCTAATATTTATTGAACTATTACTGAGTGCCTGGCATTTGTATCTTACAGGCAGTTATAGGATATCAAAAGACTCTTTTGACAGAAAATCAGTGTCTGAGATACTCAATATTTTATAGGGTTCATTTACAATCTTTAATTTTCTGCCTTCACATCATTTGTATAGGCAACCTACTCATCGGTAACCTTAATCATTACATGCTGTTTCTCAATAGGGATTGGAAGGAGAGAATGGGTCAAGATATTCTACCTCATGATGATTCAAGATCTTCTGGGCCCAAGAGAATGTGGGATAGCTTTAAAAATCTGTTACCACCTTTATCTCCAATTTTTCAACATCATGCCAGAGATTTTGATTTGTCTCCCTATTATGTATAGCAAGTGAGGCTTTTTCTTTAATTTTAAGAATTATGACACTCTAGAATGGATACCAATTAATATATACATCAGTAGGAATTGGAATGTTTGGTATTTATTTGATAAAAACAATCAGATAAAAACAGGCAAAATATTGACATGCATTGTTGCTAGCACGGGGAAAGCAGTGTTCTGCTTGAGTGATTCACCCAACAGATACGTTTGAGACTAGGGTGAAGAGTAAGAAAATCTGTTGGAGTCTTGGTGAGCTGCTGCATTAGGGACCCTGTGAAGCCAGGCAGAACATGGCTGCTTAGTGATTGGAGAGAAGCATTGAAACTGTGGGAAAACATTTTTTAAAGCTTGTATGGCCCAGTGATACAGGCCTCATGTTTTTGCTGTAAGTCACCGCTGTCTTTAGCAGGGTATTTTTAAGGACCTAGCTTTTGAATTTTTGCATTTACTCTCTTAGGCCTGTTGTCTCAAGAATTCTCTGTATGTGAGTGTGTGCATGTGTGTATGTGTTACATATCCAAAATTGTGTATATGTCCAAGTAGAATAGCTAAAATGAACTAAGAATTTCCTCACAGAGATTAATGTGTGGAAATTAAAATGCAAGCTTATATAACAACCAGAAATTTAGGATTAGTCAAAGGCTAAAAGATAAAACACCCAGGAAACTCTGGTTTTCTGATTTCTAGAAGTCTTCCAAATGTCTCAGGTTACATGGTAAAATTACGATACCCTCATTCACCTTAAGATGATACCATAAACAGTGCTTCTCAAACTTGTCTACTGAAGTAATCTTAAAGCATTCACAAAACCAGGGAAAAGAGAGTAAAGAATGGGGGGAGGGTAGTGGTACTTGTAGATACCAGCTGCTGCAGAAGAGAAAAAATATTTTTAGAGTCTAATATTTTATTTTAACCATTAATGTGCATTTTCCGTTCTATTTAACCACACATTCATGGTGATTCTAATTTTAAGTGTTTTTACCAAAAATATTTGAATACAGGAAGAAGTTTCATATTTTAATGTTTTAAAGATTAACAAATGAGCTACCTGAAAAAAAACAGCCGTGTAGGCATAATTGTATCCCGTTTTGGAAAGAATCACCTTTATCACTGGTTTTTGAAAGGAAATTATGGGGAAAAATTAAGAAGAAAGGTTAAAGGGGAATTTTAATAAAGATCAATGTTGCAATTATCTCGAGAGCAGAAAATAATAAGAGCTATTACCTTAGGCTTCAGAATGTTCTCCAGGAGAGATAGTTTTATACTGCTTTGCAAATTTTGATTATAAGAGAATTTTCTTTTCTACTATTTCAAAACTTTCTATTGCCCAGCAAAATAAATCAGTTAGCCTCTCTCTTCTTCTGATTGAAGTAAATAAGCTATGGAGAAGTAAAATCTACTCTTTTGACATAGCATCTTTGGGAAGATGGACCAGTGGAGGATAGACCTTGTGTTTTATAGAGAAGAGCAAGAGGAGGGAACATATGAAATCAGAGCCACAACGTGAGGTTTGCTGAATGTACCAGCACCAACTTCCTGCTCAGACAGTGTCCTCACAATGAATTCGAGTCCTTCATCTGTTCCTAAACAGGAACTTTGGTAGCGACTCATCTGCAGAGGCCACTTGTCCTGTGAATGCCTGCTATCTTAAGACCTTGGATAGGAGAATTGGTATGTGCTTAGAGGGCTGAGATGGTTGATGTCACATTCTTTATACTCAAGAATTTTGCCTCTTTTCCCTTTATTAGAAATGTTTACTGCTAAGAAGGCTCCATTTCATTGGCTCATGTGCAAGGGTTAGGATAATTCCCTGTTTTTAATTCCTTTAAATAATAGCCTGAGACCAACTAAAAAGATGAACAAACAAAATCTAACATTTATTGGGTCCTCTGTGTTTAAGGCTCTGTGCTATTCACTTTCAGAGCCCCGCACAAAATAATACAAAGTAGATATTTTTGAGGTATGACCTTCTCTAGACAATATCATAAAATGAAGTCAATTTACTAATTAGACTGCCATGCTCATTCACTTGGGAATATCGGGAACTTTTTAAATTTTGATAAATACACTCTTTACGAGCTAAATTCAATGTCACAATTTAGTCAAAGTTGGCTGGCTTCTTTTTACATAATTTTGCAAGTTGAAAACCATTTTGTATATATTTTCTTATCATGAGTGGAGATAAGGCAGATTGCCTTAGAGCACTAGCATTAAAGACTAATTCCACAGGATAAGTGCAATGGAAGCAAAGGTGACATTTTAGTCAAAATGCCTCTCTAAGAACCAAAAGGAATGAAAGCAATCTGGTGCCTCCTTGCTTGAGCTCAGTGTGTATACTTCTGACTCTTGAATAATTTTGTCGTCTTTGTTTCATGTTCCAAAGTCTAATGTGATATGTGGACATAATAAAAATTCAATGTCTGGTAAATAAATATAATTGCTGATTTCAGCATTATTATAAGTAATCACAGAAATTCTTATACTCAGGGCCTGATGAGTAATTTAGCTGTCAGTCCTATTCTTCAAAATATTTAAGCATTGATAATCTATCAGCTACAGAGCTACCTGCACTAAATAACCAGCATAAAGAAACTCTGTAATTTTAATATTGATTCTGTGATTAACATATAAGCTGTTAAAACTGTAGCTAAGAATAATTACATGATTTTTAAAAAATTTTATCAATACCAGGTTTTCATAGAAATGAAATATCTAATACATGTGAGGAAAGGAGCTTTTCAGAATTTGTAGTAATTAGAACCAGAAATATAAATCATTTAGGACAAATGCTTAATTCAACCTGTTACATCTAATTAATATGTAAATAAATAATATTAAGTAACCAGTGATGGAAACAAATATCAGGTACTTTGGAGAACAAAGGACAAAGTAAACTCATTATCTAATAAGTTTCTTAACGTGTGTTCTCAACGACTTTAAAAATTATGTTAATATAAGATAATGCAAACATATAGAGAACCAGAGAAAATAATACATAATGGTCATTTATCTACCACTCAGTTTCTTGAAATTTAATATTATTCCATACTTGCTTCAGATATTTACATAATAAAACATTACTAATATAGATGTCACCCCTTTGATAAGCCACTTTCATCCTATGTTCTTCTTTTCTTCTTACTGGTCCATTTTATCACCTAAGTGGTCCATTTATTTTATCCTGAGGTTGGTGTCTATTATCTGCATACATGCTTTCATGTAATTAATAAATATCTATGTTTCCATAAATTATGGCTAATATTATTTTGCATGATATAAACCTCTATATAATTTTTTATACCATAGATATATTTATCTAAGTCACCTCTTTTGCTTAAATTTTTAATTTTTTATATTTATACAATTGATCACATATATAGATGTAGATTAAACTGTGATATTTGTACATATTCTTCTGTTGATGCATATTTAAGTTGTTTGTAATTTTTTTTGCCATTACAAATGCTACTTTAGAGATTCTTGTACATTTCCCCTTTTGCTCATATTCAAGAGTTTCTCTAACCTGGGCTAAGGAACAGGTTATTAGGTTGACAAGTATGCTGGCTTTATTTTTATTAGATACTGGCAAGTTGCTCTCCAAATTGTATAAATTTGTACCCAAACCACTAGCAATGTATTAAAATTTACCTTTTTCCACATCTTCTCCAACACTTGATATTGCTAGGTTTTAAAATATTTTCCAATCTGGTATTATTTTGCATCTCACTGTTGTTTTATATTTTCTTCATTATTAATGAAAATGAGCATACTTTTACATATCTTTTGACAAGAGTAATGGCCAAATTTTTAACAACTAGTACAGCATATATCCCAACCAATAAAGGAGGACACTAATCATTAATACTGAGTATGGCCATATTGATATATACTTGTTAAATTAATTCAATTTGTTGATGATGTGAGTCTCCTCATTTTTAGTTGCCTATTCCTCCTCCTCTTTTTTAAAAAATCAATTATTTATAGATGTTCTTAATAAATTTTGGACACCATTCATTTATTGGTATGTGTGTTACAAATTTCTTCT
This sequence comes from Eidolon dupreanum, assembly GCA_028627145.1. NCBI lineage: Eukaryota > Metazoa > Chordata > Mammalia > Chiroptera > Pteropodidae > Eidolon > Eidolon dupreanum. Next base: position 65,841,577 of record CM053502.1, on the reverse strand, counting down.
CACAGTCTGAGGCTAGGATTATCACTTGCTTTAAGATGTTTTACGGATATGATTTTTGATTTAACATAGTAAAATTTATTAATTTTTTCCTTAACTCAAAGGATTAGTTTTTAAAGTGATTTTTGGAGTAGAATGTTTTTAGATTCATAGATCAATTTGTAGAAATTGTCTTAACATTGATTCACTATATGTATGAACATGGTTTAGTTCTCCAATATTTCAGATCTTCAGTAAAGATTTTTTCATGAAGATTGTTCAGAATCATATTTTAGATTTATTCCTAGGTTTTGTTGCTGTTGTGAATAAAATATTTTTTCTTACTGTAAAAAAACATGACATATAATAATAATTCTTATGTTTGTTTGAATAGTTAGTTGCTGAATTCTCTTAGATTTTTGATAGTCATATTATTCTCATATTAGAAGAGTTTTATCTCTTACTTTCCAGATTAATTCTCCTTATTTCTTATTTTTTGCTCATGATTTTAAACCCATTAAAATCATTTCTCCATTAAATGCGATATGCTACAGGATTTTCATACTTATGCTTAACCAACTCAAGGAAGTTAATTCTATTTTGTATATATATATATATACACACACACACACACACACACACACACACACATACATATATAAAATATTATGATAAATTTGCATTTATCATACATGAATTTTGAATTTTATAGTTTTTTAAAAATAACTTTTTATTTTCAATTACAGTTGACATACAATATTATATTATTTTCACATGTACAACATAGTGATTAGACATTTATATAACTTACAGAGAGATCACCAGATAAATCTAGCATCCATCTGACAACATACATAGTTATTAGAATATTGACTATATTCCCTATGCTGTACTTTACATCCCCGTTACTATTTTACAACTACCAATGTATATTTCTTTATCCTTTCTCTTTTTTCATCTAGCCTATAATTTTTATTTTCGTTTTGATTATGTCAGATTTTGTTATTAAGACAATACTGGTTTCATGTAGTAATTTGGGTGCCAGTATAGGTGTTCCTTTAGGTGTTATAAATCTGGCCTATTGAATCATTTGCACCTGGTATCTTTTTGTTGGGGAGCAGATAGAGTGGAGATTTTGATTACTTATTCAATTTATTTAGAGCCTATTGTCTTATTTATATTTTCTATTTCTTCTTCAGTCAGGTTTTCCAATCCATATTTTTACTAGAAAACTCTTCTTCATCTAAATTCTCAAACTTATTTGTGTGAAATAGTTCATAATATTTTCTAAAATATTTGCAGTTAGAGTAATTATATTTTCTAATATCTCCACTTGTGCTTTTTTATTGGGAAAAGTGGAGCATTCTAATAAGATCTATAGATTACTTAATAATATTGTAATATTATATAATTCTGTTATATAATATTATAAAATATAATAACATTTCCTGGTTTTAATAATTGTGCTATGGTTATATAAGATGTTAACATTAAGGGGAACAGAATGAAAGAAATTTATACAGAAATTCTCTGTGCTATTTTTGCTACTTTTAAAAAGTCTACTATTATTTAAATATTAAAAATTAGAAGAGTAAAAAGAAAACCTTCTCTTTGCTTTTGAGAGGTCTAGAAACAATGAACAACAGCTGCAATGAGCCCATCTGTCGATACTGTGGCCTTTCAATACTATTTGCTATTAAAAGTTACCAATGTTCCTTTGTCAAATCCCTGATTTCAGGTCTCTGTCAGAAAATGTATATGATCTTGGGACATCTTATCATAACAGAAAGCAAGAATATTAAAAACTAACTGGGTTAGGTCAAAAAGACTTTGGAGTCAACTTGAAAAGTCTCCCACTGGAGAAAGTTGGGGCAATTTGAACTTCAATAAGGATAATAGCTGCAAAGGATTGAAATATAAATTATGTTTAAATCCATGATTTCATAATAATGCTGGTGGTGGAGGGACCTAATTGGTTGCCTTTGGAGGATGTTAGGAAACTTACTCATAATTTTGAAGTCATAAATAAGGGGGGAAACAAACATGCTCCTGCCTTTCCTATGTAACAATCTCAAAGTAATCAACGGTTGATAAGGGAAAGTTTCTTTTTATAGAAGTATTTCAGCTAATAAATGAAAATAAGTGATAGGATTAGAATATTGTGAAACTGTGATTTTTAATAAGAAGAATATTCTTAGTTTTCATCCTGTTTCTGGCAGAGCTTATAAAACCCTTAGAATTTCCTAAGTGATGAAAGCAAAAAAAAAAAAAAAAAAAAGTGTCTTTTGTTATGTTAATGAGGTGACTTTGAGAAAGTATCTAAGAAGAAATGCAGGTTGTTAGAGGAGCCAACCATAGATTACAAGACTAGAACTTTGAGTCCCACCCAAGACCACCCAGAAGAGAGAACGGAGAGGTTAAATCAATCACCAGTAGCCAGTGATTTACTCAGTCATGCCTCCATGATGAAGCCTTCATGAAAACTCAAAAGGACAGGGTTCAGAGAGCTTCCGGGTTAACGAACACATGGAGATGCTGGGAGAGTGGCATGCCTGGAGAGGGCATGGAAGCTCTGTGACCCTTCCACATATCTTACCCTTTAAAGTTCTTCCAAGTGGATGTTTACTTGTATTCTTTACCTATCATTTTATAATAAACTAGTAAATATAAGTAAACTATCTTCCTGAGTTCTGTGAGCCACTCTAGCAAATGAATTGAACATGAGGAGGAGGCTGTAGAAACCTCTGATCTATGTGTGTGTGGTGGGGATCACCCCCCTCTACACACACATTAGAATTGATGATTAGAATATCTACTTAAATGTCATAATGGATTTTAATGGATCTAGGCAATGATTACCAAAGGCTGCTAACATCATAAAAGGGGCAACCAATCATTGTGTTTCTCTAGATTGAAGTATACAGCACTACCTATGAAATAGTCTTGTTAAAATTTTTGATCTTGAATCTGAATAAACATCTAGATTTAACTATCATTTTGAAGGAAAGAAACATGTTTAAATAATTCCATTGGGATGCAAAATCAAAACGGCGAGACTTGCTACTACCACAGAGTTTTTTCAAAAAAACAATTGCAAAGAAAAAAAGATTTAGGGGTAACTTCTACATGAAAATGTCTTAAGAGGCATATCAACTCAGTATAATACATAAATTTCATTTGGATTTCGTTTTAAAAATATTATTAAGAAACTATAGGGTTAGAAAAATATAAACACTAATTAGATATTTGATGATATTAAGAAATTGGTATTAATTTTAGATGTGATAATATGATGTGGTTAAGTTAAAAAAAAAACAGTACCTAGCCTTTAGTAATGCACACTAAAAGATTTAAAGATGGAATATTATTGTTTGAGGTTTACTTTAAAATAATAAGAAAGGAATGTGTGGGGGTAGGTATATAGTTGAATAAAGACCTGCTATGAGTTGATAATTGCTGAACTGGGCATTATGTATACTATATTATTCTCTCTAGTTTTGTATTTGTTTGGAACTTTTAAAACTAAAATTAAAAAAATACCAATTAGATTTTTTTTGAGAGAAAGTTCAGCTTATGGTATGACAACAACTTTTATCCCATATGCCAATAATTCCCATGTTCTCCCCCAAATTCTGGTATATAGTAAATAAACCAGATGCTACAGGTGGAGGGCCTGTTTACTCTGCATGTTCATCAAAGTCACAAATTTATTCAAATATCTTGCAATAAGGAAAAGCAAGATGTGTTTTTATAGCACTTTACCTGCACAAACCACATTTTTTTTAAAAAACTACTTTTGGTTTGTTTCTATTGGCTCATCGAAATGTTTATGGGACTCAATGAAATGTTTGTGGGTAAAATCTATTTGCTAAAAAAACATTTCTTAGTTTTTTTCTTAAAAATTTGTCAAACCTACCCCTACTCTCCCTTATGAATTAGAAGTGAAAATAGAAACTTGATATAAAGACTCTTTGACTTTGTATTTTTAAATAAAACAAGAGAAATAAGAGCGTTATGAGTCCAGGCAACTTGATTCTCTTGGTTTCAAGATGAAACAGCAATTTTTCAATGATTAGAAAATATATATGTTCTTTTCTATATACCTAAGATCAAAGTACAGCTGAATTATCAGATCTGACTCCTAATTTATGAGGCCATGGATTAAAATATATATATATATATATATATATATATTTATCAAAGTAATGCTTTAAAATGGCTAAAATTCAAATAGAACTTTTCATGAAAATTCACAGAACTTTTCATTAAAAGTAACTTAACTCTAGTTTTACCCGTCCTCTCTATCATTTCTGCTTCTCAAAGGAAAACACTAATTTTAGTTATCCTCTCAAGCATATGGGAGGATACTCTTTGGCACAATCATATTATTTATCCCAAAACATGCTGATACATTTTTATTTTTATTTTGTTACCTCCTGATATTATCTATTGATTATAATAGAGGAAACCTTAACCTCCTTAAACCTTAAGCTTTAACCACCCAAATTTGTTTTCTCTTTCCTCCCAAATTAGCTATTTAGTATTTCTATATAGTTGGTTACAATTACAATTTCAAAAGACACACTTAACATTTCTGTTTATTCTTCCATTAACCATAAGCAGTGCCCCCTGACTCCTTGTTTTGTATTTTCATGTCTATTAGTACAACCAGCCTTATTTCCACCTTATATCCTTCCTACTACCTTCAAAAATTTATCCAGCTCTAACTTTGCTTATATATAATCAAGCTTTCTAATATTCACATTTAGTACTGTAACAATGTTCTATGGGTTGATTATAGAATAACATTAACTCTATCTAGTATTCTGATTTCTATTTATTGAGACCTACAGAGTTTTTATCCTATCTCTTTTCACCTTCATTTACCCTTCACGGCCACAATTCCTTACTTAGCTAGTTTAGATTTAATCATTATAACAACTCCCCTTCATAATTTTCTCCTCCCTTTCTTTTATTTTATTCATATGGCAGTACCTTATTCCTGGTTATATCTACATCTTCACCTGCTGTGTCAGTACCTGGATGCTTGAACATGTCTGAAGGTAAATGTACAACTGAGTTGACTGGTCTCACTTTACTTTCATGACCACTAAAATAAAATCTATCCTTATTATAACCCAGAGTATATATTATATTTCTAGTTTATTCACACTTTGCTTTTGTAGGCACTATTTTATTTCTTGCCTTTAATACTCCATCTCTTTCCTCATACTCACTCTTAGAGATGACCTTGTTTTAAATTTCATTGATAAATTATAAGCAAAGGCAAGAGAACTTCTAAAGGTTCTGACCTCACATCTACCATCTTACCTTTATCTGTCTTGTGACTATGAATGAATTGTTGGTGCTCGTATCTAAAAACAGCCTCTATAATTATGTCCTAGTTACTATCTGTCTATTCTTACTTTAGGACATTGCTTCAACAATTAATCATTTCTAGCTCCTGCCTTGTCTTCCCTTATGAATCATGTCATCAGTGTACACACATTTTAATTTATTACATCTAAAAAACTCCCTTTCTTGACTTACCTTTCAAGTTAATTCTCCATTTATCTAAGGATCAAACTTTGGGAAATAGTTGTATATGAGGTTATAGTAAAAACCATTGAATTGTGCACTTTAAAGAAATGAATTGTATGGTATTTGAATTATATCTCTATAAAGCTGTTATCAAAAAATGAGAGTTGTATAATCTGCTTTTTTTCTCATTTTTCTTTTGAGCCTACTCCAGTCTTTCATTCCTGCCACACCACAAAATAGCTATTATAAAGATCATCATTGATTTGATTTGCTAAATACAATGGTCTCTTGTTAGTCCTCCTCTTACTTTACTCATATTCAGTTTTTGACACAGTTGATCATTCTTTTTTGAAGCTTTTTTTTTCCTTCACTTTTTTTCTTCCTGGATACTCGAACCTCCTCTTCCCTCACTGGCTGATTTGGCTTATCTAGCTAATCTTTCTAATGTAGAATGATCCAGGGTTCAATCCTATTATTTATTCTGTTCTCCAGCTATACAAATTTCCCAGGTCTCATTCGTTTATGTTTTTAAATTGCATCTATAGGCTATTGAAATCCAAATTTATATATTAAACCTAATTACTCCCCTGAACTTTAGATTCATATATCCCATTGTTATATCCATTTAGATAACTAACAGATAGCCACTATTCAATATCTGTACTTGAATATTTAATATCCATCTTGAATTTATATGTTAAAAATGAAATATTCTTCCTTGCCCAAACCTGCTTCTCCTTCTTCTTGGTCAACAGCAACAGCATCCTTCTATTGTCTCTGTTCAAAAATGTTGAAGCTATCACTGACTTACCTCTCTCTCACACTTCACAGTCAACCAATAAACAAGTCTTGTGCATAAGCTGATCATGTGTTGCCACTGCCAACAGTTTCCCAGACTGTATTCATCTCCCTTCTTTCTCATTCAATCTATTGTTGACACAGTATTTAAAGTAATCCTTTTAACATTAAGTCAGATTGTTTTGTTCCTTTATTCCAAATAGTGTGGTAAGATATTTTCTTTGCTTGGGCTTAGAGCTTAGTTTCAAGTTAGAAAAATGATCTCCTACTAATGATTCTTTTTGTTATACAGTCCACCTGACTAATTTGTCTTAAATTCTTCCAGACTTTTAATTATTTTAACCTTTTCTTCAATTTATTCTAAAGCTAGAAATCTCTCTTTTTGCTCCTTTCCAGTTGGATGCTCTTTAGGATCTGAATGGATATTACTTGGAACTTCATTGGCTACAGTTTTGATTTTACACATTGTTTCCTGGATCCCTTCTTTGCCTTGTTTTCTTTGCAAAATATGTAGGAATATGTCCAAAGAAACTTCCCAAGAAAGAATGAAATGTCTTTATTATGATTTAACTGTTGAGTGTTTGGCTGGATATAAAATTCTAGGTTGAAAATCAGTTTTCCTCTTTGTAAGACTGACTGTACTGTCTTTCAGCATCCACTTTTGCTGATGAGACACACAATGACTTATGATTCTGGTTTTATGCACCCAACTATTCTTGTCTTCCTGGAATTTTAGGATCTATTCTTTGGTGTTTTGAGATCTCATAATGAGACGTACAATTTCCAGAGTTCTTCATTTGTTTGTGTAGACCAAAGTTTTTGATCTATATCATATTTCTATTTCTTGAGGACTATCCTTTAATAATTTTTATTATAAGTATTATAAGTGATTAATTCCCTCAATTTATTTGTTTGTCTTAGAAAGTCTTTATTCCTCTTTTATTTTTGAAGTATGCTTTTCTTGAGTACAGAATGTTTTTTTTAGCATTTAAAGATTTTATATTCTTTCTTGCATGCATGGTTTATGATGAGAAATCTGCTGTAAATTTTTTCCTTTTTCCTCTGTAGATAATGTCTTTTTTTTTTCCTGACTGTCCTTCAAGATATTCTATGTCTGTAGCAACCAGGAGCTTATATTAGTACACTCTTGGCTTTTAAAAATTTATTAAAAAGTGTAACTGAATCTTCTTACTAGCTTATATGGTATCTAGGTGTATCTTCCCTAGATTAGCAAATACTTTCTACTGTTGATTTATTTTCCATTTTCTTTATAATTCTCCATTTATATCTTTAAATGTCTTTTATTGTCATTTATGGAGTCAAAAATGGGAGAAGAAGATGCTTATATTCCTTCCTCTAACTTGAGCTGGAAACTACCATTTGTAATTTTTCATGTCATTTAAGACATTTATTCAACTACTCGATGAAAATGTGTTGAGGTCCAAATATATGTTGTGCCAGCACTCAGAAATTTCAAAATGAATTAACATTCTTTTCCCTCAAGGATATTAAACATTTTTTTCCCCTCAAGGAATTTTCAGGTAAATGTGGTGATAAATGTGGGTAAGTTAATGATTATTAAACTTTATAACTCAGGCTAATATCAAGGTAAATAAAAGTTACATGAAGTTCACTTTCTAATAAATTAATCATATATAACGAGATTAATCTTCAAAAACTATCACTTTAAGATGATAATTCTCAAATATAGCCATGTATCTAGGTTGTGATGGGGAGCTTCTGAATCAGAATTTTTTGGAGTACATACAGGCATTTGTTGTTGTTGTTTTAAAGAAACAAACTTCCAGGAAGACCAGATACTCTGTTAGGCTTGGGCACCTTTGCGTTGATCAAGCCACTTCCTTGCTCTCAAAGCTGTGGTTCCTCCGTATTGCTTGCAGAATGTATTCTAAAATTTTTGACTTAGCATTCCAGCTAACAATTACATTTTCAAGAAGTGTCTACCCACTTAACCAAGCCCTTTTAATCTGATCGGGCATCCCACTATTCTGTCTAGTATATATGCACAATCAGTTTCTTCTGATGAAATTCTAGCCCTCCATTATTTCTTCTTATATTATCAAATCTACTATTCAAATCTCATTTCTCCATAAATACTTTCCTCATCATTCAAGTAGACTGTGGTTTTTCAAATTTTTGAATTTTCAGCATATTTTCATGTTATTTTTTGAGCACCCAGTATGTGACAGACTACAGAAATTACTAAATGCATATGAATAATTGAGGCATTATCTCTGAAGGTGGAGGATTTTCAGTCTAGTGGGAAAAGAGACAATGATACAACAGTAATGACAGTATGTTAATTGCCTTCTGAACTAATTTTTGCAGGATGAGTCTAACATACAGGTTGAGAAGACAGAAAAGAGGGAGAAGGTGGTTTAGGCAGAAAGAAAAATATGTATAAAACCATAAAACTGGAAGAGAATATTAGTATTATTGTAAGTAGAACACTGGGTATGTTCCAAGGTCATCAAGAATAATGAAACTGGAGAATTTAACAGCAAAAGACCACTAAAATACTAGAATTCTTACTAAGGAATCTTATAAGAAATGAGAAACTATTGAGGTATTATAAGATGCTGGGCAAAAGACATGATCAGTTTGTATTTTATATATTGATAGAACTGGCAGAGGCATTAAGATTGGATTTCATTGGAGACAGTGAGAACAGTTAAAAGACTGTTACAATAATTGAGGTGATGGATCATAGAGACTGATGGGCATCTAAGCCAAGGTGTTGGCAGTGGAGATTGAGAAGAGGAGACAGATTAGAAGTAAACTAAAGAAAATTAAAAAGAATGGGTGGGAATGATTTTAAGAAGGGAATGAGAACCTGGGTTGGTGATGGAATTATTACTGGAAGAACAGAACTTTGTATCAGAAACAAATTTGGGATAAAAAAATGTGTTCATCTCTGATTTTGTTGATTTTAGAGTATGCTTTCAATTTTAGATTTATAACAGGCATTTGAATGTACAGGTCTGGAGTCTAAATGAGAAATTAGGGTGAAGGTACTGGTATGTGAGGTAACAGTATATTAGATGGAAGATGCTTTCAAGTGGGTAGTATGAGAAGAACCAAGGATATGTGGTGGCTGAACTTGTACGAATGCTGACATATAAAGCACAAGCAGAGAAAGATGATCCCACACAGGAACCTGGATAGAAATGACCAGAAAAATAGGAGGAAAAAGTGGAAGGCAATGTTTATTATAGAAGGCACAAAAGAGAGAATCTTAATAAATTAGGAATACCCAAGTGTGAAATTCACAGAGGAATTCTACAAGTGAAAAATTTTAAAACAACATCAAATGTATTAGATTTAGCCATTAGGAGTTCATTGGTCACTTGGGTAAGAGCAATTTCAATGGAGTGATGAGGTGGAAATTAGAATATAATGAATTGAAGAGAGAACAAACAATATATAAAAAAATAAGGACAATAAATGTAGGAAACTTGTTCCAGAAGCTCTGCTGATAGAGGGGGAGAAAATAAGAAGATAATGATTCAGGCTTTATGTTTTGGTTTCTTCAGATATGTGAAATTGGAGCTAGTGTATATACAGACAGGAAAAGGCAAGAGTGAAAGGAGATTTGGAGAGGAAATGGTTGTTGAAGAGAAGAAATGGTTGAGTAGAAAGGAAGAAAGGGGATGAAATCTAAAGCCCAGAAGAGATTGACCTCAGAAAGAAGAAATATTTCTTCCAAGGACTTTCAACTAGTATTGGAAGAAAAATTTGTTAATTTTAATTTCATGGACTAAACCTTTATAGCCTACATTGTAAACAAAGCACTAGAAAGCGTTAAATTACTGTATATTTTACTCTATTGAATTTTGTAAAAAGCCGTGGTACATTTGTTATATAAGGGGAAAACTCAGACAACTACCACATTTCTTTAGTAGAAACCATGTTGTTTAGGGAGGTGAAATTAGCAAGAAATGCGTACTCATTTTTAGTGATCCCAATGTAATAATGAGATTGAAAATAACACCAATGACTGAACCAACTAGAGTTAATTAAAATTGATCTTATTTTTTAACACCAGGAAGTGCATGATGAAAAACAAGATTGATTGTTATGTTAGTTCACTTCGTTTAAAGACTTCTAATAATCTAAGATGATGAAGCCAATATAAAATTACAATTTCAGAGTCAACATTTTAATAATACTATCAAATCTAAAAAATTAATTTAAATTATACAAGCAAGTCAGTGTATTCTGTCTGCTTGCTACAATGAAATGAATTATTGTTTAAATGTCAGTTGTTCAAAACTGACATTTAGTCTGGGCCTGAAAGAGACATAACAAGCTAGGCTTTTCTTTTGGGAAAATGATATCGAAACCAGAGGATCTTAATGTAAACCATTTCCTTTTGGTTCTTACTCATCAGAGACACCAGCATACTACCGTGAATGTACTCCTAATAGCCTTAAAGATATAGAGTGTATTTGATCTGATTGATTTTCTGAGATTTTAAGGAGGTTTTTACCATGGTTTAATTTCTAACAAAATTATTTCTGTGCTTTCAAGATGAAAGCTGAAAAAGGAATATCAATAAGCAGAATAAATCAAAATATTTATCCACGAAAATAGAAGTTAGGAGGTGTTTATATTCAAAACCCATAAAGTTTTAGTTTTGATAAGAGAAATAACAAGATGGATGTTACAGACCGTATTTCATAGTCACTTAAGTAATGGTTCTAAATAGCACTTTCTCAAATTTAACACACTATTCAGTAATAATCTCCAGGTGAATCACCAAAGGTTTATAATATATTCTCAGTTACCAATGAGGGGAATGAAATTTTCAAATATGAATTTAAAACTGATCAAAATGTAGCATTTTAGTTATAACTGTATTTTTATGTACTTTAGTTATATGGTAGATAGATATCTTTATGTGATTTCTAGTTACTTTCTTTCAGGATGAACTGGCTCAGAGAAAGCCATCATATGTTATAACTTTTAGACTAAAGCTAATTATGAAAAATATCAGAAAAATATTCATGACATTTTTATAAAAATACAAAGAAGCGTTATAAATAAATCTTGGAAAATAAGGTATCAATCGACTTTTTCTAAGCCAATAATAGAGATAAGGTTTTTGTTGTTTAGTAAAATTAAGCCATAATAAGGAGGTATCTTGATGGTCGTTTGACAATATTTTTCACATCTTTTACATTCTTATTGATTTTCTATATACTTTTTCTATACATTACTAAGAGTGAAGTGTTAAACTTTTCAACTTAATCGTGGATTTTTAAATTTCTTTTTCTGTTTCAGGTTTTGCTTCATGTATTTAGAAATCCTATCATTAGGTACATACACATTTAAGATAGTTTGGTCTTTTGAATTATCCTCATTATCATTATGTCTCTATTCCTGGTACTATTCCTTGTTTTGAAGTGTATTTGATCTGATATTAATACAGTCACTTCAGATTTTCTTTGAGTATTTGCATGGTATATTATTTTCCATTCTTTTAAAGATTTCTTTTGTTATATAAGTGGATTTCTTATAAGTAGCATATAATTGGATCCTGAATTTTTAATTCAATCTAAATATTCACTTTTTAATTGAGAAGTAATTATATCATGTAATTATGAATATGATTGGTTTTAAATTAATGATTTATTTGCATTCTTTTTATGTTATCTACTTTTATTTTCTTTTTCTCCATTTCATTTCTTCTTTTGGATTATTTTAAAATTCCATTTGTCTTTACTGTAAGGTTATTAGTTATATCCATTTTTTGAGGAGGTGCTTGCCCTATCATTTATGATATATATCTTTCACTTACAATGGTCTTTCTTGAAATAACATTATACTGCTTCAGAGTATATGACTCTTAAAATTGCATACTTTCAATTCTTCTCTTACATTGATTGTGTTATTTTTCTCACACAATTTACTTCTATACATCTTATTAACTCCAGAATACATTCTTACTATTTTTATTTTTGATGAGCAATGTCTATTAAAAACAATGGTAAGAAAAAGTTCCATATTTACCCCCATTTTCACTATTTATGGCTCTCTTCAGTTATTTATGTAGGTCCAAATTTGCATCTGGTATTAAATTCCTTCTGCCTAAACAGCCTCTCTTAATGTTTCATTTTTATATCATTTAGAAATGAATTCTATCAGATTTTCGTTATCTCAAGGAGTTTCTATTTTACTTTCATTATAAAAGATTGAAGAATATTTTCAGTAGCCATAGATCTATATCTATGTCTATATTTATATCCATATCTGTGTGTGTGTGTGTGTGTGTGTGTGTGTGTGTGTGTGTGAGAGAGAGAGAGAGAGAGAGAGAGAGAGAGAGAGAAAGAGAGAGAAAGAGAGAGAGCGCGAGAGTGAGTACAAGTGTTCCCAGAGATTTTTAGATCTTTTAAAAAAGTTTTCTTTTGTTAATTTTGGAAAATTCTTAGCCATCATTACATCAAATATTTCTTTTGTCTGCTCCCCATCTTTGCTTTCTGGGACTCACATTACACACACACACACACTTTTGAATACCCTGTTTCATTTTTTTAAGATCTCTGTGCTTCAGTTTGAAGAATTTCTTTTGGCCTTTCTCCAAGTTTAATATTTTTCCCTCAATTATAATCTAGCCTGTTGATTAGCCTATCAAAAGTGTTCTTCATCTCCCTTATTATTATTTTTTCTCTAGCATTTCCATTTCACTCTTAAATTTCTCATCTGTTTATGAACTTTGTCCATTTCTGCCCCTACATTCTTTAGAGTATTAATTATAATTATTTTAAATCTCTATCTAACAATTATAACATGATAATGAATAAACTATTGCCTGCAACTCAATATCAAAGAAAAACATTGTTGCCTTGGTTTATACATGAGCTTCTACTTCAGAACACCAGTGAATTGAGCTGGAGCATATGGCCTATGCTAGACAATGCCTAAGGGCCTCTTCTCATGCTGTAACTAAAAGCTGAATAATACCACCAGTTACAATATGTATCCAAAAGCAAAGAAAGGAAAACAGTTCAGCCTATGGTTCTGGCAATGTGGATGGAAGATGAAGATGAATAGAGAATAACAGTGTGGTGCATGACTCTATAATTGCAGTGAAAATGTGAGCAAATCAATATCTTGCTATCCCTAGAGGAAGGAAGGAAGCTGTGTTAGAAGGAAGGACCTGGGGAAGATCCCTCCTTAGATGCCTGCACTTAAGATAAAGGTAAATTATTTTTGTATGGATTTTAAAATTTATATTATGTTAGCTTCTGAAATATCTGGATAAGGCTTACTCCATTCAGATTGAGATTAACAGTTTTAAGTTTTATTTAATAAAGGGGTTCTACAGCTTAAAAAATGAATAAGTGAAAAATTACTTCTTTAGAAAGCATTTGGATAAAATAACAATATAAATGTGAAAGAAAAGACAAAGTTGTAAGAAATAAGGAGAATTGAAAGGTATCTGTATAGATAAACTATACTATTTAAGAAATTTGCACAAACCATTTCTTTTCCATAAATAAATATATTCAGAAGTTGTCCTCATAGTGTGCATGACAACATCCATCAAATGTAATTTTGACTAAATTCCTGGCTCCTTCATAGTCAGAGAGTTTAATCTCTATAAGTTTATAAGCATGATACCAAGAAGTACTTCTTGACAAAAAGCATATTGTATAGTTTTGTATAGTTTAGTAAAAATAATGTACCGTTATGAATGGACTGTATGTCTAGAGAAGAAAGGAGAGTGTTGAGGTAGAGGAGGGTAGCCAGCAGCTTAAGTGAAATCTTAAGAATCAATCACTGTAAATGCAAAATATCCAGTTAAAAGGGTATTTGGCCTTTTTTGATTCAACATTATTACCTGTAACATTCTACATATCGCATATCTACACTGATTTAATTTTATATTAAAGTAATGACATACACATAAAACTAGCCATTAAGTATAAAACAGTAAAGTCATTTGCAAATTTTCCTACAGCATAATAAATTAAGCATGGAGAATACTAGGAATGCAATTTGCAGTCATTTATAATGCAGTGTTTTATGTTAATAATTCAAAATCACATGCTATTTGGAGACACTTCTAATTAATGTATTTATGAAATTGTCAACTGTGACTGTTTTGGTTCCATTTAGCTAAACATTTCAACAGAATTTGCTTGTTGTTATTTAGTGTTTGCCTGATGGCTCCAGCAACATCAAATGTAGGAATAATGGAAGATGGTTGTGCAGGTTATTTTTCCCATTGTTCAAACCCTTTTCTGATCACATCTCCAAACAACTCAAGTCAATGACTGCCTTTTCCTCTAGTACCAAACCCAAATGCTTCAGAAACTTTGTTTAAAAGTTTTAAATGAAAGTGCCTGGATCAATAATTAATTGAAGAGGAAACTTCATATTATGTTAAAGAGTCTTTTAAATATTAAATACATTTCATATCTCAAATCCATTGACAATGATATTTCTTAAGAGTTGATAATCATGCTTGTTAGGTGCCCTTTCTTTATATTATCATCTTTATTTGGATATTTTTGAACATGAGGAAAAGACTAAATATTCATAAGTTGGCTTGTTGAAGTTTTATGTTAATTAGAATTCATCCAAGCAAAGTTTAATCCTCCTGAGGGTATTTCAATAAAACTAAAGAACAAAACAATCTTAAAACCAAGAGTAGTTAAAGTAGCTATAGTAGTACTCTGTCTAGTAGTAATAAGGAAAACACTACAGGCCTTCTTTCTTGTTCTGTATCTGGATGACTCAAATATTAATTTTTGAGTCTTAGTGAATTCTGTGAGATTTTGAATGATCCAAATAGATGTAGATACACATTTTTTTCTCACCAAGAAAGAAGACATTTTACATCCCTCAAGTGGATCACTAACGTGGCTGAAACCAGGCAGAATAATTTATACCCGCTGTGAGTCACCTTCAGATCGCACATTATTGTCGCTCACTTGACAACAGTGGAGATGATCAGACAATACTAAACTTAACACCTATTGCCTAAAATTGTCACATATGAAAAGAGGATGGAGAGGATACTGCAAAATGGCCTCATGGGTTTGGGAACACTCTCAGTTTGCCTTCGTGTTATGTTCACTTTTGAAATTCTATCAAAGATATCATTTTTGTACCTAAAAATCTACTTACTGATTATACAATGGAACTGGAACGCTGAATAATGTGACATTGGAAAAAATCTATAATATACTGATGGTTGTGGAAATACTCAAAATATTTGATAACCTTTAAAAGTATGTTGTGGTTTTTGAAGGGAAAACAAATTATGTTATAAGTACACATGAGCAGGATTTTTAACCACAAAATGTTCTTTTAAAATTATGAATTTAAGAAAGTCATTCTATTGCCAAATGAAGGAACTCATAAAAAATATAAAAATGTAACAGGGACAATGAAATAATTATATTTCTGCCAAAAATTCATGATAAAGCCCTCATTTAGAAA
Source organism: Eidolon dupreanum (assembly GCA_028627145.1). Classification (NCBI taxonomy): domain Eukaryota; kingdom Metazoa; phylum Chordata; class Mammalia; order Chiroptera; family Pteropodidae; genus Eidolon; species Eidolon dupreanum. The sequence goes on along the minus strand of CM053502.1, from coordinate 65,825,791 downwards.
AATATGAAAGATTATAAGTATATTTTCATGCCTTAAAATTAGGCATCACCAAAGTCATTGTGCAACATTTTAATGGAAAAATATACAAATTTGAAAATACATGGCTTTTACAATTCTTATTTTTCTCTTTTGTAAAAGAAAATTACTTCAAAGAACTAAAAGTTTTTTGTGTGTGTCCTCATATTTAAAAAATTTTTTACCTGGAGCCTGAAACTAAAGTGAAATATTAAAAACGTGAAATTGGTTTAGGACAGAAACTTGTCTCCATCATTGGCAACTGGATCAGATGCTCCAGGGCCTTCTGTATAACGGTGAGTAGAACTCATTCCAGTTTCTGAGTCTCCTCTGTTTTCAGTTTTGTACAGTTGGGTCTGTCTGTTTTTATGTATCAAACCACTATTTCTCAAAACCCTTAAGTTGAATGGAAGAAGCCAGGCACCAAATAGTATATATTGTATGATCCCATTCATATGAAGTTCAGTTATCAGGCAAAATTAACTTATGTCACATAAGCTATGTGACTGTGAAAGAGGGGTGAGTAGTGACAGAGAAGTCTGTGCTGATTGGCTTATTAAAGATCATAAATATTGTGTTATGTATTCCTTCCAGAACATGTAAATCTAAATATCATTATAGGCAGTAGTTTGGATACTAGAGATGTGCTAATTTTTACAAATAAGCTCAGGAAAAATTTTATACAGTTGTGAAAAGATGAGAATCAAGTGTTCTGGGTGAAAAGCAGAACTAAAACAAGGGTGTCAATTATATTTTGGGAATTTCCCATGTTTCTATGGAAACTATACTGAGCCTGAAAGGCTTAGATTTGATGCTAGCAGACCCTTGTATTCTTTAAAAAAATATAAATAAATTGAGATACATTCAGTAAAACATATAAATCTTGAGTTCTTAGCTCCACAAAATTTTACACAGGTACACATCCATGTAACTATCACCCATATTAAGGCATTGGATATTTCTGTCCTCCAAGAAAGTTTCCTTATGCCCTTTCCCTATCAATGATTCTGCTCTCCCTGACTGTTCTGAATATCCCTCTAGATCAGTATCTTCTGTTCTTCAAGTTTATGTAGAATTATACAGAATTTACTCTTTTGTCTGTCTGACTTTGTTTTCAGAAGCATGCCTCAACCACAATCTTTTCTACACTAATATCACAGGGTTCAGGATACTCTGGCTCGAGTTTTCCAGAGGTTATACTTCTCCTGCAATGTAGGGTAGAGGTTTTTGTCTTCTGTACTGAGTGTGGATGGGAACCCAGAGGTCTAATTGCTCTTTATAGACTTTGATAACAATTCCTTGTTTTAAGCTCTCTCTCTGCCATGAACAGATGGCTCCAACTTCTGTCTTTCTGGAACTCTCCTGGTTGAATCGGTCTGCTATTTATTATTTATTATTATCACTAATAATAATAATCTATTTATGTTCAGTCATATCTCCATGACAATTTGTCCACAAATATATTTTATATTAAGCATGATAGAGAACAAAGATTTCTGGACTACAAATTGGACAATTGGGATATTAGTTCCAGTTCTGTTGCTAACTATTCAAGTGACCTAGGGCAAACTGTGCATAATTTACAGTTTGTAAAATAAAGGAATTGACGTATGTATAAGGTATGGGAAAAATATGAAAACAGTATCTATTATAGGATAGTGCTAACAGGAAAAGTAACTTGTAACTTATTCAAGATAACATTGCTACTAAGTGGTGAAGAACCCAAGTTTTTCTGACTGTACATAGGATGGTAGTGAAATTCAAGATATTTTTATTTTTTCTCTTCTTAATAGTAATTAGGATTTATTTGTTTATTGTATTTATATGATACTTCTTGTATTTTCTTATCATGGTAAAATTCATATAACATAAAACTTATGATATTAACATCATAAAAGTACAGTTTAGTTATATTAAGTGCATTCATATTGCTGTGCAACCGTCACCACTTCAGAACCCCTTTAATCTTGTAAAACTGAAATTCTGTACTCATTAAAAAATAACTCCTCATGATCCCCTCATACCAGCTCCAGGCAACCACCATTTTACTTTTCTTTAATTTTTTTTAATCTCCCATTTTCTTCTACACCTCAGCCTCTGGTAACCAAATATCTTTCTCTCTGTTATTATGAGTTTGGCTTTTCTTTCTCTTTTAAAAATTCCACATATAAGTGAGGTCATGCAATATATTTTTTTCTGTTTCTGGCTTATTTCAGTTAGCATAGTGTTCTCCAGGTTAATCCATTTTGTTACAAATGATTTCTTTCCTTTTTAAGGCTGAATAATATATATGTATATATCACATTTTCTTTATTCATATGTTAATGAACATTTAGGTTTTGTTTTCTATATCTTGGTTATTGTGAATAATGTTGCAACAAGCACAGCAGTGCAGATATCTCTTCAAGATAATGATTTTATTTCTATTGGATATATATATACACAAGTAAGATTGCTGAATCACATGGTAGTTCTATTTTAAATATTTTGAGGATCTTGCATGCTGTTTTACACAGTTGCTGTACTCATTCCCATCAATATTGCACAAGAAAGTTCCTTTTTCTCCTCATCTTCACCAATACTTATTATCTTTTGACTTTTTGACACCAGCTATCCTAACTGGTATGAGGTAGTATCTCATTGTAGTTTTGATCTACATTTCCCCAATCAATGATGTTGAGTATCTTTTCATATACCCGGTGGCTATTTGGTTTTCTTCTCTGGAAAAATATCTATTCAGTTATTTTTCCAATTTTTAAATTGGATTATTATTTTTTTATTTCATTTTGCTATTGAGTAGTAAATGTTCTTTATATATTTTGGATATTAACTCCTTATCAGATGATTTACAAATATTTTCTCCCACTCTGTAGGTTGCCTTTTCATTTTGTTGATTGTTTCCTTTGTTGTGCAGAAAACTTTAATTTGATGTTATCCCACTTGTTTGTTTTTGCTTTTATTACTTATGCTTTCGGTGTCAGGTAAAAAAAAATCATCACCAAGACCAATGTCAGGAGATTTCTCACTATGTTTTCTTCTAGGATTTTTATGGTTTAAGGTCTTACATATAAGGCTTAATCCATTTTGAGTTGGTTTTTGTGTATAATGTAAGATACTGGTCTATTCTCACTCTTTTGCATGTAGATATTCAGTTTCCCCAGCATCATTCATTGAAGAGACTATCCTTTGTCTATTGTGTATTCTTGGTACTATTGATGATAATTAGTTGACCTGTATATTTGTGTGGATTTATTTTTGGACTCTCTATTCTGTTCCATTGATCTGTGTCTTTTTTTTTTTTTAATGCCATTACAATACTGTTTTGATTACTATAGCTTTGTAATATAGTTTAAAATCAGGAATTGTGGCATCTCCGGCTGTGCCCTTTTTTCCTCAAAATTTCTTTAGGTATTTTGGATCTTTTTGTGATTCTATAAAAATTTTAGAATTTTGTTTTCTATTGCTATGAAAAATGTCATAGAAATTTTTATAGGTATCACATTGAATCTGTAGATATGGGGTAGTATGGACATATTAATAAGATTAACTCTTCTGATCCACAAACATGAGATATCTTTCTATTTATTCATATCTTCATTGCCTTTCCTTTTTTCTTCTTTGATTGGATCAGTTCCACTGTCCTTTCTTCTAGTTTACTTATCTTTTTTCCACTTGCTCTATTCTGTTGTTGAACATCTCCATTGATTTTTTTTTTATTCTTAAGCTAATTTCTGTTTGGTACTTTAATACTTTTTATCTCTATTGAAATTATTAATTTTGTTCATGCATTGCTCTCTTGACCTCAGGGAACATCTTTATGACTATTATTTCAAATTCTTTGTTGGATAACTTACTCAATCTCCATTTCATGATTTCTGAAGTCTGATTTCTGGAGATTTATTTTGTTCTCTTGTTTGGAACATATTCCCTCATTTCTTTATTATTCTTGACTCAGTCTGTTTCTTATTATTAGATAAAGCAACCACCTCTCCCTGCCTTTATAGCACAAACCTTTGTGCTTGTCAAAACTGCCATCTTTGTTCTTAGTGGATGTGAGGAAATTAGGGTGTGCCAAGCCTTGTCTCTATTCCACAGGTGTAGTAAATGCTCACTTGTCCATTTAGGCTCATGGAAGACTACTGATTGCCTGACTCATCAACACCTAGATAAAGGCAGCATCTGGGAAAGTCTGAATGTTAGATAAAAGCCTAGCCTCTGTCAGGGAGGAACTGGGAGCTGGGTAGTTTTCCTCATTGTTCTGTACTGAACCAATAGCCCGCAGGAGTTTGATTTCCCATATAGAATCTCTTCTTTGTTCTTTGTGAGTCTCATATATGGTGAACCCCATCAACTCCAAGTATGAGGTGATATGAGAATCAGTCTGTCTTGTGGCAGTAGTTGGGATGCTACATGTGTGGACAAAATCATTTTGGGGAAAAATGGGAAAAGTTTGTTCTATTGTTGAGGAGAACAGTGAAGGAAAGACACAGAATTTCCCATACATTTATGTTCCCAAACACCCATTGAGGCTTCTGGAAGACTACTAACTATGTGCCACATCAGTTCCCAGGTGCAGGGTAATTTGAAGCCCAACTTTTGGGAAGCAGCTGGGAAAGTATGTAGTCAAAACTTCCATGAAAAACTTGGAGCCTTGTGTTTTTGCCTCTCTCTATACTGAGTTAGAGTAGATAGCTTTGGGAAGTGCTCATAATTCTTTTTAAAACTGCATCTTAGTTTAATGTAGTTCTGGGGCACATGTGAATGTCAAACTCCATCAACTCCCAAAACTAGTGACTTGCGAGCACATGCCTTTGGTAGTGGCCGGCCATAAATGTTGGGGTCCTATATTTGTGGACAAACTTCTTTCAAGGAGAGTCTAGAGACTTGATTTTATTGTTTTAGTGAGCCAGCAGGGCAAGGCAGGGGAAGCGTCCACAAGCTTTTTCACCTTCAGGAGGAGTTCAGTCAGCTTCTGGATGCAGGCTGATTTGAACCCTGATCATTGGGTAACGACTGGGAAAACATGCAGTGAAACCCCTTCCAGAGAGAAACTGGGACCTGGGCATTTTTTGCTTCTGCACTGATTCCAGGGGGATATCCATCGGAAGTACTCACATGCTTACATAAAAACTACTTTTTTGTTTTCTATGGTCCTGGGAAAAATCACAAATGCTGATGCTTATTAGTCTTCTGAGCTAGGTAATTTGTATCCATTACCTTGGGTGGCAGCCATAAAAGTTGGTGCACTAGATGTGTGGTCCAAAAGCCTTGACTGCACAGGGGGGAAATTTGAAGTTGGGGGTTCTCTCCAGAAGTACTGTGCCATGCCTTTGTTGGGGTTTGTGGCATTAGTGTGTCTCAGCCTTTTTATCAGTCTTATTGTCAGTTTTTTCTTAGTCATTTGATATGTGTTACTCAACTCATTTCTGTATTTCTGTCAGAGGAAATTGTTCCTTTTGAAGCTGTATATTTGGTGCATCTGCAAGAGGAGTAAAAGTCAAGAGCTTTCTGTTCCACCATTTTGCTGATGTCGCACATCTTTTGGATTTTTCTCTTGTTGCTAATGTATTTGTTGTGAAATAAATGAAACATATTATTTTGAAAAGAATAATATTAGAAGGAGGAAATTAGATTAGTATATTTTTAAGGATTTTTCTATTACATAGGCCTTAATTTTATTAGAATCATATAATTTTCTTTTCTTCAATGATCATCACCATATCACCAGTTCACATGTTCTTAAATTTCATACCTCCAATTGTAAACCTTATTGCTTTCTCCACTGAAGCCCAGTCAATTTGTTTCTAATTTTTCATAACATGTACATTTCTACATTCTGCAAGTACTTCTAAAGAGTTATCTTTTTTGCCAATTCTTGTCTTGACATTTTATTTCTTATCTCTAAATTCTTGCAAGAAGTGTGCCCCAGATCAACTTCCGTAATTATGTTCTTATCTTAATTTTACTCTGTGTCCATTCAATACAAATGAATTCAGTCCATATAGTTCCTTTCGTGTGTTAAATGTTGTTTTTTTTTTTTTCATTTAAGGCTATGGATTTTCTGTAGGTTCCTAAATGGCAAGTATCTTATATATATATTGAGAAGAATGTCTCATCCACATAGATATTGTTTGTGTTGGAAGTCTTCAAGATCATCTTCAGGATCAAAGATTCATTAGAAGGACTCACAAGACTCAGAAGTTGTTGTACTCACAGTTACAGCTTATTACAGTAAAAGGATGCAGAATAAAATCAGCAAAGGGGAAAAGGACATGAGATGCAAGCTTCCAAGTGTTCTCTCCCTGCGCAGTCTCATGAGGCATGCTAATTTCCCCCAAAACAATGTGTGACAACATGTGCAAACTTGTCATCTAAGGAAAATAACTAAAGTTTGAGTGTCCAGGTTATTATTGCAGGTCAGCCACATAGGTACACAGTGCCTGAATGACTGACTTCAGTTATTCAAACTTCAGATCCCCAGAGAAAAAGCAGATGTTAAAACATCACATTATTAACATAAACTATTTGGATAAACTGCTACAGTGAGGCCCAAGGCCTCAAGCATGCAAAAATACTTCTTAGAAGATAGAACATTCCAAGAGCTCTGTTCTCAAAAACTAGCCAAGGGCCAGTTCTAAAAAAGGCCTTTATTGGGAGTGTGCATGGTTTGTACAATTCAAGCCTGCTGAGTTAACTCTTTGCTACACACGTTCATTAAAATCTTGATAATGGCCATATCTAGAGTGTGCTTGAAATATTCTAGTGTTCAGAAACTAAATGCTTCACAAGATTGTACATCCCTGTTGTAGGCAGTGCTAAAATCCTTATGCTATGTCTACCCATAAGTTTTTTTTAAAATAATTTTTTATTTTTTAATTATAGGTGACATAAAATATATTCGTTTCAGGTGTACAACATAGTGATTAGATATTTATATAACTTACAAATTGATCACCCTGATAAATCTAGTATTCATCTGACACCATACATAATTATTAAAATATTATTGACTATATTTTCTATGCCATAGTTTACATCCCTGTGACTATCTTGTAACTACCAATTTGTACTTCTTAATCCCATCTCTTTTTTCACCCAGCCTCCCCAACCCCCTCCCACCTGGCAACTATAAAAATGTTTTCTGTATCTATGAATTTGTTTTTGTTTTGTTTATTTGTTTATTTAGTTCTTTAGATTCCACATGTAGGTGAAATCATATAATATTTGTCTTTGTCTGACTTATTTCACTTAGCATAATGCCCTCTAGGTCCTTCTGTGTTGCTGTAGATGACATAATTTCATTCATTTTTGTGGCTGAATAATATTTCACTGTATGTACCACAACTGCTTTATCCATTCATCTATTGATGGACGCTTGGGTTGCTTCCATATCTTGGCTATTGTAAATAATGCTATAGTGAACATATGAATGCATATGTCTTTTTTAACTAACATTTGAGATTTCTTCAGATAAATACCCAGAAGGGTATTTATTGTCTCTTATTATAGGCTTTTGTTTTAAAATCTATTTTTTTATTTAGTGTAAGCATTGCTACTGCAGCCTTTTTTTGTTTGTTTGTTTCTACTTTCATGAAATATATTTTTCCATACCTTTACTTTCAGTCTATGTGTGTATTTTGATCTGGAGTGAGTTTCTTGCAGGAAGCATATGTAAGGGTCTTATTTTCTTATCCATTTAACCACTACTCTAAGTCTTTTGATCAGAGCATTTAATCCATTTATATTTAAAGTAATTATTGATAGCTATGTAGTTATTGCCATTTTATTATTCATATTGTTTGTCGTCTTCTTCTTCTTCTTCTTCTTCTTCTTCTTCTTCTTCTAAAAAAAAAAAAAAAAAACAAGTCACCTTAACATTTCTCTTCATACTGATTTAGTGGTAATAAGCTCCTTTAGCTTTTTCTTGTCTGGGAAGCTCTATATCTGTCCTTTTATTCTAAATGATAGCTTTGCTGAGTAGAGTTATCTTGATTATAGGTCCTTTCTTTTCAGCATTTTGAATATTTCATGCCAATCCCTTCAGCCTGAAAGTTTCTGTTGAGAAATCAGCTGCCAGTCTTATGGGAGCTCCATTGTAGGTAACTAACTGCTTTTCTCTTGCCACTTTTAGGATTCCCTCTTTGTCTTTAACCTTTGGCACTTTAATTATGATGTGTCTTGGTGTGGGCCTCTTTGGGTTCATCTTGTTGGGACTCTGTGCTTCCTAGGCTTGTATGTCTATTTTCTTCACAATATTAGGCAAGTTTTTCATTATCATTTCTTCAAGTAGGTTTTCTCCCTTCTCTCTGGTGCTCTTATGATGTGAATGTTGTTATGCTTGATGTTGGCCCAGAAATCCCTTAAACTATCCTCATTTTTTTAGATTTCTTTTTTTATTGTTGCTGTTGTGATTGTTTTCTGCTACCTTATCTTTTAAATTGCTGATTTGATCCTCTGCTTCATCTAAGTTACTGTTGATTTCCTCTAATGTGTTCTTTATTTCAGTTTTGTATTTTTCATTTTTGACTAGTTCTTTTTTATGTTTTCTATCATCATTTTTTATGTTTCCTATCTTTTTGCTGAAGCTATCACTGAGATCAATGAGTATCTTTATAATCAATGTTTTGAACCCTGCATCCAGTAGATTACTTGTCTCCATTTTGTTTAGTTCTTTTTCTGAAGCTTTGTTCTTATCTTGCATTTGGGACATATTTTTTTGTCTCCTCATTTTGGCTGCCTCCCTGTGTTTGTTTCTATGTATTAGGTAGAACTGCTATGTCCCCCAGTCTTCATAGAGTTGGACTTAGGTAGTATGTGTTCTGTGGAGCCCAGGGGTGTACTCTCCCTGGTCGTCGGAGCTGGGTGCTCCACATGTGTGTCCCTTGTGTGGGTTGTGTGTGCCCTCCTGTAATAATTGAGCTTTGATTGCTGTTGGCATATCAGTGGGAGGGATTGACTTTCTAATTGATTGGTTGTGAAGACTGTCTTTGACTACAGTGGATGAGCTCTTGTGCAGGGGATGGCCCTGTGGAGCAGGATTTACTTTAGTGGGGCTTTGGTGCCTGCCTAGTCTGTCCCCCTCCCACCGGGTGGGTTTTTTGTGTAGGTTTGGTTGTGCTTTGATGTGTTCTGAAGCAGGTCACCAGGTGTGTAGGTTCTGGGGCCTGTTTGGAGGGATCTGGTGCAGACCAAGATCAGCTGCTGGTTATGCCATGCCTAAGGTAGTTGGTGTGAGCTATAAAGTCTTGACAGATGGTTGCTAGTTGGGCTGGGCTTAGAGGTACCTGGGAGAGGCTAAGCTGTGAACTGAGGCTGGCTGCTGCTAGTGCTGAGCTTGGGGCTGCTTAGCAAGTGGTGTGTGGCATGCTGAGGCCAGATGCTGCTTGTTTGTGTTTTGTGAAACTTTGAGAGATTTTAGGAAAATTTGCAGTATGAGCCAGGACAGACATTTTGTATAAGGCCATTGGAAGTGGCTTGGGTGGCTTGAAAGGTGGATGATGCTGGATCTCAGGGAATTAGCAGGGTAGGGCAAACAGTGTTAGCCAGATTGATGGAAACCGAGATATAGTACCCACCTGCGTATGCAGGTTGGATTGGGAAAAGGATCAACAAAGGTACAATGATTTCTGCCAGTACATTTATCTGGGAGAAAACTGCCCCTCCAGCCCTTGCCCCGAAGCCAGACAATTCAGCTTCTTCCTGTGTGTTTCTGGTGTCTTTTAAGCTGCAATTCCAGTGCTGGAGCTCAGAGTGAGTGAGTCTTTCAGAAAGTAAGTCCATGCACAAGCCCTTTAAAAGGAACTCCTGGGACTCCAGTGGCCCTTTGTCTCACTCAGACACAATGTACAGTAATTTTCACAGCCAGAAATTAGGGAGACTTCTCTTCCTGGCATTGGAAACTTCTGCTGGGAAGTCTAGCGTGAGCCTAAGATCCCTTGTTCCTCAGAGTGGACCTTCTCAGCAGAGATATCCCTCCCAATTTTTAATCACCTCACATGAGTGTGGAATTAGCCTATCCCATGTCTCCACCACCCCTAACAGTCTTTAGATGGCTTCTTCTCTATGTCCTTAGTTGTAAGACATCTGTTCAGTTAGACTTCAGGCAATTCTCAATGAAGGTCGTTCTGTAGTTTAGTTGTAATTTTGATATGATCTGGGAGGACATAAATAATAGCATTTATCTACTCTGCCATCTTAACTGGAAGCCTACTCATAACTTTCTAGTCTATTATTTATAGTGATCAAGATGAGAAAACAAAAAGGATTTTGAATGGTCTAAATCAGAGAAGGAAAGGAATTGTTTTAGGAAAATATTTTATAAAGCAATTTCAGTGTGGAAGTTTAAGCTGTTTTGTATTTTTAAAATCTGCAAAAATTTGGAATTCAGTGGGAAGGAACAGGAAAGAGGAGAGGGAGAGACTGCTAAACAATAATTAGAAGTTTAATGCACTATCCATTGAGCTATGGAGTGCTAAGCAATAATTAGTGGGAAGCTCTTATCTAGTGATTTGGATTAGCAGTGGAAGACCTAGTGTTAAACAATACCACTTATGGAAGCCACCAGAGCACTAGCAGATCAGATTGCTGTTTTTCTTCCTGTAGCACTTGGAAGCATAAGCAAGCCTTTGAGATAAATTTAGTAAGCATGGGTTTTTGAAATTCTTTTGTGGGGGAAAGATGCTAGGAAAGAGTAGACTTCAAGATAAAGACATTAGATTTCCTGCTTTTTTAGAAAAATAAGAGATACGATTTTCTTATATCTTTGTTGGTGAAATTGGCCATACTTATAATTTATTCACTTAATATTTTTTCCACTGCTGAAGCACTTTTACCTATAACATATTATTTTTGTTCCTGTTCTTGTCAAGATATATTCAGACTTGTCATTGCATGCCAAGATTGGGTTATGTTTGATTAACAACATGCAGATATCACTTCCCCTGCTCTGAACATGTACTTCTAGCTCTTCCTTATCTCACCTCAGATGACTGCCTATCCTTTTATATATTTTTTCTCATATATGGTTTTTAAATGTTTCATTTTTTGGTCTTTAGAATTTTCTTCAATTCTCTGTTCTTTTTCTATTTTCTTAATAAAAATGATTTTAAATTATTTAATGAGTAGTTCTATCACTTGGAAGAAATTCTTTAACTGTTTAGATTTGTTTCTTCTTCTACAAAATGAAGGTATATACTGTCTGATAGAAAAACAACATGAGCTATGAATATGTTACATGTGTCATTTAAAATTTTTTTAATAGCCACACTAAAGAAATAAAAAGAAAAAGATAAAATTAATTTTATAATACAGTCGCACTCTGCTTAACAATGAAGATACACTCAGAAATGCATTGTTGGGTGGTTTTGTCATTGTGCAAACATCATAGAGTGCACTTACACGAATCTAAATGGTATAGCCTACTATACACCTACTCTACACACCTATTGTTCTTAGGCTGCAATCCTGTACAGTGTGTTACTATACAAAACAACACAAGATTAAGTCATACACAAGAGAAAATGATGCAATCAACAGATGTATGAAGCTACTGCTGGTGTAACATGGCTTACTCTTTTACAGCAAACTTTTGTTTTTGTAAGTAGAAAGAGTACACTCTAAAATAATGATACAAAGTATAGTATAGTAAATACATATAGTAAAAACCAGTAAAATAGTTGTTTCCTATCATTATCAAGTCCATAATTGTATGGACTTGATAATATATAGGCATATACATTATATATATAGGCATACCTTGGAGATATCACAAGTTCAATTCCAAACCACTACAGTAACATGAATAGTGCAATAAAGTGAGTCATACAAATTTTTTGGTTTATCAGGGCATATAAAAGTTATATTTATACTATACTGTAGTATATTAATTATGCAATAGCAATATATCTAAAAGAGCAATGTGCGTACCTTAATTGAAAATACTTTATTGCTAAAAATGCTAACCATCATCTGAGCCTTCAGCGAGTTGTAGTCTTTTTGCTGGTGGAGGGTCTTACCTTCAACTGGTGAAAAATGCAATACCTGTGAAGCGTAGTAAAGTGATGTACTTTTATACAACTGGCAGCACAGTAGGTATATTTGCACTAGCATCACCATAAATGTGAATAATGTGCTGCTCTAAGATATTATAATGACGACAAAGTCACTAGGTGATAGGAATTTTTCAGCTCCATTATAATCTTATGAGACCACTGTCATATATACAGTCGTCGTTGACCAAAATGTCGTTCTGCAGCACATGACTGTATATTGTTAGCCCAATGTATTCAAAATATTATTTCAATATGTAGGTTAACAATATAAAATAAGAAATTTATTAATGAGAGATATTATTTTCTTTATTCTAAAGTAAGTCTTTGTATTAAATGTACTTTAAACCTCCAATGGATCTCAATTTGAATTAGCCACATTTCAAGTGCTTAATATCCACAAGTAGCTGATAGTGTCTTGGCCAGTACAGTTCTAAACAACTGATCCCTGAAGAAAATTAAGATTATTTTTGAACATTTTTAATCTAATAAAAACCAATGAAGTCAATGCAGTGCTTTATGAACTATTATTGTCCCTCTTCATACTTCTAACACTCTCACTTAAGAGTACCTTCATCTTTCTTGGGTTCTTAAGAGTTTCTTCCTCTTTTTCTCCAGGTCTTACTTATAGTCATGTAGTCAAAACTGCATGTATTGGAACCTCCCTTTGCACATAACACATATTCTACTACAAGGTCTCCTATTCATGGTATTTTATTTTTCCCTCTATCCTGAAATCAGCCTTCCTAAATTCTACATTACATGTCTGTCAGTTTCACATTCATGATTTCATTCTTCCTTGTTCATCTGTATCTTGTCCATAATGCCCCTTTTGCTCCCTTCATCTTCTGAAAGCTGAGATTGTCAGCAAGACAACCATTTATCAGATGCTCTACTTTTAGGAGAGTGAGCCTCTGGTAGATACTCTGATTGTAGAAGTCCCCTGTTGATTCTTTATCTTGGTTCTGTGCCAGTTTTGTAATTTCTAACATAAAAGTGTTATCTTGTTGCCTCTGTTTGAGTTAGAGGTGGAAATCTCTCACAACAGTATGACATTAATTCTTTCCTTCCATGTGCTCAGTTGGTGAATTTAAATATGAATTTATGTACATAGATCCCTTCCTCTTTTTCCCTTTAGATTTGTGACTGTTGGATTTGACACATCACATTCATTAAAGACATAAGTCCCAGGCCATCAAATATTAGCATCAAATCCCAAATTTTAGTTCTGTGAGAGCCATAAGCATTCTATCAATTAAATCCTTCATTTTGTAAGACTAAGAAACTACAGTCTAGAAAGACAACTTCTTCATTTTTATATACCTGACATTATTGAGGCTCATCTAATAGCCTTTTACTAAAATTCAAGTTCACTGTTATATTTATCATTTCATCAGTTGGAAGACACTGAGGCTAAACTTTTGCCTTTCATCTGTATACATAACTTCTGTTTGAAAATTACTTTCATTTTGCTAATTCTTTCTCTATATGTAGTATGCATTTGAATAAAGGAAAATGATTGTCACATCTATTGACTTCTATAATATTCAGTTTTACATGTATATTTTTTTCTGTCTTACAGTACTCTTTAAAATCTTCTTGATTATATCATAGTAAAAGCGGCCTTACAGTGGCCCACAAAGTGCTAAGTCATCCAGTCTCTGATCTTTTCTACTGCCACTTCCCTCCTTACTCCAGCCACACTGTCCTCCTCGTTGTTCTTTACACACACCAAGGTCATTTTTGCTTCAGGGTATTTTTACTTTAGCGTTGCCTTTGCCTGAAATATTCTTCTGAGAGATATCTAAATAGCCGCTTGGCTCTCTCCCTCACATCTTCATTTCAGGCCTCTAACCCATGCTATTAAACTAGAAAACATCTGCGAACTCCCCGCCTTCCTTGCAGATATTCCTTTCCTCCTTAACTCTGCTTCTGTCAAGAACTACATCAAATCCCTCAAGATCTGTTTTGTCAGCTTCTGGCCCATGCCACTCTAACCGCTGGAAATCAGATCCTAGTTAAGAAGCTTCCAGGTCAATGCATCCCTGTCCTCATCTCCCCACCATTTAAAAGCTACATATATTTCCTGCATGCAATCTCATCTTCTCCAGAGAGTATTTTTAATTTTTTCACCTCATCATCAAAGCAGAGTTTTGGCTACTTGGTGGTGACAAATTTATTTGAAAATATTAATTTCAACACAGGACCTTTGCTTTATATTTTATAAGTAAAAGATCCAGTGGGGAGGGTTTTTCAGAATGAATCGAGGTCTGCTCAGATTAGTTATTCAAATGTAAAGGGGATAAAATATTAAAATATATGCAGGTATAACCTTGTCTTTTACTTCATTTTAAAAAGGAGATTCTTAATTTTTATTTTTTGGGGGAGCCTCCTGGACCTTTCTTAAGCTGAGCAGATAATGGGCAGGAATGGAGAAAGCCAGAGGGTCCAGTTTCTATGAGAAAGCGTGAAAGAGACAATAAAAGGTAGAAAGCAAGTGACAGCCAGATGGCTGAGAAATGAGGAATTTGGGGGGTTTTAGATAAATATGAGCACAGAAGGAGTAGACCTTTAGGAAAAGGGAGAAGTCCAAAAAAGATGTTCAGAATTCTTTTAAAATGTGTGTGTGTGAGATGTAAAGTCTTACTTTGCCTTCTCTGAAGAAATCTTTGGTAAACATCTGTGATATGTTAAGAATCCTCTTAGCCCAGACAAGCTGGACTGGTAACTGTTTAATTAATTAAAAAAAATATGGTTATTGTGGCCATTAAAAACATGTTTAATATAAGAGTTTTATTTTAAATTGAGAGAAAACATATATTTTGATGTAGGGCCAAGGGATATTAAGTGAGTTTGAGTCAACGGATAAAATAACTGAATTATCTTATTTGCCTAAATGCCACTCATAATTAGACAATTTAAAATTTTATTTTCTTTAAAGTGGAGTGAACCCTGTGAAGCAATTTAAGTATTTTTTGAGATAATTCCTAATCTTTAGCAGTTGTCTCACTCACACCTAACTCAACAGTAGTATTTTAAGTAATATTTATGTATTACAAAGGATTCGACCTTGTTTTCTTTTCAATACAATGAACAACTCCTTTAGTTTTCACACTTTTCATTTCATTGGTTTATATAATAATAATAATAATAATAATAATAATAAATTAAATTATATCATCATTGTAACAAGTACAATTGGTATACGCAGATTTGGAGACAGACACTACTGACTCTAGTTGAGCAGAGAATTTAACTGGTGGCAGCAGAAATACACCAATGTATCAGAGAGTGGCTTAGCATACTATTTGCAAGTGTTCAATATGCCATGGTTATCATGCAATGTGACAGAGAGAGTGATCATCAATGTCAGTTCAATGCTTCTTGGAGTCTGACTTGTGTTTCTTTTGGAAAGAATTGACTTCAAGTTCATCCAGTGTAATTAGAATTATACAAGTTTTTACCTCTTATAACATAGATGATTGAATAAGGCTTTAGAAGTCTATCATTTCTAGCTTTTATACTTGCTATGCAGGTTTCAAATATCTTACGACCAAGTTTTACAAAATACAAATTAACATTACATTTCGTTTTACCGCTAGTAGTGTCTGTAAGAAGGGATATGATGGTGATAAAAGAACTGTTTCCTCTTATGCTTCTAACTTCAGGCATAATTGTCTTTTCTATGTTTCACTTTGATCTCTGTATAAATTACAAGTCTTTCTCAGTGTTTCCTGTAAATGATTTTTGAAGTGGCTTGTTTTACCATACCAATCCTGAGCGAGGTAGCATGGGATGATGGACTGGGTAGGCTTTCTTGGTTAGGCAGACATAAATTTGGATTTATGGAATAAAAGCCCTTTGATTTGGGGCAGTTTAAGTAACCTTTGTTATCCTCACCATCAAAATAGGAATTAAATAATCTAGACTGTAGAGTTGTGGAAATTAAATGATGTATGTTAAAGGCCTAGCACAGTGGCTGGCACAAATTAGGCATTCAGTCATGCCAACTATTATTAGTAACCATCTTTTTCTGTCTTCAATCCATCCCAGTGATGATATTATTAGTTCTCTACATATGTTAGGTATTAATGTCTGCTCAGTAAGTCACTGTTGGAAATGGGACTGGGAGAATAATGGACGAGATTATAGCCATGACCCACATTCTACATCTGACTTACTCAGTGGTTTGCAAAAACATTTTGATGACCTGTTTTAAAAGTACTAGTGAAGTGATCCCTACATTTATATTCTTATATTATTTATATTTTTGTTTTGATTTTTTACTTTTTATAGTTTAAGTCACTTCTCCTTCCAAAAGATTCCATTTGAAAAGATAGTTTATTTTAAAAGAAAGTGCTTGTTTTATTTCAAGGGTCTGCAGTGCATCAAACATATCCCCAAGGCCAAGGTAGCGTATTCTTCATATACATTAAGTAAAGCTTCAAACAGGCTGCATTACTGAGCTCACTCAGCTTGTTCTCCACAGCCAGTTTCAATTTCACTAAAAGGAAAGAATTGGTAATTAATTATCTAGGCCATGTAACGAGTTTCCATTACTTGGAATTCAATAAAGCTCTTTCATTGTGACCAGGCTGATCAATAGCACAGAAGGGCTAATAGAAACCATAGATATAGCTGGGATAATAGAATGGCTATAGGAAATTAGGCTGGGTCCCTGGAGCACTCTTTCTTCTCTCTAGGGAATAGAAGCTGCTCAGTAGCTCCTTTTTTTAGAACACTCTGTGAGGCGTTGTGAAATGAGTAGGCTATTGTGTTACTGCACAAGCTAATGGAAATTACCTTTACAAAATCCATATACACTTGGAGCTGGAATGCCTTTGGAGATTATTTAGTTATATTACTCATGGATCCCCATGCCTTCTAGATGGCCTTTTTTCTTTTTCTTTTTCTTTTTTTCTTTCTTTTTTTTTTTTTGGACCAAGTGATATCACCTTTTTCTTCAAAACCTACCACCTGGTCCTCTAACCACCACTGCTGATTAGATAGTGTAACTGACAAAAAAGCAGCCAATCCTTAGAGTAGCAAGAGCCTAATGCAGTTGCTTATAGTAAAAATATGTGAAGGACTAAAGGGATGGAGGAGGAGGCAATTGATTTTCTGGGGAATTTTAATCTAGAACTAGGAGTGGATGTAATTGTTTAATTAGGTGGGATTGGGGGTGGTTAAAACATAGACCCTACAGAGTGTAGACCTGTGAGAAAAGGTCAGAAGAAGATTAAATAAGATTTATAAGGAAACCATTTGTCCAAGAAAAAAATAACATGTTCCAACATTCCAAAAGAGGCCAGGTCTATGGCTATGCCACCCTGTCTATGGCCATGCCACCATAAATAAGCCTGAACCCATCTGATCTTGGAAGCTAAGCAGGGTTGGAACTGGTTAGTACTTGGAATGGGAGAGCACCTAGGAAGACCAGGTGCTGTAGGCATAAAAAATAAATAAAAAATAAAAAAAGGGATTGTAAGCTAACAAGTTCCTTGCAATCTGTGAGGTCAACTAAGGGTTGCCTCACCAAAAAAAAAAAAAAAAAAAAAAAAAAAGAAAGAAAAGAGGCCAGGTGACATACTTGACTCCTGAGGATTTTACTTGTTTTAGTGGCAATCTGTTGTGTTTTCCTACAGGAATTCTATTTTTCTTAAGATATCGTGACTCTCCATTTTTGCAATCAAAAAATCCTACATTACTAAAGTCTGTTTTTTTCAGCAAAGAGACCAATTGAAGGGAGAAAGATTTACTTGGGAGCATTATAAAAGGTTTATGGCAGTTGTGCCAGGATGAGAACCTGAATGTGGTAGATTGTATTTTCCAAAGACAACTTCAAAAATATCTTCTATCCTACATACTTTCCTGCAGTGTGACCTTGCCAGTCCTCTGTCAGGAGGTGGAATATATTTCTCCTCTCCCTTGAATCTGGGCAGGCTATCTGACTACCTTGACCAACAGAGAACAGCCCAAGTGAAACTGTGCTGGTCCTGGCATAGCTCTTAACTGGCCTTACAGTTTCTGCTTCCTCCCTCTTAGAACCCAGCATCATGCAAGAAGTATGACTTCCTTGGGTTGACAGTGCTTTGAGAAGCCCAAGCCACATGGAGAATCCTTGGATTAGATGCTGCATGTAAAGACTGAATGAGAAAGAGAGAGAGAGAGAGAGAGAGAGAGAACGAACGAGAACAATGGGTACCGAGATGTCAGTCACAGTAGTAATAAGCCATCTTGAAGTAAATCTAACGTTAGTCACTTCAGTTGATGACACATGAATTAGAGACAGAAGTCTCAGCCAAACCCTTTCCAGATCCCTCACCCACAAAATCGTGAGTAAAATGGAATAGTTATTTTAAACTACTAAGCTTTGAGTTAGCTTATTATGCAGTAACAGACACTGGGTCCCTTGGCTTTCATATTGTTAGGTAGTTAGTCATACATGAGTGACAGGAGAACAAAGGATTGGAGGCCCAGCTCAGAGACCAACCAAAGAACACTCCATTGGTAGTTAAAGAATCCCTCCTACATCCCAGGAGACAAAGGACAGGAGGGCCATAAACCTATAGCTGCTTTAATCTAGCTACAGAGGCTTTTACAGAAGGTACAACCCTAAGTTGCCCACAACCTCAGCCTCACTATATTATCATTATAATACATGTTTATGCCCAGAATTTCATGAATCTAATTATAACAGACTGAATTCTGAGTAAGCACATGCTCACTAGGCAGTGTTATATAGCAGCCAAATGTCAATCAAAATGACCCCACATGCGAATAATTTAAGAACGCCTTTGT
>CM053502.1:65736289-65806828 GCA_028627145.1 Eidolon dupreanum | reverse complement strand
TTCCTTTCCTTTCCTTTCCTTTCCTTTCCTTTCCTTTCCTTTCCTTTCCTTTCCTTTCCTTTCCTTTCCTTTCCTTTCCTTTCCTTTCCTTTCCTTTCCTTTCCTTTCCTTTCCTTTCCTTTCCTTTCTTTCCTTCTTACTTTTGGTAAATAGAAAAGCATGTGAATTGCACCTTAAATTCACAGGAAACAATTCAGACAAAGACTCTGTGTGACACATGCCATTTCATTAATCTTTATAACAACACCACAAAGGAAGGAATCATTACCTCATTGTGAAATTGAAGATGAGCAATTTAGTAGCTGGAGATGCTTATGAGAGTGCTCTTAGATGCCCATTCTATAAAGTTGGCAACTTGTCAGATTTCATTTTTGTTGTCAACTTGCGATCAGTATCCTACTGGTTAGAAGAAACAACCTTCCAGTTTTTCCATATCCACAACAATGTTGTGGCTATAGCCAAAAAGACAGACAGTGTCTCAGTCTCAGTGGATGTGAAATCATATCTCATTGTGGTTTTGATTTTCCTTTCTCTAATGACTAATAATGTTAATCATTTTGACGTGTGTTTATTAGCTATTTGTGTCTTCTTTGGAGAAATGTCTATTCAAATTTTTGCCTATTTTTAATTGGGTTGTTTATTTAATTGAGTTATTTTCTTACTGTGGAATTGTGGAGTCCTTTTATATAGTGTGCATACTAGACCCTTATCAGATATATTATTTGTAAACATTTTATCCTGTAAGAGATTAATTTTTAACCTTTTTTTGTATCATATGCAGCATTTAAGAACCTGATAAAGCCATTGACCCTTTTCCAGCAAAATGCTCACTCTCATGAAATTTTACACACATTTTCAGGGATTTCACAAAATATCCATAAACCGCTTCATGGAAACTATAAGAGTTTGTGTTTTTTCCCCTCTTCCCTGGGTTTTCTCTTCTCTAGAATCATGCAGCTTCAGTCTGACAATCAGAAATACATTACAATGAAATGAAGAAAATGATTTTTTTGGCGAATGGTACAAAGATTCCAGTTGGTGACAGAATAGTCTTGTTGGAAAATTGCCTTGAAAGACCCTCTTATGATGTGTAATTCTCTATAGGGCTGAGAATGCTGAGCCTTTAGAGAAGACAGGAAAACTGCATGAGACAAGGAGAGATTTTTTGCCCTTTTTTCTGGGTGGAATATATAGAGAAGGGAAAAACAGAACTTAAGCCAACTGAGAAACTGAGGGTGTTGGAGAAGAGAATTCCCAGGGCATATCCTGATGAATGAGAAGTAAATGGACGTTGTCCTAGGGCTAATCAACAGCTCTTGCTAGTTAACCTTTGTCATGTCTGCTTCTCAGCTGGAGAGAAAAAGAGGAAGTTGAACAGTGAGAGCTATTTAAATAGACAACCAGAGGCTGGGGAACATTTAGACCTTTCTATTTTTCTAAAGCCTGTTGCTGGGGGGAAAAAATCATGAATCTGAATACTAATTTTTTGGACATACAAAGATACCATTTAAGTCAAACTCAATCCCTCATGACAAATTTCCTCCCATCTGTCTAACATTATTATGTTTGCTTTTCAAGAATAATCAGAAAAATTGTGTTCATCATTTCAGAATCTATCAGAAATTTCAAGGCATCACATAAACTTAGCAGTCTAGAATTAGAGGTCTAGAATTTAAGCCTTATACTTAATTTCCTATTCATGATTCCTGGCAAAGGTTATTTAGCTTTGCTTGAAGGCACTCAATGATGGGGAAGTCACCATCTCATAATAAGTAACCCAGTTGATTTGATCTTTGGGTAGTTCTAACTCTTAGAAAATTCCTTCTTACTGAGCTGAAATGAGCCTCTTTATACTTCCACTATCATCACTAGTTATGCCATTTGGAACCAAAAGTATGAAAACTATAAATACTCTATATTTAGCACATCTCTAAGCCACACTTATGTGGTAGGTATTTTATATAATTATTCCCTTATAATTAACTATTACAATTTGGGAAGGTAGGTGTATCTTTCCCATTTAATAGGTAAGACTTGAGAATTGAATGTATGGCTGACAGTAAATAACTGAGAGACTGGGATTTTAACCTTGGTCTATTTGATCCCCAAGTCTAAGTGATTTCCACCATTAACACTGTCTCTCTATGAATGACTAATTATTTTTTTACATGAAAGTTTTAAATAATGAAGATAATGCTATCTCACTGTTCCTCTTCCCCCTTCAGCAAGCAAATAGCCTCAGATTCTTGTAAAAACATATACTGAATATTTCTGTCTTGTTGCAAAGCTCTGTGCCACATACTCTAAATAACATTGTTTTGACAGAATTAAAGAATTAACTCTTAATGAATTAACTCAAAACTCAATAGCCACAAGAGAAGGTAATACTGTAAAGGACTATGCCAGTGGGAAGAAGTACAGAGGAACATAAAGATAAATAACTAAGTCCATTGCGTACTTTGCCTTTGCAATTATTTATTTAGTTCATACTTAATTTTTCTTCTCTCTATTTACAAATCAAGGTGAGTCTTCACTTTCTTGATGTACTTTCCTACTGGAAAAAATATTAGATATCTAGTTGCTATCTTGACAAATGGTAACATATTCATTTTTATTTGTTCTGGTGGTCCACTAGATTTATGTACAGACAAACAAGCTGGAAAATTTCAATTTGTCAGTTGGGTTTGACTTGCATCAAGGCAGATGCCCCTAAAGATATATAAATAAAACTGAAAAAGTCTCCATTTCTAATGAATAGAGTCTGTGGAGACAGTGGACCAATGAGGTCTTACTTTTTAACCACAGATTTTTAAGTCTTAAAAAATTAGTTTACTCATATTAATAGTACAGAAAACCCTCTTGAATAGTAAATGGTGCATAACTAACTGAATGCCTTGAAGATTTTTATAATGACCAGGCACAGGATTTTAAACAGAACTTTCTCTGGATTCTACATTTTATGATGTATAATGGGATCTTCATACTAGATAAGAGATATTACAGGTGAGTCCTGTAGTAACTTTATGGAAATAAGAGAGTACATTGATTTTACACACACACACACACACACACACACACACACACACACACACATTCATGCCTTTACACTTATGGGCATATTAGACTTTTGATTAGAAATTAGTTCTTCACTATTTAAACCATGTCTTCCTAAATTCTTTATGAAGCTAGGATCATTCTATTTATTTTTATATCTTTTTATTTCATGAACAGAGGAGGAGTTTTCAACCAGCATTTTTAGTAAAAAGGTCTTATATTGGTGAGCAGGGAATTGAAGACTGGGAACCCTCTAAGTATGTGGCACAGACAGTGAATGCAGGCTGACTCTGAGTTTGCTCTGAATTCTTCAGTGGCAATGCAGGTACAGTAGACAGGTCCCACAGACTGCTGGGAAGGCATGAAGAAACAGAATCCTTTATTGAAAAGCTAAGGGTAAAAAGGAAAGGAAGAATAAGGCATGTGATAAAATCATTTTAAATTTTTGTTTAAAAATATATTTAAGATAGTTTAAAGATATTTTGTTTTGGCCTTTCAGAAGAGAACGTTGCAATGATTCCTGGGACTGGTCAAGCTGCCTTAGAGATGTTATTTGTAAATGATCATTTTTTTCATTAGTTATTACTAATTTATTCATTCTGCCAATATTTACTGAGTGCTAGATGCTGCCCTGAGTCTGGGGTTTTAGTGATGTTCAAGATTGGCGCAGTCCCTTTCTTTATGGAAATGCTATGAATAACAGAAGAGTATAATCTTTTATTTTACAAAGAAGTAACCAAATTTCAAATGAAAAGACTTTTTTTTTTTGTTTAAATAAAGCTTTCCTTATAAAAGCTACCTCCATGCAATGCCATAATATCATAGTTTTAAGATTGAAAGGCTCATTCATTTGTGTAGTAAATATTTATGAACAGCTATTTTTACTAAGCAGTGTTAGAGTCTTGGCTAATATGGTTAAAATGGTCAAGACACACTGGTCTGCTGCCTGCCCTCTCTCCTGATGGATGGGACTATATACCTGCATACTGCTTAAGTATGTGTTGACTTTGTACTTCAATCTCTGAGGGTTGCATGCCTTGCTGTAATTCTGAATTCTGGAGAAAGCCATAATGTAAGCTCCAGGTAGTCACAACAGTTTGTTGCATCTGCCATAAGGGGTTGGGGTGGAGGAAAAGTTAATGGTGGGGGCGGGGGAAGGGCACGAAAACAGAAGGAAGTCTTAAAGTTTATTTATCTTTTTCTTTCACTTTGTAAACATGTTACCAAAGCTCCAGAGAGCAGAGGGCACACAGAGAGTGACAGAGGCTGGCTGTTCAATTCCCGTGGGCCATTATAATATTTCTTTGGAATGGAAAGTGTCTACTACAATAAAAGGAAAATCTTTGTCTCTTTCATTCACCACTGCATCCTCAGTGCCAGAATATGCCTGATGTGTAGTAAGTCTCAATAAATGTTGGTGGAGAAATTAATAAATGAATGAAAAAAAGACTATCACAATTAAGTACAGCTTACAGGATATTATGAAAAGTCAATTGATCCAGCCTTGCCAATAACATACAAAACCAAAAGCCATGTAGAGTTTGAATTTTTCATTGGTTTTACTGACTTTTAGTATTAGTATCTTATTAGTCATCTGAATCTCTTTCTGCTGCTTGTATCTCTAGGTTAGAACATCAAGGATCACAGTGCAGCTCCATACAACCAGAAAACATTCTTTCAACCAACAAGCAGTTGGCCATACAAAAAGGAAACAGGGGAATTCCCCACAAATAGATTCTTATTAAAAAACAATCACATGTGTTAGAGAGGTGATCCGAGGGATGGTTTAATTTATGTCTTGTACCCTGGCCCACATCCACTTTTCACAGCTGGACCAACACAGCAGTAAGTAAATGAAATCCCAGACTGAAGAAGGCTGCCTATGAAAAGAAGACCTGTTGTCTAGCAAGAGAACACAATTGACAAACAGGGCAGAAAGTTGAGAAAGGAGAGATGACTCAGTTTCTTTAGGACACCTACGCTGGCACTTGAAGAATCCTTGTTTTAATTTTGTTTCTCTTATCCTGTGATCCCAAATGAAGTATTTTTTTGGCATATGTGCTTAAGAGAAAGGTTCCAGCATGTCTCGTTTACCACAGAATATTCTAGGTTTATTTTAGCACCATTTATAGCAGCCAAAGAATGTTTGGGGTTATGAACAGAGGCAGTTAAAGAATGGCCCATTATTTCTGCACCAAAGGTAGCTGAAAGTAGACACTATAAAATGTATTTTAGAAAAGAAATATACTTTCCGTATCAAAGTTATATAATCAGGTAAAATTATACCCAAAGGCAACTGGATTTGATTTTCATAAGTAATAACTTAGCATGTATCCAAGCATTTTTCAAGAGACTCAAGCAATTTAGACTCAAAGCAAGACAGTTGTCTAGATAAATGAGTGATGTACATTCTGATTCTAGGCAAATCACTCACTGGTTTGAAAAACTTTATATTCCTTTGATAGAATAAGCCTAGTTGAAGTATTAGAAGACAGGATCTCCTATGTCCATTGTGCTAGTAACATTCTTTATGACCTGAAGTACCTGTCTTAGTTTCTTTATCTAGAAAATGGAAATAATAACCACACCAAGGATACCTATTATGGGCTGAATTATAATTTTCAAAAGGTTGTATTGAAGCCTTAATCTCTGAAATTGTGAATATTTCCTTTTTTTTTTCTTTTTTCTATTCTTTTTTTTTTTTTTTGGAACTAAGGTATTTGAAGATGTAATTAAGATGAGGTCACTGAGGTGGGCTTTAATTCAATTTGCTTTCCTTATAAGAAGAGGAAAATTTGGATACAGAGACACACAGAGAGATGACCATGTAACTACAAAACAGAGATTGGAGTCATGCAGTTGCACACCAAAGAATGGCAAAGATTGAAGGCCATCACCAGAAACAAGGAGGACACAAAGAAGGATTCTACAGAGAGTCTCAGAAGTAGCATGACCCTGAGAAAAACTTGGTTTTGGATCTCTAGGCTCCAGAACTGTGAGCATATAAATTTCTGTTGTTTTAAGCCACCCTGTATATGGTAATTTGAAGTAGCAGTCCTAGGAAACTAATATACTACCTAACTTACATAATATTAAAAAATTAAAAAATGATAATATATCTGAAAAATGTTCTGATATCGATTATATCAGGATAAATTGCTATAGGAATATAAAGATTACTTTGACTTTTAAAACCTCAAGATATATTTACAATAACTTCTCTAAATCAGTGTTAAGAAAAACCTAAATTTAAAACTCTGTTAGAAATGCTTTTTTTTAATTATGAAAAATAGTTCATAACAAGATTTTAGCCTTAAAATTTATCTCTAGAAGAACCTTGAAAGTTTACCAGTTCATAAACATTCTTGAACAGTTCATTTTATGCTTTCTTTCATTTTTGTGTGTTTAAATAATTTCTTTTCCTGTGTAAATGAGTTTTTCTTTTTCAAGGAAGCTTGAGTGTCTTATTCATTACACTTAGAATGTTGGCTTTCCCACAGCTTACACAATAACTAGAAATGGAAATATAGCAAAACTTAATTTTTTAAATGACATGTAACCACAAAAAATCCCTTAATGGGTCTGGGGCTTCATTCTCACCCCAAAACAACCAGAGAAGTGAAATACTATCGAATTGTAATCATTTTACAGTTATCTTTGTTTTATATTATTTCTGTTAATCTAAAGAATGGTTAGTCCAAAATGGCGCATTCATCATGTCAAAAATTATTTTAGGCTTTAGAGTCTATTGTATTGTGGTATATTACCTGTTTTATATATGCATGTGAGAGGAATGGCTCATACAATATATATTTAATATATCTATATCTATCTAATCTATCTATCTATCATCTATCTATCTATCTATCATCTATCTATCTACCTACCTACCTACCTATAAAATAGATAATTGTTACTAGTTTTTTTTTAATTTTCAAGATTTTCTTGAACTTAAATTGATCTTAACATGAGACAAGAGAGAGTTAAATGTATCAGACTGAAAACTCAGAATCTTTAGTGGTCACCTGGTTTAAATCTTCTCATTTTACAGATAAGAGAAGCAGAACATAGCTGTTCAGTGACCCGTTGAAGGTTGCATAGGGATTTAGTGACAGAATAGAATTCTATTTGCCTGATTTCCAGTCTGATGTTCTTTCTTCTCTAAAACCATAGTGGTCATACTGACTTGGTATTAGTTATTGGATCTCTCACTTATTAGCTATGTGACCTCGGATGGTTCTCTCTAATTCTCTTAACATGCCTTTTCTAGTTTGTAAATGGGAATGAAAAAACAGGCTGGTGATAGCTGGAAACAGCCAAGAGAGAAATACCTGAGCCACAGAATATTATCCAAGCTGAAAAAAGCTTGGCTTCCCACTCTACATTCCCATTCCACATTAATTATTGCTTGTCCTTTCTGTCTCAGGCATGGTTTTCTGGCATTTTGTCTTTGGCCCTCAAAAACTCGCATAGGACTTTTCTTTCTTTACTTTTGGTCCTTGGAGTTGTCCCTGTGTGTAAGCACTTCCTTCACTCGACTCCAGTTGTCTGATTATTGGACTATAGATCTTTGATTGCAGGAACTGTTTCACTATTATACCTTAGCAGTTAGGACAGTATGCCCCACCTCCCCGCAAGAAAAAAAGAATCACTCAGTGAATGATCAATGAATGAATTGCTCTGTGCACAAATACTCTGGGGAGATGTTTTGGAGGTACATATTCTCATGGAAGGAATCCCATCTTTTCCACAGCTGATACTGATATAAAGGTTGGATGTGCTTTCACACATTGTATGAATCATTTTTCCCCAATAACTTTTTAATCTTCATAATTATATTTTGCTTAGAATATTGATAAAATGAATTTGCTTTTATTACCTGAGCATATACTGAGGATTGAGGAAGGCTAGGAAACCCAGAGCAACTATGGTTTCACCAGATACAATTCAGTTTAGAACCATGTCTTTACTGAGCATAAATCACAGTGTACTAAATCATTGGTAAATAAATTAAATTTCTGAAGTGTGAGAGGCAATTGTAGAAGAGTTGAAAGAACTCCATGAATATCAAATTTCCTGGGTCTGAGTCCATGCTTGAATGTTCTTTTTCATAATGCAGGGTACAGTATCCACTTCATAGAATTTTGTGAAGAACCAAAAGGAAAATGTTCATGAACACACTTGGTAAATAGTGGAATACTACATGATATAAGGATCTATGAGATTGATTACTAAACTGGAGGATGACCACTGATTCCTCTGCTTGCTTTAGTACCCAGGACCAGAAAATAGAGGAGCTGGTCATTTAATCTTATTAGAAACTTGGAAGCTGTTGACGGTGTCCTAGGGTTTTCTCAGTCACTGCTGGAATGCTGCACTTGGAGCTCAGGATGCAGAAGGATCTGAAAGAGACCAGGAAAAACAGGACAGGGACAAGCATTAACTGCTGGAACATCTAATGCTCATAGTAGAGATATGAATGAATAGCAGAGCTCTTCCTCTAATACTAGAATTCTGTTCTAACATGCTGTGCAGAAGATAAAAGTCTGAAATTCTCAAATTATTTCCCTCCAATGGATGTCTCATCTGGATCGTTCCTGAACTGTGAGTCTGGGTCCACCCAACAATACACATAGTTGAAAGAGATATTACCAATCACACTTGCTTGAGAAATTCATTTCACTCTAGTGTTGTGTACAGAGCTCTCTCTAGGGTAGCATAAACCAAGCGAAAGCCCCGGTACTTTTTAGAGGCAACACATATTTTCAGTTATTGATAAAAACATATTTGGAGAATAATACCATTTAGTCAATTTTACAACCTTACAACCTCACACAAAAACAGAATCTCTTCTATCTTTCACACCCCTCTTCCAAGGATACCTCAGTTCATTTAAACTGTTTTCCCTTCTAGTATTCTTAAATTTAACCCACTGCAGTAAGGTAGATAGTTTATAGATTGAAGAGACAGCCATCGCCACACTTGACATAAAATGCTAAGGATGCTCAGCTTATTTAGCCAAGGATACAAAACTTCCTGTCAGTGAGGAGGCTACGCAGTGTAGGACCCAATGCAGCTTAGCCTTCGACAAAGGAGTTTCCTTGTGTCCACATTCCTTAGTTGCTGACACATGCTCAGTAGGCAAAATTTCATCAGGATTGAGAAAGGAGATAAAGTCTTGCTATGCTTTTGACCTTTTATATTAAGGCTTCTATCTCCAATATCTACCTTGTCAAAGAACTTACATTAATAATCTGTCTTCTATTTAAAGGAATATTTACAAACATGACACTCTCTCCTCTGATCCTTGAAACAAACGCATCATCAGCAAGCCCACATCATCATTCAGGTAGCATGAGCAGAGTTAGTGTCCCTGAGTAAACATGTACGTCTTCAGCTGTCTAGTGTCCAAGAAAGCTTATGTTCTTGTACCTGTTGAGAAATACTCATTGGGTGCAAGTTGTAAGAATGAGGTGGGAAACATAGAGAATAATTTGCCCATCAGTAGAATAACAGGGATGACTGTGGTTGTTTTACTCTCTGCAGAATGACATCTTGGAGAAGGTTCAAAATTCCATCCTTCAACAGTAATGGTAGCTCCCAGCCATGGGCATAGAGAATGGAAGATGCTGTGAGATGTGAGGATTCATTCTACTGAGAATCTGAGGCTGACACTTGCTTTCGGTTTATAAGGTCACCAGGGAGGATTTTCTTTATTGTCTCACTAATCTCTCTTTCATTCTTTAGAGAACATGAAATTTCAGGGAAGGTTTCTAATATATTAAAACTAATGTTTTTATTTTTTATTTTTTTTTATGGAAGGCTCACAGAATATTTTAGAATCAAAAGAGAACCTATCATTTCATCTCTTTGTTTTACATTTTTTTAGAAAACCAGGTAGGTCTCAACATAGAGACTTTAAAAATTTTCTCTTTTTGTATATTTGGCCAACCATTATATAAAGACATTTTTCTTTTAAAGTTACATTTAAGCCATTATTGATTTCAGCAATTCTTTTGAATGTTGCATGTGATTTAATGATTTCAGTTATGACTTAATATTTGAATAATGTCATTACTCTCCAAATCTTCCATAATTACAATTTAACTTGTCAGAATTTACTTAATAGCCATGTGCCTAAGCATAAGGGAAACACTTGGTCTGTTTAGCAAACCTTCTGTCAGAGCAGAAATACAAGGAGATTATTATAGCTGCTGATTATTGTTTCAGTGTGGGTAGGATACACCATATGATGCAAGGTGGCTCCTTACAACTAAGTCAGCTAAAGATTTTGTTTTGCAGCATTCTGTTTAATAAGAAAGAGTTTTGATAAATAGTCTTGTCTTGGATGGATTAAACTATTGATTTACCTATAGTTCCTATCTCAACCCAAGGGGACATTGTTGATGCCACTTAGAATATTACAAACTCTCTGACATATGCATGTTGTCTAGCTCATGCTTCAACCCTATCACCTTTCAGCAGATTGCTTTAGACAAGAGATCTCATGGGCAAGGAATCTGCAATGCATATAAGCTTACTTGCTGATTTAATACAAGGGAGTCCTAGACATTGACCTTGTCTTGAGTTATTCTAACTTGGCAGGGCTGTAACACTGCAAAGACCTGCAAATCCCTTTTTAACAAGGCTACCTGAACCAAATGGCCCCAGTCCAAATGCATGAAAATTTAAAGATGTCCAAGAGATCAGTGGCTTATAGTATTAAAGAGTAAGAAGACTGACACTGCACTTAACTCAGGTTTACTTATTTATCCAGTCAAGGATTCTGTCGCCAAGCATACTGGCTGCTCTGTTATCACTTTATAAATTGCTGTGTGTATTATTTCAGTAATGAACTGGGAGGAGGCATTCTGTTTGAAAATGTTAAATGTACCAAATGCCCCACTAAAATCCCTAGATATTCAATTATTTGAAAGAAATTATTTCTCCTCTAAGCAGGTTATATTTTTAATTTTTCCAAAAACAGCAGGTAGGATGGATATTATAATGTCCATAGAGCCCATGGTCCTTGAAGTACCCATAGGTATTGCAGGCCAACCAAAGCAGTTCTCAAGGCAAGAGGCAGGCCAAGAATGAGATGCAGGTGCTCACAATTCTGCTTATGCGTCTTTTCTCTCATCAGAAAAAAAAAATCCTCTAATTTTCCAGGATGAGAAAGAAATTGGCAATACCTATTAACTTGGCACTAAGTAAGTCTAATTTGGCAAGATTTATAGTGTGCCCAGTGCAGAAATGATCATATGTGCACATCAGTTACCATACCTAAAATGGCAGCTTAATGCACTCTTTGTTACTCTAATGATGGTGTATTGTGCACAAGTGTTCTGTGAGTTTTGCATGGAGAATTTTCCCTTGGCAAACACATCATCTATATTATGATGTGTTGAAAATATCAGTTGTTCAAACCATGGGTAAGGAAGCCTACAAATCACACACACACACACACACACAAACACAGACACATATTTATGTGTCTCTGAATCAAGCATGTATAAACACTCCATATTGTATATAGTTTTCTTCCATCATCGTCTAGGCTGAACACTCCTGGCAAGAAGTAAAGACAATTATTTTAATGGGTGCAAATAAAGTACTAGAGAAAGGCAGAAATAAAGTTATTAGAATAGAAAACCTGAGGCCTGGGTCCTGATGGTAAGCACCTGTTGTATGTACGCTGGCATCTTTCTTTAGCTGAACTTCAGTTTACTCACTGTAACATGATCATATTGGAGTAGGTGATTTCTTAGTGTGTGTGTAGACTAATTTCTATACGTATGGTTAAAGAAGAATAAATGTGTAGAGAACATTTACCTTTACAGTTCTGTACTCACATATTTTCATCTATTTGATCTATTGGAGTTCTTACATTTAAACATGGCCATATTATAAAGACAGAATAAAGACAGATAATTGTGGGTTTCTAAAGGAGTTTTTCTATGCAAAGGTGTTTAGAGAAGTACTAGTTGAATACAAATGAAGAAGAGAATGTGCTTTCATTTTGTATTGGCAGGCAAACCACCAAAAATGGAATAAAAGTGTAATTGGCTTACTGAATAATCTGGACTCTATAGATACAAGCATAAAACAACAAAAATTTCCCTTCAATTGTGTCTTTAGTTCCTTCAAGCACCCTCTATGTTTTAGTTCTTTTTCCACTCCTGGACAAACCCTTAGGCAGGTCTTACCTTTCAGATGATAAACAAATGGTTTCTTGTCTGGGGATTAAAACTTCAGTCTGATCTAATAATCACACAACTCCTTATTAATCAAGACTTCAAATGTGTATCCAGGTAAATCTTCTTCCTTCCCCCACTTTGGGCCTGACCCAGGCATGGGATCCTAGAGTTCAGGGAAAGGTCAGGGTAGGTTCTCAACACTGCCTACCTGTGGTTTTTGATCTCTTTGGCTTTGGAGGGAATAATGAGGGAATTAATAGGGAAGGGCAGAGTCTTATCTAGACCTTTATGATCTGTTGTTGGTGCCACTTAGACATGGCAGATGTCCAAAAGTAAG
The DNA here is from genome assembly GCA_028627145.1 of Eidolon dupreanum. Lineage (NCBI taxonomy): Eukaryota > Metazoa > Chordata > Mammalia > Chiroptera > Pteropodidae > Eidolon > Eidolon dupreanum. The sequence goes on along the minus strand of CM053502.1, from coordinate 65,794,240 downwards.
TCTATCTTTTGGGCAGTTTTGTGGATTTCTAGGGGATCCACTGTCTTTCTTTCTCCTCAGTTCCTGTGCTTCTTCAATCTATCTGCTTAAAGGGATAGAAACTAGGTTTGTCAATTGCAGGACGGGGAGCAAGGTTTAGAATTAGGGTTGGGGTTAGGCAAGAGTGAAGAGACTGAATGAACATGCCCATGACAACATCGTCAATTTCTCAGTCTGAAGGAGGCTAAGCTAAGCTAAGAGAGGGAACATTTTTTAAAAAAATTATTGTGGTAAGAACATTACCCTGAGATCTACTCTCCTAACAAATTTTTAAGTGCACAATGCAGTATTGTTAACTATGAGCACTGTGTTGTATGGAAGATCCCTAGAATGTATTTATTTTGCATAACCGAAACTTTTATATTTGATGAGTTCATAGTTTTGATTATTTTCATTAGTGATACCAAAATACTTAGATTGAACAATTTTTTAATGCCCAAACTAAGAGACAAGTTGTATATTATCTAGAAGTACTTGGTAAACATTGTGTCTCATTTCACATTTTGCTTTGAGTCAAAAGGGAGATTTGCATTTTATACAATATCTCAACTGTAAAATTATTAGACCACATAGTTCAGATTGGGTTTTTAAGATACACCATAAAGTTTGAACACCTTCTTTCTCATCTCCTTAATTAAATACCATCATCAATGATGCTGTCACTATTTCTGCAGAGTAAACTGTTTTTGTACTTTCTCCTGGGTTAAGACTACTTCTCTATGAATCCCCAATGGTCACTGAGGAAGGACATAAGGAATTCCAGGAGTTATAAATTTGTAAAAATATTTTGAAAAGAGATCAGGCCCATCAGGGGCCTGGTACTACAGCTTCTTTCTTTCTATGTCAACTGCTACAATGACTTGGAAATGAGTAGCTGCAATATCACAGCACAGTGTTTGAATGCCTTGGAAAAGGGACATTTCTAATAATAACTCTAGGACTAATGACTTTCACATTAATTAATGAAAGTGATAATAGTTGAATATTATTCAAATAACATGAATACAAATAAAAACATGCCTGTGCTTGCCTGTCACATTGCTGCACTGAATGGTACAGTGTGTTAAATAGCTGGACATCGGCCAACAGAATACCTGGAGTACTTCATTGATAATGATACTCAATAGTTCACCAGTCAGTTTCTGAATAAGTGAGAAATATTTTTTTTATGGCTTTAGGCACAGAAAGTGAAGTGACATACAAGCTAGATGTCTATATTTGTGAAAGAAAAGTGTCTCCTATACTTTACACATAACTATTAAGCTTTCATTGTTGAGTGTTTCTCCTAACATTTAACTGATGCTGGGGTCCTGAGATATTTATCAGGCCAATAAGTTGCTTCCAGACTGATCTCAGAGAGCAGGGTAGGTCCGCAAATAGAAAACTGTTGTAAAACTCTGAAAATATGACTTCTGTAATCTTGCATGGATACTTGGGCTTTGCTTAGACATGGCATGCTGGTATAGTAACAGTGCAAATGGCCTGCATAGTTGCCAGTTTACATATGCCAACTTTTGCAAGATTCTTTCAACAATTGAGTGGGACTCAATAGGAAGGATGATAGCATCTAATTATACTGTGTTCTTTTCCAGTATATATTTCCTCAACCTGCAGCATTTTAACTCTACATTGCCAGAGAATTTTTTGGATTCCACCAACTTAAGGTGTCTTAGAGCAGAGTTTCTCAGCCTCATTACTACATTTTGAGCTGGATAATTCTTGCTTTGGGGGACTGTCTTGTGCATTATAGGGTGTTTTGTATCATCCCTGCATTCTATCCACTAGATACCTGTAGTAACTCCAGTCATGACAATCAAAAATGTCTCTAGACTTGGAAGATTGGCCCCTGGGGGGCAAAATCACTTCCTTTCTCCCATTTAGGACCACTGCCTTACAGAGAGGGTCTTTCTCACATTCAAGGCTCCTACAAAGAACTTTAATAGAACATCTGTGATTCACATATGACAGCAAAACAAGAAATGCCCTAATAGGCCCTTGCTAGAGTCAAATTATAAACTGTTAAATGTTGCCATTTTCAGAAAGATGTGATTTAACAGGTTCACTGAGATGAGAGATATGGTTTCAATCTTTAAATAGGCAATGACAGTTTTGAAAGAGCTGATGTATTTTAATAACATGCTTCCATTTTCAAATAATAGCTACTAATAATGATATTATTATTAATATTTTAATGATTCAGATATCACTATTAGTAAAATTACCCAGTAAGATGCATGAGTGTAAATCAATCTTTTTATTACAATAAATGTGAAAAAAAACACATGGAATAAAATGGAACTACTTGGTGTTTTGTTCAAGGGTGAAAAACAAATTTAACAGTTACAAGAATAGAGTTAGGTGATACACAGAGAAAGAGAATAAAATAACAAAAGTGACAAAATAAATAGGTTCAAGAGAAAATAGTCTAATAAAATGGCCTTATTTTTCTCAGAGCTCCAGGTAAGAACCATGACACCCAGTTTAGTCTTGGAGAGTTAACAGTTGAGAATATAGTTTCAAACCTCCTTCTCTTTGAGGAAAGAGCATTTTATGAATGTCTGTAAGTACATTGCCTATGCTATTCCAATTCATTAACACTTCCCACAAAACTGGACCAACGTTTAGAGTTGCTTTTATTTCTCAGGATAATGGTAGATGAAGAAACTGGCATGTCTATGTCCAGAAATCCTATGGTTAACACCAAAATGAATAAAATTGAAAATACATCAAATGGTTAAAATATTCTGATTACTTCCCTGTCCTACCCTCAAAAACAGTGTGAATCTTCCCAGGCTTCATAGTGATCATACAACCACTACAGAGTTTTTAAACATGATTGTCTGTAGGAAATACCACTAATATTTTTAGAAATAAGGAATATGTTTAACATAAAAAAAACTCAGTGTTTCCTTTATTGACAAAAGAAGCTGCTTCTTTTTAAGACAGGAAATTAAGTTTCTATGCCAAAAGCATGTTTACAGGTTGATATTTTTATTTTCCTCTGAAGCATTTCTGAAAATATCTTCTTTTTCCTAATAGCTGACTAACTTGAATGCATTTTTAGCAGGATTCTGTCTTGGTGCCTGTGTAAATTCTTAGAGGGCTCTCTGCTTAGTATCCACAAAATTAATCAGACCCCCACAAAGTTATTAGGGCTGAGAGAATTGCCTATGCAATATGAATAAAAATATTTTATGGGACGAGATTACAAATCAGTATTCTACAACTCACCAATTAAAAATGATTCAAGAGGCTAGTATTTTATTTTCACATGAAAATTTCATTCAGATACGTTCCAGTGCTATAGGACTAGGACCCTGAAAATCTTGAAACTCAATTTCAAGTAAGGAGTGTGGTTTAATGGGAAAAGGCATTAAATTTATCATGGGTCAAGGAACATGAATACAAGTGCTATCTCTCTCATGTGTTTGCTGAGTGTGGTAGAAAGGGTACTGCCATAAGACTACCACTAAGTTTTATTTTCCCCATGTCAGTTTTTATGAAAGATCTGCCCTGTGAAGTACTTGAGTTAACTGTTCATTCTCTGAGACTTTGTATCAGGCTAGTTCCTCCAGGCCTCCCTTGACACAGAATATAGTCTCAGTATTAACTGCATTATTTTATTTTTTTAACTTTTTATATTAATTACAAACTTACAGAAAAGTTGCAAGCATAGAACAAAACTCTCTCACATGTATCTCACCTCAGATATCCCAATTATTGACATTTTATCACATTTGCTTTGTCATCTTTTTCTTCCTCTTTCTTCCCTTATTCTCATGTATATATACACACACATTAATGCAAATATATACATTATTTTTTTCTGAACAATCTGAGAGTAAGTTGCAAATGTGATGCTCATTACCACCAAATATCTTAGTGTATATTAGCTAAGAAAGAAACATATTTCCTGACATAACCATCGTACAATTATGAAAAGCATAAATTAACATTATAAAGTAGTACTATCTAATTTATAGACTTTATTCAAATTTCAATCATTGTCTCATTTAATCTCTTTATAGAAAAAAAATTGTGGCCAGGATTTAATCATGGGTTGCATTTAGTTACTCTGTCTTGTCTATATTACTCTGGAACAGTTCCTTGATTTTTCCTTGTTTTTCATTACCTTGATATATGTTAAGAGTACAGCTCTCAATTAGTGCTTGTCTGATATTTCTTTATTATTATATTTAGATTATATATTTTTGATAGATTATCATGTAAATGATACTGTGTTTTCAGCATACTGTATCAGGAGGCACAGGATGTCATTTTGAACCATTACTGGTGATGATAATTTTGATCACTTGGTTAAGATGGTGCCTAACAGGTTCCTCCACTTTAAAATTACTATTTTGTTTCTGTGTAATAAGTATTTTGTGGGGAGATACTTTAAAGCTATGTAAGTATCCTATTCCTCATCAAATTTTCATCGATTAGTTTTAGCATCCATTGATGATTCTTGTCTGAAGCAATTATTACTACAATGGTTGCCAAATTGTGATTTTCTAATTCTATAATTCCATCTTCATTTATTGAACTAAATGCTGTTTTTAGTAACAGGAGCTTGGATTCTTAAAGAATGGCCAATTCCAGTGTTGGAGCTGGGAAAATGCAAGATAAGCTTGGATTATCTCATGAATCAAGAAAGCATGGAGGTGCTCTAAAAATGGTGAGGGTATGTCAAAATGACATCAGAGCTGGCTTGAAGGGACTCCTTTGGGTAAATCTTAAACAATTAGAGCACCAAAATCTAACATAATGGGTTATAACCCATTGAACAAAATACAAATAATGTAAGAATTCATGAGTCCCTATTGAATGAATGAATGAATGAATGAATGAATGAAATAGTTGTAAATAGAAAGCTCTTTCTTAGAGTAGAATGCTAAATTTCCTTTTAAAGAGCTATTGTTCGAAGGGAGCATGTTATTATTAAAACTCTAGTCGGTAAGCCAGGACTTCATTACCTCTTCAAAAGAGATCTCAACACATTCTAGCTGAGAGATCTAGGGCACTGCTGCTAGAGAGCTATGAGTTTCTCCAGAGGTGTCTTTGCTAGAAGACAAAGAGAAATACTGACCCAACCACTATCAGTTTCTGGGAACATGGATACTTTAGGAGTCTTGATGACCAGATGAAGACTTCTAGTTTTGTTCCTCCAGTGAGAGCTACTGACAAATATGTTGTATAAAATTCCAAGCTGTAATTCAAAAAGACCTCATTGTATGCCTCCTTACCGAGAACAGGTGAAGAGATCACCATTAGTCATAACCCTAACCGTGACTTAGTATTGCTGCTGACAGGTCTGTCTTGAACATTTTGGAGCCTGGAGTAGGAGGTCCTCTCATTACATATCTAAATATTTAAAAAATTTTAGGTACATAATTTGCTAAATGAGATATGCTCTATCCTACTGCCCTGGAAAATGCATCATCAGAATTACAAATAAAGGTGTCGATGTATGGCTTTAACATGACTAGAAATTTGCAAAAAAGCAAAGCTGGCTGAATTTTATTATTATTGCACATACCCGAGTGTTTTCTTGATTGTACGGTAATGTTTCCCCACAAAGCAGGCCCTGAGTAAAGGACTTTGGTACAGGTAACTTATTTAGGATGTTATCCCAGGAAGCACAAGGGAGAGAACAGGGAAATTGAGACAGGAAAGGGAGAAAAGCCAAAAACTGGGTGTTAGTGAGCAGCTTGCCAATGTGGACAACTGAGCCTCAGTATCCCTGGGAGGAGGAGTTCCTTTAAAAACAATAACAATGAAAACAACAACAAAAAAACAAAACACTTTTACCTTTGCACGTGTCCATGATAAAGTTATTTCTCTTTAATATGTAGATCAATTAATTATAGGAAATCAATTTTCTAGGCTGAAAGCATGGTTGCAGGTTGATTAGTTTATTTTCCTCTGCAGCATTTCTGAAACTATTTCCTCTTGCTAATAACAGCTGGTTAACCTGAATGCATTTTCATTTGTGCCCCTCATTAGTGCAGTCCACATTTAAGAATTGTTATGCAGTGAGACAGGGAAGCTGGGGAAATTTATTCATTGACTTTAATGATTGTCTCTGAGAGTATTAAATTCGCTCTACTTTGGGCTGTTCTGTGTACTGTCTGAGCAAGATCTCATGGTACAGGGGAAAGAGTTTAGGCAGAGAACCAGTAAGTTGCAAGTCCTTGAGTTGACAATTGTTATCCAAAAATTATTTTGCTTGCCTTATAATCAAGATTTTATATAAAGTCATATCCAGAGTAATATACTAAATGCTTTTTAAGTCTCCCCAACTCATATTTTCATCAAAGAAAAAATTCCAGGTATATATAAAATTAAAAATATTCTCTCATTTTTTAAGTTAAAAATTTAAATGACTAGGCACATCACAAATTATACTAAATTAACATCAAAATGTTAAATCAAACACATTTATGTACAATGAATTTTTTAGTTTCTTATTTTTTAAACTAATTAAATCTTTTGATATTTTATAAAAACTTTTTATTTTAGAATAATTTGGGGCTTACAGAAAAGTTGCAAAAAGAATCAGAGAATTCCTGAACTCCTCACCCAATCTCCCCTAATGTTAACATTTTATATTACCATGACATATTTGTCACAATTAAGAAGCCAACATTGGTACATTACAATTAACTGAACTTTGTAATTCAGATTTCACCAATCTTTCCACTACTTCCTTTTTCTATTTCAGGATTCAGTCCAAATACCACATTGCATTTAGTCTTTATGTGTCTTTAATCTCCTCTGTTCTGTGGTAGTTTCACAATCTTTCTCTGGTTTTCATGATTTTGGAAGTTTTGAGAAGTGCTGGTCCTATATTTTGTAGTCTGACTTTTAGTTGAGGTTTGTCTGCTGTTTTTCTCATGATTAGATAGTGGTTATAGTTTTTTTGGGAAGAATAAAACAAAATGAAGTGTCTTTCTCAACACGTTATGTCAGGCAACAAGTTATCCACAGGACAAACTGTTGTTTGCTGTTTTCTCCACTATAATTTTTTTTAAATTAAATTTTTGGGGGTGACATTGGTTAATAAAATTATATAGGTTTTGAATGTACAGTTCTATAATACATCATCTGTATATCTCACTGTATGTTTACCACCCAAAGTCAAATCACCTTTCAGCACCATATAATTGACTCCCTTTACCTTTTTGGCCGCCCTCTCACCACTTCCTCTCCGGTAACAACTATACTATTGTCTGTGTCTTTGAGTTTTTGTTTGTTTGTCTTATTTGTTTTTTGTTTTCAATTTTATATCCCACATGTGACTGAAATCATATAGTTCTCAACTTTTTCCTTCTGATTTATTTCACTTAGTAATGCATTCTCAAGATCCATCCATGTTGTTGCAAATAGCAATATTTCATCTTTTATTATAACTGAGTAACATTCCATTGTATATATGTACCACAACTTCTTTATCCAGTCATCTCTCGAAGGACACTTCAGTTGTTTCCATGTCTTGGCCACTGTGAATAGTGCTGCAATGAACATAGGGGCACATATATCTTTATGAATAAATGTTTCAAATTTTTCAGGTAGATACCGAGAAGAATTGCTGGGTCTTATGATAATTCTATTCTTAATTTTTTGAGGAAACTCCATACTGCTTTCCATAGTGGTTGTACCAATTTATATTCTCACCAGCAGTGTATAAGTGTTCCTTTTCCCTCACAACCTTTTCAGCACTTGTTGTTATTTGTCTTGTTGAAAATAGCCGTTCTAGCAGGTGTAAAGTGGTATCTCATTGTGGTTTATGATTTGCATTTCCATAGTAGCTAGTAAAGTTGAGTATCTTTTCATTTATCTGTTGGCCGTTTGTATGTCTTCTTGAGAGAAATATCTATTCAGGTCCTCTGCACATTTTTTAATTGGATTGTTTGTTTTGTTCTTGTTGAGTTGTATGAGTTCTTTATATATTTTGGATATTATTCCCTCATTTGAAGCGTGGTTTGCAATGTCTTCTCCCATGGTTGCCTTTTTGTCTTGTGGATGGTTTCTTGTGCTGTGCAGAAGCTTTTTATATAGTCTCATTCATTTTTTTTTTTTTTTTTTGCCTTTACTTTCCTTACTTAGTTTGATATAGTCTCATTCATTTATTTTTGCCTTTACTTTCCTTGCCTTTGAGGTCAAATTCATAAAATCCTGTCTAAGACCAAGGTCCATAAATTTAGTACATGTGTTTTCTTCTTTGCATTTTATTGTTTCAGGTCTTATATTTAGGTCTTTGATCCATTTTGAGTTAATTTTTGCCTATGGTAACAAATAGCAGTCTAGTTTAATTCGTTTTCATGTGGCTTTCCAATTTTCCTATCACCATTTATTGAAGAGGCTTTTGTTTCTCCATTCCATGTTTTTGACTTCTTTGTTAAAAATCATTTGCCCATATACATGTGAGTTTATTTCTGGGTTCTCAATTCTGTTCCACTATAACTTCACACACTCTATCCTTTGGAAATGAACCATGAAGTTTAGCTCACATTCAGGAATAGGGAGAAATAAGCTTCATTCTATATATTATTTGGAATTCTTTTGTAAGAAATATTTAACCCCTTTAATGTTTTTTCCATCATTTATATAGGTATGTCCTGTGTATTTATTTTTTAATTTGGCTCATAATACCTTACTATATAATTTATTTTTTAGCTCAAATTCTTTCATCTTTGGCCATTGGGAGCATGTTCAATTTGGCTTCTATGTCCCTTGATTTAACCCCTTGAGTACTTCCTTACTTTCTGGCCCTAAAATATGCTTTAGGCTTAATTTGAGATTAATTCTTGTAATATCCTGGAACAACCACTTATCTAAGAAGCTTTGGTTCCTGTCATTGGACAATGGTACATAGAACCAAGATTTGGGTACTGGATACGTTTACTGTTACTGGGGTATCACTGCTTTTGAGTCCCTTTAGCAAAGTTATGAAATATATATGTATGTATACTAACCCGTGTTTACACATATATTTCTTTATCTATCATATCTATAGTAAACTAAATGTGAATTAATGTCTCTTACTCTAATTCAGTACCACATAGTTTATTCTAGCTCTCTCTTTCCCCTTGATTATCTGTAACTTCCCACTTTGACAGTGAGAAACCTGATTCTCACTATCTGCCATCCATTTACTTACCTGTTTGACTCCAGGATATATTTAAGGCAATTTCAGATTTGTTAACTCATTCTACCCTGAAAAATTTACCAGAATGCAGTGTTTATGTTCAGTTCTTTATGTCTGTACTTAGCCTTACAGTTTCTAGTCAAAATACTGTTTTCAAAGATGTTTGGTTAGCCTTTTCCCTCCACCATCCCTCCAAGGAGGTTATTTATACATTTGTAATATAGACTTATTTGTCATGCTCTGTATTCCATCCTGGGAGCCCTCTAACATCTTCTTTGATTTTGTTTTTACTGTGCATGCATTAATGTGACTCTTTGTGATGTAGATTTCTTTGGATTTTGGCAAATGCATAGAGCCCACCACTCCAGAACCATATAATTTGGTCAGTACAGTTCCATTATCATAAAAATTTCCATGTACCTTTTCTTTTTACTCATCCTTTTCCATCTCCCTAACCCCTGGAAACCATTGATCTCTTTTGATCCATATAGTGTTTTGTCTTTTTTTGATGAAGTCATATAATATGTAGCTTTTGGAGTCTGACTTTCTTACTTATGAAAATCATATAAGAGTCATCTATGTCATGAGAATCAATAGCTTTATCATTAAATAGTATTCACTTGTATTGATGTAACAGTTTGTTCATCCATTTATCAGTTGGAGGGTATGTTTATTGCATCTAGTTTGGGGTAATTATGAATAAAGCTGCTGTGAACATCATATACAGGTTTTCGTGTGAATACAAGCTATCATTTCATTTGAATAAATACCTAGGAGCATAGTTGCTGGATTGAATGGTAAGTCTGTGTTTAACTTAATATTAACTTGCTAAACTGCCTTCCAAAATAGCCATACCATTTTGCCTTCTCACCAGCAATAACGAGAGTTCTTGTTACTCTGTAGCCTCACCAGAATTGATATTATTAGGATTATTTTTTTCTATTCTAATATTCTAATTTGATTTTAACTCAATTTCCTAATGAAAAGTGATGGTGAGAATCTCTCAAATGTTTATTTGACAACAACATATTTGCCTTTTTTATGGTGAAGTGTCCATTTAGATCTTTCACCTATTTTTTTTTTATTTTTGAGTTTAATAATTATTTATGTATTCTGGATACAAGTTATTAATCAGATATGTGATTAGCAAATATTTCTCTTATTCTGTGGCTTGCTTTTTCTTTCTCTTATCAGTGTCCTTTACAGAGCAGAAAATTTAAATGTTAATAGTCTCATTTATTCATTTTTAATTTAAAAAATTGGACTTATCTGTTACATTAAAAACATCTTTTAAGTCATACAGATTTTTTTCCTACACTTTTTTATTTTTTAGAATTTTTATTGCTTTACATTTTATATTCAGGGCTATAATCCATATTGAGTTAGTTTTTGTAAAAGTCATGTGTTGAAGTTTGTGTTTTTAATCTATGGACATCCAGTTGTTCCAGTAGTATTCAGTAGTATTTGTTGAAAAGACTATAATCTATAAATTCTTTATTGCACTACTTTTGTATCTTCATAAAAAATTGACCATGTTTGTGGTTGTCTATTTATGGACTCTGTGTTCTGTTCCATTGATTCATTTGCCTATATTTTAACCATATAACAACATTTTAGTTACTGTGGCTTGATAGTAAGACTTAAATTGGAGTAAAGTGAGTCTTTTGACTTTATTTTCTCTTTTTTTTGTGATTGTTTTGTCTATTTTAGTTCCTTTGACTTTCATTCTGGTTATAGTTATAATTCTGCTCTTCAGATCTTTCTTATGACCTAAGAACTAGAACCAACACAACTGTGTATGAAACAACACAACTACTACCATGCTATAATGGTATTGTTTCCATATTTACAAATTGCCTAAGGCAATTGGTGTTATAAAAACATATGCTGTACTCAATAAATGTTATTTATTGTTATTATTAAGATGTTATATAAGATAATTGTCAAAAAAAATCAGTTATAATGTGCGAAGCTGCTTTATAAACTCGAAAGTGATATATAAATATACATTACTTTTGATTTTAAACTATATGATACCATATTTTATTTTCTCCAGCTCCTGTGAGTAAATGGATTATTGATCAGAAAGGTTTATGTACTTTTAGATGGCATATGTGGACATCAAGACTGTTTGGAGAAGTAGACTGACAAAATCTAGTAATGTTCCAGTTAGGCAAGCCACTTTCTATTATTCCTTTCATACAGAGAGTCAGGCACTTTCTAGAAAATTATTTTAAAAATATTTTCATAACATTATATATCTTTTAAGAGGTGGAGGAGATCAACGGGCACCAAAATGATGACGCCTTGATTATAACAAAGGAATTGGGCTTAGAGTAAGAGCATTTTCTTTTTTTATTAAAATGACTGTGGGCTAGTTTTATATTCAGTTGATGTAATGTGCCCCACCCAATTTAGTAAAGACTTCATAATACTAGTGATGATAAAAAATGGAATGTGTATTTTCTTGATTTTTATATTCAGCAAAACAATGTACAGCAATCTTTAAAAGCTACTCTATGTTTGTGGATAAAATATGTGGACCAGATTTATAAGTCTTTTATAAGTCAGGTCCGAGCAAAATTTCTTCTCAAATATTCAGTAAAATTTATTTATTGATATACATTAAATTAAAATTAAAATGGCATGAAAGAATTGCCATATAGTTTCAAATAAAAATTCTTTTCAGCTTATGTCCAGAAAGAAAGGAAAAATGAAGCATGGTTTATTTAGGAGTAAAGCAAACATATGTCAAATATGAGGAATAAATCTGTTGGGTGGTATTCAGAAAATTAAAAAACATTTTTGATAAATATTCAGAAATATCTAAGTAAATCAAGGAACATACAATGCTCATGGATTAGGAGACTCAATAATAAAGTATGTTAAATTTCTACACAGTGATCTATAGATTTAATGCAACACAGTCAAAATCCCAGCAAGACCTTGTGGAAATTCATAAGCTAATCTTAAAATTTATAAAGAAATGCAAGAAACCAAGAATAATCAAAATGTCTTGAATAAAAATAACATAGTTTGAAGAATTCTACCACTAGATGTCAAATCTATTATAAAGCTACTAGTTTTGACAATTTGATATTGAAGTAAAGAAAGAAAACTAAACCATTAGAAGTCAATATAGTCTGAAGGTTAAAATCTAGGAAAGAGAGGCTATTTACGTGGAAAAATTAACCTTTACCTCTCCTCACACCACACACAAAAATCAATTTTGGGTGGATTGTAGATCTGTATGAGAAAGGAAAACATAAAGGTTTTAGATGATAAAACAGGAGAATGTCTTCAAAATTTTAGAATAAGCAAAATTCTATTAAATAGCACACGAAAAGTTCTGACCATAAAAGAAAAATCAATAAATGATTACACTAAAATTAAGAACTTTTGTTCATTCAAGTAATCATTAAGAGTGAAAAAGCAAGAACAGAATGTGAGACTATATTTGTATTCATCTATTCCATGGAGAATTTACATCCAGAATGTATAAAAGCTTCTGTAAATCACTAAGAAAAATATAGACTACACTATATAAAAATTGGGCAAAATTTGAACAAGCACTTTGTAGAAGATACACAAATGGCCTTCCAGCATAACAAAAGTTGCTTGATATTGTTATTAGGGGGAAATAAAAATAAAGTCACAGAGTGATAACATTATATACTATCAGAATGGCAAAAATTAAAAAAGACTAACACCAACTGTTGAAAGGAATAGGGCAATTGGAGTTCACATATATGGTTGGAAGGAGTGTAATTTGGTACAAACACATTAGAAATCTGTAAGTATCTACTAAAGCCAAATATATTAATATCCTATGACCAAAAAATTCTATCCTTATTTCTATAGTCTCAAAATGCATTTATTTTTTCACCAAGAAGAAATGTATAAGAATCATAGCAATAGCTCAAAACTTGAAACTAAAATTCAATAAATAGTTAGATTCAATAAATAGTTAGAGGGTAGAAATCAGAAGCATTCATGTGATTTTACGTGGAGAATATAAAAGATCGAAGAGTTCATGATGACTATCTTATTGCTATCTTGGCAACTGTATGACATTTATTTAAAGAACACAGAAAGGGGAGCTGACTTGAGGCAGAGGATGAGCTGTTTTAGAGCTATAAACTGTGAGATGAGTGGGACATCAGCCGAATGTAGGTATTTAGTAGACAGAAGGGGATAAATCCCAGGAGAGGAATCAAAACTGTAGGTACATTTTTTAGAGGTACGAACTTGTAGGTAGTAATTAAAATGAAAGAGATTTCCCATAGAGATTGTACAGATTGAGATGTTGAAAGGACATATGACAGAACTGAACTGACATTTCAGGAAAGCACAGGAATGAAAATTCACAAAATTCAATGAATCATTCAAAATTCAAAAAATACTTGAGCACCTAATATATGCCAGGCACTGTTTCAGGCAATAGAGATATGGTAGTACACCAAACATACAAAAATACCTACCTTCATGTAGTTTACATTCTAGTGGAGAGAGGCAGACAATAAATAAAATATATAAGTAAAATACATATTAGTTGGCAATAAATACTATGGAAAATAATAAATCAGGAAAGGGAAATAGAGAAGTTGTTGAGGAAATCTATAATTTATCAATTTTTAATTGTAAAATATACATAACATACAATTTACCACCTTAACCATTTTAAGTGTACAGTTAATAGTGTTAAGTAAATTCACATTGTTGTACAACCAATCTCCAGACTCATTTTATCTTGAAAAACTGAAACTCTATACCCATTAAATAACAATTTTCCATTTCACCCTCCCTCCAGCCCTTGGCAATCACCATTTTGCTTTCTGTCTCTATGAGTGTAATTACTCTAGATACCTCAAATAAGAGGAATCACACCACATTTATCTTTTTTTGGTGACTGTCTTATTTTGCATAATGTCCTCAGGGTTTATTTATGTTGTAGCATATGTCAGAATTTCCTTCCTTTTAAGGTTAAATGATATGCCATTGTATGTATATACCATGTTTTGTTTGCCAATTTATTCATCAGTAGACATGGGCTGCTTCCTACTTTTTGGTTATTATAAATAATGCTTCTATGAATGTGAGTGTAAAAATATTTATTCAGGTCCCTGCTTTCAATATACCCAGACGTGGAATTGCTGAATCATGTGGTGATTATAGTTTTTAATTTTTTTGAGGACCATCCATACTGTTTTCCATACTGACTACACCATTTTACTTTCCTACAAATTGTGTAGAAGGGTTCTGATTTCTTCACATCCTCATCAACACTTGTTATTTTTTGTTTAAAATTTGCAATTTTAAATAGAGTGATGAAGGAACACTTTATTAAATAGGTAAAATTTGAGCAAAAACCTTAAGAAAATGAGGGGATGTTCCACATGGATGTCTGGGGAAGAATAGATAAATGACAAGAGGAGAGAGAAAAGAGGAAGAACAATAATGAAGAGTCACATGAGCCCAGAAAAGAGGAGAAAAAGGTAATGATCAACAGAGAGATAAAATCAATATTAACAATTATCTGTTAATTTATCAATGTGGAGATCATCGGTGACCTTGACAATATCCATTTGGTGGAGTAACATAGCGTAAACTCTATTAAAGTGGATTGATCTATGAGATGTTCTTCATAGAAAGTGTTGACAATATTTTAAAATATAGTTTGGTTGTAAAAGGGAAAATAGTGATAGTGAGATTGCTGGGGAGAATGGCAGCTGAAGAAATATTTTTAAAGTTAGCAGTGTCTTGAGTATGTATAAATGTTGATGAGAAAAAGCCAATGGAGAGGGAGAGGTAGTGGAAGAAGATAGAGGAATGAGAAAATAATCAGTGGAGTGAAGAGGTCTCTGGGAATTGAGAGAGATTGAGATCCAGGTAATGAATTGATCTTTGATGGAAGGTGCAAGGAGAAGACATTGAGTGTGGTCAAAGGGAAATCTACACAGCAGGCATTTAATGGCCTTTTAATGACCGTGTCTATTTCACCATGAGGTAGAGTGAGCTCATCTGCTCAGACTAACAGTGATGATGGGATTGGATATTTAAGATGAGGGGACAAAAAGTATGAGCTTCTGTGAAGGTCCTAACTAGAAAAAATGAAAGGATTTGTGTGCAGCATTGAGAGTACATTTGAAAACAGAGACCATAAATAAATGTTTATGCTTGCTATTTAATGCAAAATTATGTTTTATAGAAAAATTATACTTTAATGAATAATTTATACACACTTAATCACACCCAAAGAAAGCCTACGTTGGTTCATGCATTTCTAACTTAAGTTGGAGGCCTGTTTTGTGATGACAGCTACTTGAATCAAAGAAACAATGCTTGAGAGGAAAGAATCTGATTCAGTAGGCTTAATTTTTTAAGCCTTTATAGGAAAGTGATGGGAATAGCACACACGTGAACTTAAAAAACAGAGGAATATTTTGATTTATAATAAACCTTTAAAATTGAAATGAATATTTACTGGTTTAGAAACTACACTTTGGAAGTACTTCAGTTATCTTTGCTGCCAAAGGAATTTCTTGGAGAAAGACTGAATCAGCAATTACAAACTTTACAGATGAAGAATGCACATGTCCCCTGCCTGGTATCTGTTGCAATTGCCCTTTATTCAATCACCCACAGCTGGAGTAATTGGATCTTTAGGTACAGGTTAATGGGATAATTAGGCAAACACGATCAAACTTGTACACTATGAGGAAATGGATGACTGCTGTCTCCCAGCCTCCTGTTGTACATGGTCTTCGTGCAACCTGTTCTTCATTTCTATGGGCAATAAAATAAGAGATGGATTAGCTGCAAGTGATTTCGTCTGTCTGTAAGGGAAGTGTGGTTTGATTTAAATGATCTTTTTTAAGAGGCAGCTACTGGAATAACTAGTTAGAGATGAAATGGATGAGGTATGTCTGCTTCACAAAGCCAGTGTAATTTGGCCCTGGTATTTCATAGTCTTTTAAATGCCATTTTCTCCCTAGTATATTAATATGATGCTCATCCATGAGGCTGTTTTTGTTACAAGCCTTATAGAGGAAATAGAAAATGACATGATTCAATGGAAGAACACAATGGGAAGTATACACCCAGCAGTGATCTCCTAAATAGAGTAAAGCCCATGAAATAAGAAAGGTCTACGACACTTTCTTCTGAAGACTAACATAATTTGATATTTCTCACAGTTATTTTTATGAGTTCTGATTGGCTAGTTCTTTTTATTATGGGAAATCTTAGGAAATCTGGTTACTGACTTCTCATTGCCTTTCCAGAAATGTAGAGCTACTTTGAGCAAACAACTCTACGACATAAGGGAACAGAGACCTAGCATTGCCTATCTTAATATGCATCTGCTGCCAATCCCCACCTTTCTTCCTTCTTTGACTATGGTCACTGGGAGAGTCATTAAAGAGTGGGTGTGTCTTGCCTCCAAAAGACTACAGTTGTTGTGTTGCTATGTTAACTGGCAGTTACTCTTTTACTTTTTACTATTACTATACATTTGCTTATCAGATTAACTAGCTGAATGCTAGTGTATGAGACTGTAATATGAGATGGAGAGGGGAGTCTGATAACTGCCAACAACAAGCTCTGTCAGGTAAGCACAATGAGAGATGGATATCAAGCTTAGACTCTGTTCTGGAGCAAGTACTGGGTGGTCAATTTGGTACTGCACACAGCTTCCATATATTTGGTTCTGCCTAAGGCCAACCTTTTCCAAGTGTGTAGTATATTCAAATGAGGACATTCTGTTATTTTTTAAAATGATCTTTTTATTTGGCAACAGTTTTGGGTTTACAGAATCATTGTGAAGATAGTATAGTGAGTTCCCACATACCTTATATTCAGTTTTCCTTTTAACATCTTGCATGGGTATATTTCACTTGTTACAAATAATAAAACAATATCAATACATTAAGATTAACTAAAATCTAAAATTCATTCAGGTTTCCTCAGTTTTTTTTCCTTATGTTCTTTTTCTGGTCCAGGATCCCATTCAGGTTATTACTCTGCATTTAGTTGTCATGTCTCCTTAGGCTCTTCTTGGTTGTGAGTTTCTCAGATTTTTCTTGTTTTAAATTGACTTTGACAATTTTGAGAACTGGACAGGTACTTTCTAGGATATCCCTCATTTGGGAGTTGTCTGTGTTCTCGTGATTAGACTGGGGTTAGGGGTTTGAGGGATAAAATCCAGAGAGATACAGTGCTATTCTTATCACACTGTGTCAAGGGTATACACTATCAATATAACTTGTCACTATTGATGTTGTCTTTGTTACCTGGCTTGAGGTAGTGTTTTTCAAATTTTCCATGATAAAGTTTTTTTTTCTTCTTCTTCCTTTTTTATAATATGCTCTTGGGAAGAAAGTCATTGTATATAGCTCATACTTAAGAAGTGGGGAGTTATTCTCTATCTCCTTAAGTACGGAAGAGCTATAGAAATTATTTGGAATTCTTCTGCACAGGAATATTTGTCTATTATCCCCATTTATTTGTTTATTCAGTCATTTATTTACATAAGTTTGAACTCAGTGATATTTGTTTTATACCTTAGGTTATAATCCAGTACTATTTTATTTATTTTGTTGCTCAAATTATTCCAGCTTTGACCATTGTGAGCTCTTTCAGTTGGTTCCTATGTTTCTTTGACACACTCCCTTTATTATGTAGTGTTTGTTTGTGTATTTCCTTCTGTAGTCTTAGAATCTGTTATTTCTCCAATGAGCCTTTTATTGGAGAATGGTACTAGAAACCCAGATTTGAGCTCTAAGTTTACTTGTTACTACTAAGATGTCATTGTTTCTAGGTCCTCTCAAATGACAAAATAGGAAATACACACACTTTATATATATATAGATATATATATATATATAGATTTATATATATATAGATATATAGATATAGATATATAGATATAGATATATATATAGATATACACACACACATACACACACATGTACATATATATGTCTGTGTACTCTCATATACTTATGTACACATATACATATATGTACATACATACCTAGGTGTACATATATACATATATATATACACATTTCTATAAATATTTCTATATGACACCATTTGTATCTGATTATCATGCTGATGTCTCCAACTCTAATCCATTACCACATGGATCACTCTAGTTTCTTTCCTTTGCTTATGTGTAGTTTCTCACTCCAACAGTGAGAAACCTGGCTCCTACCATCCTCCATCTATTTATTTGGTTGTTCAATTTCAGCATACATGTACAACAGTATCAGAATTGTTAATTTGCACTCCTTTGAGAAAAACCTCATCAGTTAGAGTAGAGTGCTTGTGTATACTTCCTTTGCCTTAATTCTTATAGACTCATTCATTTCTAATGTTATTTAGATTAGCACCTTATTTCCTACCCTTTTATATTTCTATTTAACATGTCAGAGTAATAGATACTGTAGGAGATTGTTCTAATCTTAATATATAAAGTTTTCAGAAGTTGTCCTCCTTGGGTTAGACCCTTCCTTACTTTCCATTATGATCGCTCTGTTGTAAATTAGACAGCCTTCATCTTTGCTTTCTGACTATTCAGTAGCCAATAAGACCTGGAAATAGCTGGAGAGGGAATTTATTGATTCTGTTTCACCTTGGGTTTTCCTCATGATCGCATTGGATTTGGACCATCATAAAATGGCAAATCTCAAGTCAGAGGGAAAGAATACATTTCAAAATGAGTAAGGAAAGATCTACAGTTACCTTGTCTAGAGTCTGCTGGGTTTTCAGATTTGTTTTCTTTATTTTCTAGACCTAATTTTGTAAATTCACTAATGTATTGTTTTTGACAACCTAGGAATACTAAAAGCATAAACAATTGAGAGAAGTGTGAATTGAATAAAAATGTCTAGTTCAAAAGTTCTTAAGTAACTTCTCAGAGATCTAATATCCACAGTGATGTGAGAAACCAACGATCAAACCATGAGAACACCTAGGATAAGACTTTTAGGTCAGTCACTGAGAAATGTAAGAAGGAAGGTAATAAAGATGATTTGAGAGGATGATACTGAACCAACACTGACAGGGATACATCACATTAGAGCCTTGGAATTTCACTCCTTTAATTCTATTTTAACCAAACCAGAGCAACAACATGCTTACTCATAATCCATTCATAAAAATATAGAAATGTAGCTATTAACTGTTTCTAAAAGTCATCTTGGAATATTGAGATGCATAAATTAGACTCAAAAATTTCATGGTTGTCTGATATTCTTTTTTAAAAAACCATCTTCTTCCAAGTTCTTTGCTAGAGAAAACTTTTTTTTAAGCAGTGGATTTTTATTGTGAATGTCTAACTGCAGGTGGAGGCAGTGTTCTATTACAGAAGTTGCTATTTTACTTTGCAGTTTTGAAGATATGAGTAAAGCCAAGAGCTGCTTGGAATGCTGACATTATAATAGTTCATTCAAAAAAAAATCTTCAATCTTGAGGCCTTTTACATAGAAAGCTTGAAGTGAGTAGCATTTTGACACAGAATATGCTGTTCCACTTCCAAGTTCATTATTGCTGCTGTCACTCTGACCAAAAAAAAAAAAAATGGTGCCAAAAATGGTGTCGAAGGTATTTTGATTGAACAGGACAGAAGATGAGTTATAGTTCAGCATGAGCTATCTAGATTTAAAATTTTAACCAGCTTCCCATTTCCTATTCTTGTACTTTTTTAGGGCTGTAAATTTTATCAGCTTTCTTAATTGTTACTGCACAAAGAGAAGGTGTAATGGAGGACACTTGCGGAAGGCTGATGGTTAAATCACAAAGAGGACCGGGGCATGTAGAATGAGAAAGGGCCTAGAAAAATGTTAGAAGAGCCAGACAGCCTGTTCGTACTGCACACCAAAATCCCAAGATTCATACAGAGAAAAGAGGTATGTAGATGTGGGTATTTAGCCATCATAGAAGTGCTAAGTAGTCTATGCCATCAATGGGAGAAAGGATTAAAAGTAGTAAAATTATGGGAGGGCAACCTCTTGGAATAGGTAAGTGTCCTATTTTCCTTTCTCTGTTTTACAGAGTCCATGAAATAATTAAAAGGAGACTGAGACCTGGGCAAAAATGGGAGTATAATCCTTGCAGAGATGAAAGTTTTGTTTTATGTGTCTAATGTAGGGTTTCTCAACCTTGGTTACACTATTGATGTTTGAGGCCAGATAATTCTCTGTCATAGGAGATGTCCTGGGTGTTATAGGATGTTTAGCAGCATTCTTGGCTTCTACCCAGTAGATGCCACTAGTATCCCACCGGTTGTGAGAACCAAAAATGTCTCCAGAGGTTATCAAATGTCCCCTGGGGGACAAAATTGTTCCCAAGTGAGAACTACTGGTTTTAAGGCTTCTGAGCAAAACTTTATTTTGGACTGTGAGCTTTTTAAGTGTGTAATTGATATCTCCTCTCTCTCTCTCTCTCTCTCTCTCTCTCTCTCTCCCCCCCCTCTCTCTCTCTCTCTCTCTCTCTCTCTCTCTATATATATATATATATATATATATATATATATATTTTATATTTTATATATATATTATATTTTATATATAATATAAATATAATATAATATATTTTATATTTTATATATATATTATATATATATATATATAAAATTTGTATATTCCTGCAAGCAGTTCCACATCCTCTTTAATACTTGGTATGGTCAACAATTTTAATTTTAGCCATTATAATGTAATGTAGTGATATTTCATGTGGTTTGAATTAGCATTTTCCTAATAACTGTTGATGTTGCTAATATTTTGGGGCCATTTGTATGTTTTCAAATGTCTGTTCAGATAGTTCTCTCATTTTTTGCTGTGTTATTTGCCTTCTTATTATGAGTTGGAAGAGATTTTTTAAATTGTAGTAAAATACACATAACATAAAAATTACCATCTTAACCATTTTTAAGAGTACAGTCAGGAGTATTAAGTATATTCACATTGCTGTGTAATCAATCTCCAGAACTTCTATCCTGCAAAACACATTAAATAGCTACTCTTCACTTTCCATTTCCCGCCAGCTCCTGAGAACTCTATATATTTGACAACTCCACCAGACAATGATATAATTTAGCTTTAAATGTTTTATATAATTTTAAAAACTAAGGAGTTAAATATAGTCTACTGTATCTACCCAAATATTTCTTATTTTTGATTCTCAGATTCTCTCTGGGATTATTTTTCTTCAGTCTGAGGACATTGTGTCATTCTTTATAAAGCAGGTTAGCTGGTGAGAAATTCCCTTAGTTTTACTTTGTCTGAAAATGTCTTTCATTTATTTCATTACTGAAGGATACTTCGTATAGGTATAGAAATGTTTTGACTTTTTACTTACAGCCCTTTAAAGGTGTGCTTCATTGTCTTCTGATGAGAAATTTGCAATTATTTAAATCACTGTTCCCCTGTATGTAGTGTTTTGTATTTTTCCTAGCTGTCTTTCATACTTTATCTTTGATATTTAATAGTTTGATTATGATGTATCTAGTCATGATTTTCTTTGAAATTATCCTGTTTAGATTTGCCAAGCTTCTTGAATTGTAAAATATATCTTTCACCAAATTTAGGTCATTTTCCATTATTATTTCTACAAATATTATTTCCCAATCTTGTCCTAATGGGACTCAGATTATATGTATTTATTGCTTTTGATATTTTCTCAAAGGTCCTTGAGGTTCAGTTCATTTTTAACCAAAATTTTTCTTTGTTTTTCAGATTAGATAACTTCTATATTTTATAGTCTAAGTGATTTTTTATTGTGCGTTTTAATCACAAATATCTTACATTCTGTGTTTGATAACTCCTGTATCTCTACTTCTTTAATATATTTTTGCATATTTTTTTTCTTTTGATTTTTGGTTACCTGTTTTTGTCATGGTAATTTTTTCTTAAATACCCAAGAATGATGTTATTTTCCTTCAAATGTACTTCAATTTTTTTTCTTCTGGGAAGTGGTTATGATACAGAAAACCCGCTTTTTCCAGTGATGGAGTTGATTTGAAGTTAGGACTTAGTCTCTGTAAAGGATTCTCTGTTCATAGTTAACCACTACGTTTTTGAAGTTATTTTTGAGAATCTTAACCAAACATCTGTTAAGATTATTAGACTCCTTCTCTTTGGTAAATCCTGACCCAGCATTTATTTTCCTAGAATCTCTGCTAAGTTTCTCACTCCCACCATTTCTTGATCAGCTTCTCATTATATCAGCCACTGCTTATGAATCAGTAAAATTCCAATAAGAAAAGTAACAGTGAATATTGGAGTTATACTTCTGTATTTCCCTTTTCTACATATTTGGCCCCACATGTCTTTGTTATGTGGGTAGTTCTCCAATATAATCAAGCAGATGTTTTTTACATTTTTCCCTAGGTTTTATGGTTGCTCTAAGTAGGAGAAATTATTTGTAAGAGACAAGTCTAGTGTCTGCCATTGAGAGTAGAGATCTCTTGCTGCTTCCTGGCTTCCAATCAAGAAGGTAGAGTAGGTCAACTGTAATAGAAAAATTTTAAACAATTATATAAAGAAGTAGAAATCTCTCAATGGTGAATTTTTATCCACAAATAAATCTTTGTGTTTATTATCTGTTAATTCAGTGCTTACAAGTAGGAAAGATGTGATTAACATTTAAAAATATTAAATATTAGTTATTTTAACACCATTATCTTTATCAACACAATTCTCATCATCATTTTAGGCAGCATGGACTATATGAGAAAAATCTAAACAAATCTCCCCCAAATACAAGGCAATTTAGTATGACTTAGGCATAATATGGAGACAGGACTCATGAAAGAAGTAACTGGAATCAGATCATAGCATCATGTAGCAGGGGAGAAATTTGAACCTTATCTTCTGGAGCATGTGGAGCCTTTGAAAAGTATAAAGCATGTTCTCAATGGTGGCCATATAACTCTTAGGAGAGCAATTTTTAGATTTCATATTATCTAAGGGGCACTACTGACATTTAGTGGGAGGATGCCAGAGATTATACTCTCCTGCAGTGTGTGGTACTGTTCCACGTAATAAAAATTTTTTTTCTCTTCATGGAACTTTGAAATGTCCTATTGGACATTCGATTATATTAAAGCTGAATTATAACGATCTGAACCTGCACCTTAAATCTATTTTATACTTGTGTGCTTACTATTTGCTATAAAATATATTATATATCCCAGGAATGCAACTACAATGTAAATACAAGAGAGATTTTTCATTATATTATTGGTAACTTTATCAAAAGTTTTATATTTTTTAAGGAAGTTATGTCATCGATGACAGTGCTGCACTTGGTATTTGTGTCACCAACCCACATATCTGCACTGGTTTACATTTGTCTACTTATCCTTTGAGAGGCTGCATATAGGTATAAGCAGTGGTCTACTTTATCATGACTTCTAGTATATTGATTTGTGCCTGAACATTTACATAGTGAAATGTGTATTATTTTATCACAGATTACCTTTATTTCATTTCTTCCTTATTATTTTTATATTATTTTACTATATATTTAAAATTAAATGTGTTGATGATTTTTCAGTAAATTTTATTTCAGAACAGCAAAAATGCATTACAGAATTAATTTCATAAAAAGGAGCTGTTATATTCTGTACTGCCACTGGTCAGAAACATTGTTATAACATATATTTTCATTCCATAAAAATGATTCTGATAGCTATTCAGCAAACACAACTATCAGGAATAAAACTGAAGGAAGGATGACCAGTTGAGTGACCATTATAGCAGACCAGACAAGGCAAAGCTCTGAACAAGTCAATGGGTGTGGAAATGAAGAGAAAGAGATGTGATAGAGATATTGTTAGGAAGTACAAATGTAAAGTAGTAGGAATTGAGAGCAAATCCAGGTTGGGAAAATGGCTTGCCCTATATGGACCTCAAGCACATATATATATATTTTTTAACCCAAAAGGTGAGGTTTGTTTAGTCCCAGAAATGTAAATATCCAAGGCAGCTTTGTTGTTTGTTCCTGGCTCAGTATAAACCCTTGTCATTGCACCTAGATGTTGCCCACAAAATTAGACTCCAGCAGAACTGAATATCTTCTCACTAAAACATTTATCTTTGTAATTTTCTGTCACAATTGATGGTAGATCACATCATCAGCTATTTAGTTATTCAAACTGAAAATTTCAGAGTTTTTTTTCTCATAACCATCATTCTTTCATCAAGTTCTATTGAATATTCTTCAAAAGCAACTACTGTATCTCTCATTTGTCTCCTTATTGTCCTCTCTCTCAAAGTTAGGTCCTCACCATCTTTTGCAGAGCCTCTTGCAACTGCCTTCCACAGGGTTTACCTGCCAACAAGAACCTATTTTGTATATTGCTATGGAGTTGTTTAAAACTCCAATCCAATCAAGTTTTTCCCTGTTTAGCATAAATTAATTGGTGCAGCCTTCCTGACTTTCTTTTACTTTAGATTAAACATTTATGGCTTTTTATACTTTAAAATTATTTCTACAATTTTATATTCTACCCTCTAGCTATTCCCTCTCTTTGTCCAGACCTTGACTCTCATTTTAGTGAATTCCTAAGCACATTCTAGGCAATCACGTTCCTATACCTTTGTTTTCTTCATTCATTTTAGAAGATTAATGCTGGATTTATTTTCCTTTGTCAAATGTAGATTAAATAAGATACTTGTGATTATTTTAATAAAACATATTGGATGTCACGCTATTGGTAAGGAATGTAATTGCCTATTATATCACTTTATTGCCATGTGGAAATAAAATTTAACTTATATTATTGACCTCCTGCCCTATCCTAGAATAAAATTTTTTTAAGAGTGAGAACTGTCTATTTCACCAAAAATCAATCAAAAGTAGTAAATTATTCCTGCTTAACAGATTGTGGTTCTCGACAAAGCACATAAATGTGTTTAGCTTAATCAACTATTATTGGAAATGAGAATCATTTTCAAATCATTCCAAAGGAAAACAAACGAACAAACTTGTAAACATGCACTTGGCACAGAAATTCAGCTTAATTGAACTAAATTTTTAAAGAGAGAGTGTGAAAGGGAGCTGGAGTGAGAAGCATGTTTGATGAAGACTGGAAAATCTACATGTCAGCAATAATAAACTTGTTATTTAATAAGGTTAATAATAGATAAAGTCCCTTAAAGATGAATTGTTATCACAGTTGACGACCATTTTATTAAAATGTTAATGGCCTGAGGCAAAAGCAAACTGTTTTCTTAATCTGCCAGAAGAACTGCTTTTTTTCAGAAATTATCATACCCCACAGCACATGGGATTTGAGCAAGCCATAGTAAGCATATTTGAAATCTGGACTAGACATAGCTCCTGAGATTTTAACTCAACTTGACTAAACTACAGATGCATTTCACATACTCATGCATGGTCAAACTTCTTCCTCTCAGTAGCCAAATATATGACACTGAATTTTGCATACAGAAATCTAGTGAAAGAAGTTTCTATAGATTAATTTTGTTTTTCTTTTCAAGGTTGAAGGAAATAACTAGTGAATTTTTTTCTTTTCCTTACCTCAATACACATAATAAGCAAGCCAAGGGCATTTTGTAGTAAATATGATTGCCTGCACTGTACAATACACCTTTTCTGTAGTGGTGGGAATAAAAATAAAAGTATTCAGCAGCACCTTCAAGGACAATCAAGTGAGTCAACCCAATGCCGACTGCCTGTGTATAAATGTGATGGGTTACCATGTGATTTGTTTGAACCCATAATCAGAACCCCAAAAGACCTCTGTGAGATAATGCTGTATTTCTACCAATGTAATATTAGCCCAGATCACAAAAGAAACAGAGTTCAAATTCAATTCTTTCTTATTAACATGTTTCACAGACTTTTTTTAACATAGCTAAACATAGATGTGGTGTATGTCAGTGAAAAATATTGCAAATCATAAATACACCATAACATTGACTATTGTATTATGTCTGTGAAAACAGAGCAATAAGAAACATTCAGTATCTTTTAAATTATAAGTGATTTTAAGGAGGCTGGTGGTGGCAAGGATTTGGAATTGACAGCTATGAAAAACCGTCATACTAAAGTAAGCGTGACATAGATTCAGGACAGAGAAAGACCCCAAATCTACCTAATTTAGAGAGATCTATTGAGTGCCTAAAGTCTATACATGTCAGAGTTTAAACACAGACATTCACTAAAAAAGAGAAGCAAAAACTGTCATAAGTCCAAATATGAAGAAAATATTGAACACCAAAAAACTGCCAGACCCAGGGAGAAGCAAATAGTCTCTAATAGTACTAGCAAAATGAGTTGTGTATCCAATCCTGTTTTATGCTCTATATGGCTAGGAATGAAGGGTTGGGTAGGGAAATTTGAACCTCTAAGTGTTAATCTGTATTTTTATCAATTTTCTGACTATTAAGCTAATACATTGTTTAAAACTATTAGTAGTTTAGTGACATGATTTTCTCACCAAATAATATTTCATAAATATATTTTCATGTTAATAAATACGTCATTGCATACTGGGTTAAAAAGAAAAATACAACTGTGGTATTTTTCAGCTTCTTCCATCAAAAGGCAAAACTAACTTCCTTTCTTCCTCCTTCTTTCCCTCTTTTCCTCCCCCGCTGCCTCCTGGCCTATCACCCTTTTTCTTTTCTTTTTTTCCTGTTGGAATTATAAAGATTTTGTTTAATCACCCATATTTTTGTTCATTTATTTTGTATTTTGCTTGCTGTTTGGAAGCTATAAATATATATTTTATTTGCAGTTTTTAAGGCTTACTAAAAATTATTTGCAGTTTTAAATACAAAGTCTTTAATGAAAAACACCACAAATGCTCACATATTCATTAACTAATATAAGTAATACAAACTTAACTAATAGAGTTACAGATTCTTTACCAATAGAATCCTCTTTGTGTATCAACTGCTCAATAAGTATACTACAATTCATTCATCCATTCTGCTTTATTTTTTATTTTTATTTATTTTTTGATATTTGGCTTATATCTACTTTTTGGCTATCATTTATAGAGCTGCTGGAAACTCTTTTGCTTGTCTTTTGGTACACACACACACACACACACACACACACACACACACACACACATCTCAGATGGGCATATATACCTAGAAGTAATATTATTGGTCATAGGATATGAAAAAGTTCAGCTTCAATAGATCCTCTCATTTTCTGAAGTGTTTGAAACAATTTGTGCTCCAACCAGCACAGAATGAGAGTTCCACTTATTTAAAAATCCTTGACAAAATTTGAAATTGTCAGTCTTCTTAACAATCTTCTTAATCTTCTTAACTTAATTTAGATTGGTTTGTGTGTATTTTCTTGGAATTTTTTAAATTGAATTTATTGGGGTGACGTTGGTTAATAAAATTATATAGGTTTCAAGTATACAATTCAATAATACTTCATCTGTATTTTGCATTGTGTGTTCACCACCCAAAGTCAAATCTTCTGTCACCATATATTTGACCTCCTTTAACCCTTATCTACCTACCCCTACCCCCACTTTCTCTCTTGTAACCACTAAACTGTTATCTGTGTCTATAAGTTTTTGTTTGTCTTGTTCATTTGTTACTTTCAGTTTCATATCTCACATATGAGTGAAATCATATGGTTCTCAACTTTTTCTATCTATCTTATTTCACTTAGCATGATAGTCTCAAGATTCATTCATGTTGTCTCAAATGGCAGTATTTCATCTTATGGCTGAGTAGTATTCCATTGTATATATATACCACAGCTTTATCCAATCACCTATCAAAGGACACGTGGTTGTTTCCATGTCTTTTGTGTTCCTCTTATAAATAATGAGATTGAGAACATATTCTTGTTTATTTCTTTTTGTTTTACCATTTCAATATTTTGTTTGTGTAATTTGATAAAAAAAAATTGGGTTGCCTAATTTTAAAAATTTATTTGAAGACTTCTTGATATATTGTGAAACAAACAAAATTTTTTGTTTTATCCATTAAATTTTCTAAATTTGCCTATTAATGCCCATTGTTTGTCTATAAGTTCTTGAATATTTTCTATATGTTTTATCTCATTCTTCCTTCATTTTTTCCTTTCCTTTTTCTACTAGCTATGACCTCTAATAAAATAGACGTAGTGATCTAGATCTGAGGGGAAATTTCTATATTTCACCATTAAACATGGTGTTTGTATCGTTTAGTATTTAGAGTTTGTATCATTTAGATATCTTTAATCAGGTTAAGGGAGTTTCCTTCCCCTCTTATCTATTAAGAGTTTATCATGAGTGAGCAAGGATTTTTAATTAATATAGTATCAAAATATAACATATATACATGAAAGTGCACAAATTATAAGGATACAGCTAAAGCATACAAATAAATCCACACTATAACCAAGAGTTGCTATTATGTTATTTTCATTTTGATATTCTAGAAGGTATGAAGTAATTACAACAAATCTTAGTTTAATTTGCATTTTCTATGGATAATGAAGTCAAATGCACCTTTTCTATGCTTATTGACTATTTGGATATCCTCCTTGGCAAAGTGATAAAGTTCACCCATTTTTCTATTTGGTTTACTGACATTTCTTATTGATTCGTAGGTTTTTTTTCAATATATATATTCTAATATGAGTCATTTATCAGATACATGTGCAGAAAATTTTTTTCTCCACTCTGTGGCTTGCCTTAATACTTTTGTTAGTGATACTTTTTGAGTAACAACTATATTTTATTTTGTAGTAATCTAATTTAAAATTTCTTTTATTTGTGGTTATTGATTCTATTTTGTTGTTCTTTTAATACCAACATTATGAAGATTTTCTCCTGTTAAATTTAAAAGCCCTATTTAAATTTTTAAAATTATTTTGTAGATTAAGTCTTCCTGCTTTGTCCTTCTTTTTCAATATTGCCTCAGTACTTTGTTTCTCTTATCAATTTCAGAATATAATTTTCAATTTAACCAAAAATCCTGTTAAAATTTTGAATGGACTAATTTAATCTATGATCTATGTGAGTAGAACTGATGACTTTAGTATACTAGGATATAAACCAAAAATTTATAAAAAGCAAGAGAAAATATAGATAGTAGAAACAAGTACACAGGAGATCAAGATATTGGAGTGTTCACTGTGGACTTAAAATTAGCTAAAATTAGTATGTTCAGGAAAATAGAGCACAAGGTGAAGAATTTTAGCAGAAAACTAGAAGCTCTAATATTACATCAAAAAGGCATTACATCAAAAAGAATAAAGTTTTAAAACCACAATAATTGAAAATAAAATCTCAATATCCATAAAGAAGCCCTGTAGGGGTGGGGGTGAGGGATCCAAACTGAAGCTCTGAAAAAAATATGAGACACATAGGACACATGTGTACAAAACAATAATAATTGGTATCCAAAAAAGAGAACTAGACTATTTAAAAAGCAAATAGCTTAAAAATGTTCAAGATTGACAAAGGACATCAAGCTATAGATTTAAAAGTTCTATGTTCCTCATGTACAACAAATTAAAAGGAAACAATATCTAGGTACATCATAGCTAAATTTTGATTCACATTCCTGAATGTAGATGCAGAAAGTCTAAAGCAAAATATTAGCATTTCAAATTTGTATATAAAAAGATAACATATCATCACAAACTTATTTTTATTTTAGGAGTACAAGGTTGAGTTAATGTTGTAAAGATCAATAAATTCATCAATTATAAAAAATCATATAATCACCTAAAGATACAGAAAAAACATTTGATTAAATCTAATATCATCATCATAAAACATTTAGCAAAATAGGAATGAAGGGAAATTTTTTTAATTTGGCAAATAGTATGTTAAAAATCAGCAGAAAACATTATACTTAGTGGTGAAATATTTAAATGTTTCCCTCTGCAATTTGTTATGAGAAACAATGCTACAAGTATAATTTTCATTCTTTATAGTTCTGGAAGTCCTAGTCAGTACAATAATGCAAAGGGAAAATGATACAAGGATATAAGTAAATTGTATTGATAGACAACATAATTGTGAATTTAGATAACTCCAAACAATTTACAGTTAAAATATTTGAGCTAATACATTAATTTAGCAAGTTGTTTGCTACAAAGTCAATATAAATATCAAATGAAGTTCTACATTCTACCAGCTACCAAATAATACCACTTCTCTGTATTGAATTACACATATTCATACATTTATAGAAAGGCATAGGAAAATATCTGCAAGTGATAGTATTAGTTATTTATACAGAAAGACTTTGATTACTAGATGGTTATGTGATTCATTAAACTCTTCTTCACTCAGAATTCCAGTCTTTCTCTCCTTCCTAGCATGAATGAGCATCATATTTCCCCCTCCACTGAAATTAGCCATGACCATGTGACATACTTTGTGTAGTAGAATAAGGGTGGAGGTGTAATATTTTCTTTTTTTGATATAGTTTTCCCTGCTTTGGTGATAATGGATCATGTGCTGATATAAAGAAGTCTGAAGAGGAAAGCAACCAGGAATATTGAGAAGAGGATAACTCCATTAGATAGTTTATCAGACCCAGAATGACAAATTTTTGTTGGGTTAAACCACTGAAATTTTGAAATTGTTTATCAGTGTAGCAAAATATAGCCTATCATGAATGATACACACAAAGGGGGACTTGAACTTATCTATATTGCTTGATAATGGGAATATTTTATACACTACTTCTTTTATTAAAAATGTTTGTAAATAATTACATTTTTCAAGATGGATACATTGCCTCAGATACAGGTTTAGTTCCTTATATATTACAAAAAAAAAAAAAAGTAGGGAGACTAGAATTATCCAGCCTTTTGAGATGCATTTTGGCCTTTTTATGGAGCATATATATAATTTAGAGAGCAGCCTTTGCCATTATCAGTTCCCTGAGTTACTAAAAAACAAATTAAATTAAACTAGATGTAATAACCCAAAGTTTACATACACAGGTTGTTTTAAATCTTAGATATCATATCATGTCTATATATGTTTTTCTTTCTCCCCTGTATCTATAAATACCCTCATTCTACTCATCTTTCAAGAGTAGCTCATATCCTATGTCTTCAATGACCTGTTTTTCAAACTTACACAAGAACCTCCATTTTCTCATCTTTAAGAACACTAAGTATATTCTATGAAATTTATCAACTAAGATTATTTATTATTAAAATGTTCTCTATTTTCTATGTGAGAATCTAAAGACTTAGATTGAAACTGAATCTAGGGTGAGGCAACGCCTCACTGTCTGAGGAGTGGGGGTATGAGGTGTGGATGAGGACTAGAGTTTGCATGATGGGTGTGCTGTGAACCAGATTCTTTATGGACAAGTCTGCAATGCAGAGCCTCTGGTACCCCAGGCACCCATGTGTTTCTCATTCTAGGACTTTCCTGTTGCCATCTTAGAACTGCAGAAATCCTGAGAGATCGGGCTTCCTCTGGTAGAGTGGTCCCAGCTGCAGTGCTTTGGGCCTGATTCCATTATCCTCTGAACTGCCTTGACTTCAGTGCATCCCGGCCCATTCTCTCCCTTCCTCTCCATCAGGACCTGAACTTACTCCCTCCACACCCTGGAAACCACCTAGCATACCTTTCAAGCTCCAACTACGCCCTGTTTAGAAAAGAAAATAAATTTCATGTTTTTTAAATCTACTGTGGTTTAAGTATCCAGTATAGTGCAGATAATAGAGTAGCCAATAAATAAAAGTATTATAAATGAATAAATGAGTAAATAATGAGCGATTAATACTGACTTTATAGCACTTACATACAAAAATTGGTTAGCACACCCATTTTCTCTACTTATATTTATTTTTCCCCCATTGTCTAAAAGGTTGAATTTCTTGTATTAATCTAGTTTTCTGTTATCAAGATTAAGTGGTCTACTATAGAAAACTAGAGTATCCATTAAAATGTCACTATAGTAATAGTAATTCTGAGTTAAGAAAGTTAGTGGGGGAGTTATGTAGATCACATGTGCAGGTTAAGAGACTGAGTTACTTTATTTAGGCAGCCCATTACCTTTGGAAAGGTCACAAGGAACATTAATTGAAAACTCTGAACTCTAGATCCTGTGCTAATTAATTTTCTTCATATGTATTAACTGTCTTTAACCTCTTAATGACCCTGTTTGTGGGCTGGATAAAGTCTAGGCTCATTTCTTTATCCCTAAACTTCTTACATTCTCATATATATCTGAACCCATCTAGAGCTCTTACTGAAAATGCAAATTCTGAATTGGTAAGGGTGAAATGTAAAACACTGCATAGTCAAAAGCTATCAGGGGATATCAATGCTGCAAGTCCAAGGGCTTCTCTAGGAGCATCAAAACAGTTTACAATATACTGTAGGAAATTTGGATCAATAAAATAATTGGAATGCTAAAGAGCATTTCTAACAGAATCCTAAAGAATAACTATATAAAATATATAAAGTAAATCTGTTAAGAATATACAGTTGTTATATTTTAAAACTTGGATGTTTTCACAGAATTCTTGAATCGTCTTATGAACCTAGGTCTTAACTGCTCTAAAAATTGGTGTTCGCTCTGTCACTGCAAGTCATAGACATGTATTATTTTCTTGTTCTGGTGCATCAATAGAGATTTACTTTTTAATTTTCCATAATCGACTTAATTAGGAATGTTCATTGGCTAAAATGAAAGTAAAAAGGAATACCAAGAAAAGGATCAAGACTAATTATTCAGGAATTATTATAATATGAACTATAGGGGAATGGAATGTATTCCCTCAAAAGAAATATTTTACCTTGAACTTTGTACAAGTTGCTGTTACATATTGCCTAGAGATCACTTTTGAGTTGAGAAAGTAGTATTTTTATATATAGTAACACAAGAATCACCCTGACCCCTATTCCTTACAGCTAAATAAACTGCAATGCATGCAGTCTTTGGTGTTCTGCCGGCAGGAGCACTGAGATAAGAATTCCCACTATGAACACTGTGTTATCCTTTTGCCATTATCTACTGATTAAACCTCAGAGGCCCTTTCAAACTGTCAGGGAAAGCACACACAAGGTGTTCTATGTGGATATGTATGGCAGGGAAGGACAGGGAGTTCTTGAATTCTACATTTTGTGAATACCTGACTTTCATCCTTAAAGCATGTTATGTTTCTGCTTTTCGATGTAGCACAGGATTGTGTTGCTAGGAAAACTTCTGATAATAAAGGAAACACCAGGTGCATGCTGTAACTAGAACTCAAGGGAAATTATTAGACTCTAGCATATGAGGCAGTTGAGGGTCAAGTCCAGGGATAAATAGACAAGAGCTTCGTGTTGATTAGCAAACAAACAACTTAAACCTATTGGGTCACAGGTGGCAGGAAGCTTAGATTATCAGCAAAGGGAAAATATATATCACATGGGGAGCACTCAGAAGTGGAGCATGTGATACTATTTCATCAGTTAGATAAGGGCAGTGTAGGGAGGATAGAGAGAATTGAAAAAATATGTATCATTTAGATTGCACAGATGAACACGTTAACTCCAAATCTTGATCAGACTCACAAAAGTGCTTATGGATTTGAACACGAGTAATGTCATTTAGAAACCTGAGGCATTTAATAGTCCAAACTAGATTTAGTATGATAGTGGTGACCTGGGAAGGTGATTCTCGGTTCTTGGAGGGAATAATAGTTTGCTGGGTATCTTCCTGATGGACATTTTCCTGAATTCTCATTTACCTAAAGATGATTCTTGTTTTTTTAAGGTATCTTTGCTTGAGGGTCTTGACTAGTTAGGTGTGGTTTCAAGAAGGGGATACTGGGAAAGAAGGAGAAAGACTGTATTGTATCAGGGAGCAGTCTGACATTCTCTCACTAACAAGGCCCTGGTGACCTCCTTGCTGGTTATTCCACCTGCCCATAGATGTTGGGTCCTTCTTTACCCAGGGGCTTTGAAACAGGTATGAGATTGTTTATTGTAGTGCTTTTATTCTTCTAGAGTTTATAAAGCAATAACTCTGCTGGCATTGCTTATAATGCTTTGTATCACTTGATGCAGAGATGCCAGAGAAGGAGATTTCTACTCTTTTCCTTACCCAGAGGTCAAGCTACATATTTTCAGATAGGGAGAAAAATTGCTGGTTATGGAAATTTTTATATGAAAGCAGCTATATCCAACACAAGCCATTCTGATAACATGATCTTTCTAAAACTCTTAGGTGTTACATTCTGGCTTAGGGTTTTTTACTTGATTGCTATGTCTTCACTGACAGCAATATTGTACATGAAGGTTAAAGATTTTAGATATGATCTATTTTAGTAATGGTAAATAGGGTTCAGATTGCATGCTAACTCTGATCAATAGATTGTAGTTTTCTAGAGCCCTGGACTGAAGATCCTGTGCAGTTATATCTCAGGTAAATTTAAAAAAGAAATCATGATCATTTAGTAATATTTTCCATGGAAGAAAAGGTAATACACATTCTTGACCTGGAACAACTCTATTAATTTATATTTGAGGTAACCTCAGATTACATAGTATAAATGACTTCTCAGCAAGTAAGAGAGAAAATTAGAACCTCAGAAGCCTTACTCCAATATATGTGTTCTTTTTATTATGCCATCCAACGAATACCGTTTACTCTTAATGACTATAAAAAATAAGGTAATAAAAAATTAACCATAATTTATTTATTAATTATACACTATTGGGAAGAAACTATAGGGTCATCTCACACATACTTATCTCCCTTTCATTCATCCATACAC
Source organism: Eidolon dupreanum (assembly GCA_028627145.1). Lineage (NCBI taxonomy): Eukaryota > Metazoa > Chordata > Mammalia > Chiroptera > Pteropodidae > Eidolon > Eidolon dupreanum. The sequence goes on along the minus strand of CM053502.1, from coordinate 65,759,313 downwards.
TTTCTTGATGAAGATGTACTATATTATTTGGGAAGTATTGTTAAGTACAGAACATGATCTGGAGACAGCGATTTAATATTTGAATAAAACAGACTATTTTTGTAACATTTTAGAAGGTGAAAGTAAACTCTAGCTTTTGGGACCCACTAATTAATGGTTCATTTCATGAGTACATATAGGTATCAATGAGAAAGCAGAGTAGTGTAGTAGAAAAAACATTAACTCAAACAGATGTGAGTCCAAACCTCATATCTGTCATTTAGTTGTCTACAGAACTTTAGGAAAGTCATTAAATTTCTCTGGGCTTTGGATTCCTTATCTGGAAAAATTTGAAAAATGCATGCCTTTATAATTATTATAAATGTTGGAATAATGTATTTAAAGCTCATGACAGTGTGACTGATAAAAACTGGCTATTCAATAAATATTAACTTTTACCATAAAAATTTTACATAAAATTCAATAAAAACTAAAATCTCAATGACCGGAGAGCTACAATTAAAAAAAAAAAAAGATCTTCCCAATGTTAGGGCATAATAGCCACCCCTAAATTCATTTAAAATAATGTTTCTAGTTCGTTATGGGAACCTACTACATTTCTACCTGGTAATCTTGTTAAAAATGAAGATATTATGATTTAGTAGGTCTAGGAGTTGTCCCATCCTAGACCTACTAAATCAAAGTATCTGGGGGTGAAATTAATTGCTACATTGTTTAATAAATTATATTCTTATTGGGAACCTCAAAGGCCCTCTTCAGTTACTGAGTTATAAATCCATCGAGAAATATGAAAAAGGATTCAAGATATTACTTTGATTAATTTTAAGAGTTAGGTTGATAGAGGTAGTTTATATATGTGAGTGAGCCTCTTTTCTAGTTCTGAGCCCCTGAATTAGAAAAGCATCCTCTCAGTGACAGGCTCTGCTGGACCAGGAAGGCATCACCACAAGGCTGCTGAACGATAGAATGGAGGAAGAGGGAATGCAAGCTCTCGAAAGACATCTGGATCCCATGAGGAAGTGGCATAATCACTTGGGCTAATGTGCCATATTCCTCCTTTCAAAAATCACTAGGGAGCTATGTCATTTCCTACTGATAAACAAAGAGTAGGGGTACAGGCCAGGAATACCACTCTAATTTATATCCTTCCACATGAAAAGAAACTTCATTGTGAGAAAAGGCAACACTTATATACATCCTGAGCAATTCTTATGCACATACATTTAAGACTCACTGATTTTTTAAATCATTTTTTATTTTGCAATTGTAGTTAACATATAATATTATATTAGTTTCAGGTACACAATATAGTGATTAGACATTTATATAACTTACAAAGCAATCATCCTGATAAGTCTAGTACCCACTTGGCTCCATACATAGTTATCGCAATATTATTGACTATATTCCCTATGCTGTACTTTACATCCCCATGACTATTTTTAACTGCCCATTTATACTTCTCAAACCCTTCCTGTTTTGCTCCTCAACCCATCTCCCATCTGTCAGCCATCAAAATGTTCTCTGTATTTGTGAGTTTGTTTCTGTTTTGTTCATTCATTTATTGTTTTTTTAGACTCCACATATAAGTGAAATCATATGGCATTTGTCTTTTTCTGTCTGACTTACTCCACTCAGCACAACACCACCTAGTTCTATCCATGTTGTTGCAGAAAGACTCACTGGTCTTGATCTACATTTCTGTTCCGTGACTCTCCATAAAGAATCTCCAGTTTAACCCTAACATAGACTAAATGACATTATATGCCTGAAATGTTTGCAGGGGTTGAGTGTTCCAGTAAAGGTGGAGCCAATGCAACACTGCTGCTGATTATGTGTAATAATCTCTCCTATTGCTAGGGCACCAGTGACTGCTCTATCCTTCTCTCAGAATTGTGAGGGGCCATGGCAAATGAGGGCTTGACATGTTCTTGTCACTTAACTAAAATCTTAAAGAATATGAAAAATAAGAATAGAAAAAAAATTAACATGTACAAGAAATAATAGATATGAAAGAAATAATTATTAAGAAATTACATGGAAAAATCCAGATAATCATTCTTTATCACCTAAAAGCCATAATATACCAAGGATGTACTTATAGTTTCTCATTTATGGAACTCTTCTTGTGTATAATGCTTGTGTATAAAGAGCATATTATGACTACCATTACCACTGCTCTCATCAATATTACTAATGATATGAGTTGCAAAAAAGATTATTTTCTTTTTGAAAAATAAAACCCAGAAATGGGAGCATTTTAATTGTCTGGAAAAGATAAGGAAATGAGGGAACTACATATTTGTTATTTCCAACACCATCTCCTCCACTGACTAGAATTCCTTCACTAGTAGACAAGTATGAATTATTTAAAATAGAGTTTTGCTAGTTTGGCTGAGTACTCAGTTCCAAGAAGATATTTGGACCATCTCTAATAAAGGATTAATCTAAAACATGTAATAAATAATTATAAATGGGCAAATGAAATAATTAGCTTATAAATAATTAGTTTATAATTAGAAATAATTAAAGAAAATTGAATGCCTAATATGTATATGTATATTTATTGATAAATAAATAAAAATAAAGATAAAATATCAGCTTGTATGTATGTAATTGGAAAAAATAAATTTGGACAATATCAAGTGGTGGTAAGCATGTGAAGAAATTTTATCCTCCGTCTCATTGCTAATTGTCATGAGAATTAGTGCAGCCCTTTTGGAGAGCAATTTAGTAGTGAAATTAAGTTTAAAATGTCCTGTGCTTCAACAATTTTCTTATGGATTTTTCCAAAGGGAAGATTTGTGCAAATATCTTTCTGAAAGCCAAACTGTACAAAGGTGAAGTACTTCGTTGAAGTGCTATTGATGGTAGCAAAGAGTTGAAGACAACTTAGATGACCATCTTATAAGGAATAAAGAAGTAAATATGGAATATGCACAAAAAGAAATAGTATACAGGAGAATAAACTAAATTTAGGTGTAGAAAGGTGGGCAGATTTCAAAACATGGTGCTGCAACGATAAAAGATAAACAAGAAATTAGCAGCAAAATAAAATTTATATACATTTAAAAAATACACAGACTATAATGTTATATATTTTTATGGATATACATATAAGAAATAAGGGCCCCCTGAATAGACATGCCTTAAATACGTGAATATGCTGTCTTAGTGGAGAAAAATAAAAGTGAGTAAAAGAAATGCAGAAAAAAGAAAGAACAGAAATGGAAGGAAGGAAGGAAAGAAGGAAGGGAGGGAGGGAGAGAAAGAGGGAGGGAGGAAGGAAGGGAGGGGAGAGTCGTGTCAACTAATGATGGCTCCTGCAAGGAATACAAGGTGTGATTGATGTAATCTGCATCTGTGGATCACAATACATAATTACACATTATAAATTATATAAAACTATAAATAAAATAAAGATCCACTTGCATTTCTTAATACACTACCTCCCAATTTTCCACTAAAATACCAATGTGAGCAAAGAAAAAAAAAAAACAAAAAAAAATATAGAAAACTATTGCCAGAATCTGGAAGGAACTACTAACTCTTAGGCCAAAGAAGGTGAAATATGCCTATATTATGGACTGGTCATGTCTGGCTTTGTAAGAAAGAGCATTTTCATGTTTGGTTTTATAAGACAGAGCATTTTTGTTCACCTGAAAGAAGTTATAAAGGATTTTTTTTTGAATTTAATTTTATTATTAGTTTCAAGTATAACATTGGTTAGACATTTATATAATTTATGAAATGATCCCCCTGATTGCTCTTTCTCTCCTCTAGCTCTCCACCTAGCCATTACATTAATGCTAATTGTATTCCCTATGCCATGCTCCCCATCTCCATGACCATCTGTCAACTACTAATTTGTACTTCTTTAACCCTTCACCCCATTCTCTCAGCCCCCCAATCTTTTGCATCTCTGGCTGTCACCAGATTGTCCTCTATATTTATAAGTCTGTTTTTGATTAGTTTGTTCTTTTTGTTCCTTAGATTCCGCACATAAGTGAAATCATATGGTATTTATCTTTGTCTGATTTACTTATTTCATCTCTAGGTCCATCCACGTCATTGCAAATGGTAGAATTTCATTTTTTTGATGGCTGAGTAATATTCCATTGTATATATGAACCATAACTTCTTTATCCAATTGTCTGTTGATGGGCATTTAGTTTGCTTCCATATATTGGCTATTGTAAATTGTGCTGCCATGAACATAGGGGTGCATAGATCTTTACAAATTATTGTTTGGTTCTCTTTGGATAAATACCCAGCAGTGCAATTGCTGAGTCAAAAGGTATACCCATTTTTTAATTTTTTGAGAAACCTCCACACTGTTTTTCATAGTGGCTGTACCAATTTGCAATCCTACCAACAGTGTATAAGAGTTCTTTTTCTCCACAGCCTCTCCAACACTTGTTTTTCTTTGATTTATTGATGACAGCCATTCTGACAGGTGTGAGAATGGTTTTAATTTGTGGTTTTAATTTGCGTTTTTGTGATGATTAGTGACCTTGAACATCTTTTCATATGTCTATTAGCCATCTGTATTTCCTCTTTGGAGAAATATCTTTCCAGGTCTTCTGCCCATTTTTTAATTGGATTGTTTTTGTTGTTGTTGAGTTGGATGCATTCTTTATATTTTGGATATTAACCACTTATCAGATATATCATAAGTGAATATCTTCTTCCATTCAGTTGGTTGTTTGTGATTTGTTGATGGTTTCCTTTGCTGTACAAAAAATTTTTAGTTTGATGTATCCCACTTGTTTATTTTTGTTTGTTTGTTTCTCTTGCCTGAGGAGATATATCTGAATAGAAATTACTGTTAGCAATATCAGAGAGTTTACTGTCTATGTTTTCTTCTAGAAATTTTATGGTTTTGGGTCTTACATTTAAGTCTTTAATCCACTTTGAGTCTATTCTTGTATACTGTGTAAGAAGGTGGTCCAGTTTATTTTTTTCTTTTGCATGTGGAAAGGGGTTTTGACCTGCCTGCCAACCTTGTCCCCCACCCCTGGCTTCTACTTGAATGAGCAGGATGCATATCAAGCAGAAAATTGGGCCATTCTCCCTTGATCACAAAGGAACTGATGATAGAGATGATTAGAAAGTCATTTCAGATCCTACGTTCTATATCAGAGGCAATCAAGAAGCGAATAAGAAATTATCTGCTGCAGCATTATTTGTAATAGTAAAAAACTGAAAGTTATCCAAAGGCTTAATAGTCAGGGGATGGTAAGATAAATTACATCAGAACCATAGAGTAGCATATTATATACCCATTATAATCATGTTTTTGAAGAATACTAAAAATATAATAAAATATTTATAATATTAAGTGAAAAGTATAAAAAAATTATAAAGTATGGCACAGTTTTTATTTAAAAATTTAAAAAGGTCTGTGTATGTACCCAGTATTGGTACATTGGTAAATATACCAAGATATCGACAGTAGATTTCTTTGGATGTTAGGAATCATCAATGGTTTTTATTGTCTGCTTTTCTCTATTTCTTGAATTTTTAAATAATGAATAGCAGTTTTTATAAAATAAAAATAAAATAAAAATACAAATAAAAAATAAAATAAAATAAAAATAAAAAACAATAGTAACTAATACTAATTGCTTGCTCTGTGCCAGGCACAGCTCTAAGTACTTTATATGTATAAACTATTTCTATCCTCACAACAGATCTATGAAGCAGGTATTGTAAGTGCATCTATCTACCTTGTTCTTAGAGTTGCCTGAGACAGAAGGTGAGCAAATTACTCCATGGCATTTTGGTTCTAGAATCTGAATACTACCACTATACATACTGTCTCCGAAGTTTCCTTGTTGTAAACCTAGAGATAAAGGTTAGTGCAACTTAATAATGTGAGATGATGGTTTCTTAATAAAAACTTTGTGACCAGGGAGGGAAATAATGGGAAAAGGGTAAACAAGAGCCTAAAATCAGGAAAACCTTTTTCAAAATAGTGCCCTCAGTTGTAGAGTCAAGTAACACATACACAGTTGTTATAAGGAGGGAATAGAATTAGCTTAGTTTAGTTTTGTTTTGTGTGCTTCTGCTGAGAAGTGAATATGAGGAGCAAAGAGACATATTATTTCTGTGGTTAGCCACACAAGAATCTGTGGAGCGGTATGCTTTATTAGACACTGATAATGGTTTTTGAAGGGAGAACTAGTGGAAGTCCTGCTTTGAAGAGAGCAATGAAGAAGGCACAGCTCTTCACCCTTTGGTTGACTCTCAGATAGCAAGTCTTCATCTCCAGTGAGATCTCAGTATTAAGATGGACCACAAAGACTATGGGTCCCAAGCTCCTAACTCATTTCTACACATAATAAATCTTTGTTAAGTTGCTCATGTTTTTTGGTTCATTCATTTGCAATTTCATGATGTAAATTCCCAATGTGTTAGGGTTTTCCAGAGAGACGGAACCAATAGGATATGTAGATGGATATAGATGTGGACATAGATATAGATAGATAGAGATATAGATAGGGATATAGAGATAGAGATAAAGACAGAGACAGAGATAAAGATAGATATATGAGATTTATTATAGGAATTGGCTTACATAGTTATAGAAGCCAAGAAGTCCCCAGATCTGCTGTCTTCAAGTTGGAGAATCAGGAAAACCAGTAGTGTAATTCACTTCCAGTCTAAAGGCCTGAGAATTGGGGGGCTGAAAATGTAAGTCCTGATCTGAATCCAAGAGCTTGTGAACCAAGAATGCTGATGTTAAAGGGTAGGAGAAGATGAATGTCTTAAGCTCAAACAGAGGAAGGGAAGAAGGAAGGAAGAGAGAGAGAGAGAGAGAGAGAGAGAGAGAGAGAGAGAGAGAGAGAATTTGCCCTTACTTTGCTTTTTTTTTTCTTAGTATCCTCAGTAGATTGGATAACACCTGCACATTGGTGAGGACAATCTTCATATTACTCAGTCTTCAGATTCAAATACTAATCTCTTCCTTAAATACCTTCACAGACAACCTAGAAATAATGTTTTCTCAGCTATCTGGGTATTTCTCGGCTCAGTCAAGTTGACACATAAAATTAACCATTGCACCCAGTAAATGTTAGGGTCCTAACTGCTTGCCATTAATACCCAAATAATGATTCATGGTCAGGGTTTAAATTCATATATTATTCCTTAAGCACTTAGGTGTAACTGAAAAGGTTTCTCTGATCACCATGTATTTCGTGCTCTAACTCTGTCAGCTGTGAAAGTGCTGCCCCATCATCTTTTTCGCTTATATCCCAGACCATTTCTATTTGCTTCGAGTTCTGATGCTGGGTCTTTTACTGCCACAAGAACCTGATTAAACTTTTAGACATTTCAGTGCGGCTGTAGGCTCTTGTCACACTAACCTGTTAGGCTGCCCTTCTAAGTACTTTTTCTCCCATGTTGTGGTGAATTGGGGGATCTTATTTAGCATTGATTAAATAGTAAATAGCTAATTACTCAAAGTAGCTATTTACATATTGAATTTATTTTTCTTGGCATCTTTAATGTCTGATTAACATTTTCTTCCTACAGCTGGAAGGTAGTTACCAGAATAAAACATTCCCTTATTTAATCTCAAGTGGAATATATGGTAAGTGTGATCATTTTAATTTGTGTCATTTATTAGCAGGAAAGAGGTATCGTACAGGTGGGACGCTCCATCACACACCAATTAGCAGGTGGCTTAGAGGACAAGAGGGAAAACTCCTTCACCAAGGGGATTATAGATGTCACAGAAGTAGAAGTTCAGCTGTGGGAAAAATAGAGGAAATGACATTGGGATGCCTGATTTTGGAGACTGGGGACAGAGCTTAAAGCAATAATGATAACACTATACAGATATCCTAAGAGAATACTCAAAATAGAAAGTCTGGCACCCTCTATGTAGAAATCACAGTTTCTTTGTCTAATCACACAAAAACTATAGAAAGTTAGAGCTAAAGGAGATCTTACCGAGCCAATTAAAGTGTATTATATAGATGAGGGAACTGAGGCACAGAGAAGTCTTGCCTCAATGCAGTTTAAGTTAGTACCATGGACAGATGTGAAACCCAAGCCTGCCGTCTCCTAATCCATTTCATTTTTTAAGAATGGTAGCATTTTTTACCTTCAATATGATTTTCTCAGTTGACCCTCTGATGGACCATATTAGGGTATTCTACTACATTGCATGTTTTAAAAAGAGGTTGTGACAGGCTTGTGGAAAGGGAGAGGGAGAGGGAGAGGGAGAGGGAGAACAGAATAAGGTCTCAAAGCAGTTCATGGTTTAGAATTTGGAAATATCTTTATGAGAAAGTGAAATTAAGGACAGAAGGAAGAAGGTGTTGGCTTTGCTAGGGAGCAGCACTGTAGTTCACTGTTCATCTCATTGACCTGTTGAGCTTCTTGCTTCATTTGTTCTTCGGTTCCTGGTAGCCAATAGTTTTATATTGAAAGGATTTGAATTAGGATTAACTCAGAGCTTAGTTTATGGCCTACCTAAACCATAGCTGTTTATTGTCACCCCTAGCCCACGTGGAAAACTAAAATATTACAAAGCATATACTAATGTTGGTATATAATAAGTACTCAATAAATATTTCTTGATTGAATAAATGAATGCAGAGCTTCTTTTTATGATTATGCAAATTGTGCCCTACACAGAAGGCCCAGCCAAGGGGCACAGGAGGGAGTTGAAGCTCATCTTGCCCTCTGGTTGCCAAACCAGGTTCCCTGGCTGGTGACCGATTCCACCCTGGAGGAGATGCAGTTTCCTAGTTGTTCCACCTATTCTTTTTAGTTAGCAAAAAGGCAGTATACACGCAAATTGCAGCCTCAAAGGAGCATATGAAACCTGTGATGAAAGGAGCCAGGACTGACTATGAAGCTCATATCCTGCTAAGTCGCCTTTCGAAGTGCTGCTATGGCAGCGGTAGCACCTAGTAAGTGGAGGATTAAGACAAATGTCTGGAAATTGTTCATAATTTCTTCATGTCCATGTGTTATTCTTCTTCTGTGAACTCATGATGTTCTTAGAGTTGGTACCATATCATGTGACAATTAATAAGAGGATCTCTCTTATTTAATATATAACATTCTCTCTTTAAGGTTTTCAAATGAATCTTTTACTATTGTGTAATATCTTTGAAGGCATTGATGCAATATATCTCTGTATGAACATATATTAAAAATTCAACAAATAATTGTTTAATCATATAAACAAACTAGATTGAAAGATTCTTGGAATTAAAAAGTACATCAATCTCTTTAGTTTCCAGCATTGAATGTAGAATAAATTTTATAATGCTTTGAGGAAGTATGTTGGACCTACTGACCATCATTGCTTCTGGAGGTTTTTGGAGACTCCAACATTCTTCTCTGGGTTGATGTATTTGAGGCTGATTTTCCTTCATATGCGGCAGATTTTCTAATGGGGTTCAGCTACTTAGAGGTGAATAGATGGATTCTCTACCTTCACTTTCCACCCTGCTCTGTGCAATGGGAGGCTGACTCATATGAACAAACAAGCTCCCATGCCCTCTGGCTTCTGGTTGAGCTCAGACAGTGGAGAGCCCTGGTAGGAGATTAGAGGAAGAAGGCTGAGGTCTGGCTATTTATTCCTCTAGCTTCCTCTCTGAGAAGTTGCTTCAAGGTTGTCTGTGTCTGTCCCTCAACCTAAATTTTCGGGGCCTCATGTGGCCTTTTAATCACTACTTTCTTCTTTTAAGTACCAATGGCTACTCCCTCATCTCACTCCATTTGCTTCAGGAGTGATAGTGGCTCTATTGTTATTTCTAACAGGTTATTGAGGTATTCCTTATTTTTATTCTACATCTTGCCCACATCTTTGTTAAAAGTTCCTTTATTATGCCTTCCTCAAATTACCTTAGTTTGAGTATGCCAGCTGTCTCATCTTGGACCCAATTCCCAACTAATTAACATGATGCTAAAACATAAGTAAAAATTACAAAGCAGCTGGAATGCCCTCCCTCCACCTTTGTCCTACTTGATTGCTCTCTTTAAAAACCCTTTAACTCGGTCTTCTGGCTTCTCTCATTTTTCACTCCATTTTCACCCTTTGCATCTTGGCTTACCAGCTTTTTTTATGTTACCCTCAACTTTAAAGTCTGGTGCAAATTTATCTTCTTCACCTAGGCTCAGTCATATTGGAATGATTTTGCCTTCCTTCCATGTGTTCCTGAAGGACATTCCCAGAATTCCTTGGGCCTGCTTTCTTCATGAGACCAACCCTTGAAGATAGCTTTCTGACAAGTGACAACTTTATTAAGAGTGAGTAACTCATATGCCCCTTTTCTTATTTACCCTTTTCTTATTTATGATAGGAAAATTATTGCAAATGAACCCACCCTCTCCTATTTATGAGAAAACCAGTCTCTCTTATATAGCATCAGCTGAAACTTCAATCTATTCCTTGCCACTCAGAGTTGGTATCTTGGCATACATATTTTACAAAGTTACTGGCCCTTCCTTAGTTTAACAGAGTAATAACACTGACAGATGAATTCCTTAAGTTTGGGACCTTGGGTTATATAAAATTAAATGAGTTCTCTGATGTTATCAGTTCTAAAAATCAAAGTTTTGTTGTATTTACATAAAATGAAGGTTCATTAAATTTTATCTTCTTTTTATTCTATCCCCATAATGGTATTATAAATTTTCTTCTCCTGAAATTCTTAATGATTTAAAATATATTCTTTAAGATCTACTGACAGTGTTCTGAAATATGGAAATGCAGCCCCTACTATAGATTTTTTTTTTTTTCACTAAAGGTCTGGCTGCTGCTGTTTTAGATTTGTCTTGAAATCTGTGCATGTAAACACTAAATGCTGAGACATGGTGGATAAAAATATGTATGTCTCTCTGTCTGCATGTCAGGGGAGAGACCTTGCTCAGGAAATATTCATGTGAAAGTAAAAGGCTGTTGGTAAATCAGGGCTCATATGCTCCTTAAATGTCAAGTCAAAATCAATAATAGCATGGAGACTTTATCTTATGTGAATAGAATATGAGAATTAGACACTCTGTAGTATAGACATCTGAAGATAATGAATAGAGGAGTAATTGATCAAGACCTATCAATAAAACATATGGGTGATTTTGAGTTCAATACTAGTAATTGCTAGACATTCAAGAGTGGATCTCTGACAGATATGAAGATAAAGAATTTTTTAGAGACCTCCTTGAAGAGAATATGAGTTGTAATTGCCCTCTGAGAGGTTATATGATTCAGAAAATGTCTTCAGATACCTTATTAGATTGTTTTCCCCATTAGATGCTAAGTTTCATGAAGGCTGAGACCACAATGGTCTTCTGCACCATGTGATCCCAAATATTTTTTAAAATGAGAATGAACATATGAAAGGATGGATTGATTGATCTCTCCTACTTAGATCTCCTCTGATTGTATTTTGGATTCCTTAGATAGTATGGAATCCAGATGTTATCAAAAATGAGGGAACGTACCTGTTTTTTTTTGTAGGCTTTTAGAAGGACAGGTGAGAAACATATACATACTCTCACAAACATACACAGGGTGGCGGGGGGAGGGAGGGGAAAGGAGGAGGAGAGAGTCAGAGAGAGAGAGATGTCAGGTACTCAAGGAAAAGTTTGCTTTACTTAATGGAAAAATATATTCTTGGTAAATGAATTGTTACTAAACTAAATGAAGCTACTTAAAATCAAGGGTCATTTGACAAATTCATATAGCATGGTGATTCTAAACTAAGCCCAGGTGTCATCTTATTTGCTTGTTTTCTCAATGTGTGAAAAACACTCAGAGCACTCACAGCATGGCCAGTGACAAGGAGTCACCTGGTTGGAGAAAATGTTCAAATCCACAAATTGCAGAGCCCTACTTCTTTAATGAAACAAAAATCTATGTTCTTTGGTTTACAAATTTAGAACTTTGAGAACTGGATTTTCATGAAGGGCTTATTCATGACTTTAAAAAAACTTTTTGAATGAGTTGATTGAGGTAGAAAGGATGAAGATAAAATAGATATGAGGATCAAGTAGGGACATACTAGCCCCTATCGGTCTTCTGAAATCATTGTAGAGAGCAGTAGCTCAGATGGCCAAATCAATAATTTTCCAAAAATTTTTATTTAGCTCTGGAACACATGGTTCTTGGAAACAGTCTGTTGTGACACTTAAGTATTCCCAGTGTGTCAGGGCTTTGCCTTTGTGGAGAGGAGAGTAGGTTCTAAAATGAAAGAGAATTGGAGCTTGACACCTTAGATGGCTGGGACATGCCTCCATTTCAGAGGACTGCTCTGTAATGGTGCAGGACAACATTGCTGGCAATAGGCAACTATAGCCTGCCACAGATGCTACTCTGCATATGGCTGCCTTCTCAACTTTCAAGAAAACAGGTTACTGAAACCCACCTACCTGTCCTTCATCAGCTGGTGTGTACAGTACACATAAGCTGTTGGGAGCAAAACAGAATATCCTGAAGGGGAAGTAAATTGATGCTTTGTTCTTAGGATGTTACATAACTCTCACCTTTGGGATGTTAGAAACATCATGTTTCCCAAATACTTCTCACTTTGAAACATATACCCTGGCCATACTGAGGCCTTTGGGGCTCCAACTTTTCCTTTTTGACTTTTCATTCTGTTTTACCATTACATAAAGTGTGAATTTAGGAGCTTGGCTGTCTCAGACAAGGCAGCTTTTGAGTCATCAGAGTGGCTGAAAGCCAGTTCTTCTCCCCTCCTTCACTGAGGCTCTGAAATTAACTACATGCTGCCTGTGTAGGGTTGAAAGGGGGAACTGTTCCCGACATGGATTAGGACTCTGGGACCCCTTTGCTTTATCATCTGGCAGCTTTCCCCACTCTGGTCTCCCTTTATACTTTTTGCTCCCACAAGTAATTCAAGTTAAAAAAATATGAGGGAAATTGAGGATCCCATCTACATACAAATGAGGCAAATTGAACTTAGTATTTCATGTTACCGAGTACTTTCAGTTTGGTTTTGAAGTATTAAATTTGTTCTTTCTGTTTTCCGTCTTGTTACTCTTTTGACCCTTCTTTCATTCCAGTTCCTGTAGGAGAAGATCTGGTGAATTTAGTGTACTTTCTCTAACTACTCTAAGGCTGAGCTAGCTGCCTTCTGGAGAAATAAAATGACTTCTTATTTAGGCACTACAAACTTTGGAAAGTCTTCAAGATCACCTTCACTCTGACACCAGTTTCAAGTTTAGGTATTACTAAGGCCACCCCTGGGTTCAATAGTTGCTAGATGGATTCACAGAGCTCACTGAAAACTGCCATATTCACAGTTATAGTTTATTACAGCAAAAGATTCAGATTACAGTCAACCCAGGGAAGAGGAGCATAGTGCAGGGTCTGGGAGAATCGCAAGCAAGGAATTTCCAGTTATTCTTTCTCAGTGGAATTGTGTGGACAGCATTTACTTCTCCCAGAAACAGTGTGTGATGACATGCATAGACTACTGACAACCAGGGAAGCTTGCCTCAGCCTTAGGGTCCAGAGTTTTATTGGGGCTCAGTCATATAAACATGGTTGACCACTAGTGTGTCTGACCTTAGACTTCAGGCACTTCAAAAGTTTAACTGATACTATAAATCATATTTTTAGCATAGACTATCTGGCATGCCCCACGTTTGTAAACAGACACTCTTATCAGGCAGAACATTCCAGAGGTTTAGAGATTATATCCTAGGAGCCAAAGGCAAAAGACAAACCTGTCTTTGGTCAATATTAATCCTTCCCTGCTTAGGTACTTTGTGCCTAAGGTTGAAAATGTTGTCTGGTTATCTAGCTGCTTCTCTAATTCAACTGTTATCTGCCACTTATTTTGTTTCCTCTTTATTTCTACTCCTTCACCCTAGCCTCTATGGTGAAATGTTTTTGGTCTTTCCCAGCTGTTAGAATTTTTATTTTGTAACCAGAAGAAGTTTTTAAGTTTAAGATAAATGAGGATTTTGGGTCTCCTTCTTGACAACGTTGCTTCCGAGTGGGATATTACAAAGGGAAGCCTGAATTCTGTCACACATGCAAACCCTTATTAGCAGACAGGCAAGAAATAAATATTAAAAAGATAGCAAAAATATTTTTTAAAGTCAATAAAGTTTTAGCTCTCTGTCCTTTTAAGGCATTCTGCCAACCTTGAGCAAAAGAATCATTTGAGGCAGATGTGAAAGTGTTCTAGCTTTGTAATTCAGATAAATAATTAGGTGACAGAATCATTTAGAATCTGAACACAGAAGCCAGTGTCCTAGGCCCAGGGTACCCTTTCTGAAGGTTGTAGGTTGCCATTGTGCTCAGATTCTTACATTCTGTCCAGCGAAGTCAGAGGTGCCTATATGATATTCTGTCAGTCTTGAACTCATTTCACCCATGAAAAACCATTTATACTAATTATAAAGCCCTCTAGTGATGGTAAAGCCTTTAAGAGAGTTGATGCTGATAGTTCGCTGGAGCAAGGACCCTTGGTTATCCTTTCAGATGTTAACTAAACACTCTATAGTGAGTATCCAAGTTAGAATGTGTCACATCTTAACTAATTATATGTAAGATACGCATGAACACTAACCTGTGATTATAACATACTATCTATGATGAAATATTTTAAAGTACACTTTAGACAATGGAAAAAGCCCTTCTAGAAAAAGCTGTTTCTTTAGGTTCTCTGATTTCAAAAGTTTCACATGAATCCTTTGATTTTTTTTTTTTTTTTTTTTTTTTAGAAATCTTCCGATTTTGTCATATCTCCTTTGTCTGACAATAACTTCATTAGCCCAATTTGGGCTCCTCCTGCACAGGTCCTAGGACATATATACAAATGGGAAAGTATTGCTTATTCAGACAAAGTTGGTGGGTTTTCCTCAAAACATTTAAAACATTCCAGATTTATAGCTTCTCTCTATTCATTCAACAAATTTTTATAAAAGCCTACTGCTTGTTAGCAGTTTGTTTGTTTGTTTGTTTGTTTGCTTGTTTTTAAGGACAGTGATTCTTAGAGTGGTCCATCATCCCCTGTGGTCTCCAAAACACTTTCAGAGGATCTGCAAGACCAAAACCTTTTTTCATTATAACTAAGACATCATTTGTTTGTCACACAGTGTTAACATTTGCAATGGTTTTATAAAAGCAATGGAGAGTAAAACTTTTGGCATCTTAACATTAATCAAGACAGTGACACCAAACTGAAGAGTGGT
The DNA here is from genome assembly GCA_028627145.1 of Eidolon dupreanum. Lineage (NCBI taxonomy): Eukaryota > Metazoa > Chordata > Mammalia > Chiroptera > Pteropodidae > Eidolon > Eidolon dupreanum. The sequence goes on along the minus strand of CM053502.1, from coordinate 65,744,121 downwards.
CACTATAGTGTTCAGAGTTAAAAAAAAAAAAAAAAAAGTTACTTTCTCTTAAAGGTGTCTTGACTGAAGCAATATAATTTATTAATTTTATTAACTCGACCCTTGAGTAAACATTTTTCTACTATTTTGTGTGACAAAATGTGAAGAATACATAAAACATTTTTGCCTTATATTGAAGTATGAAGGCTATCATGAGGTTGAGTTGTAGGCTGAACTACTGGCTTTTTTTTGCAAAGAATACCATTTTTTCTTGAAAGAGACACTGATACAAAACTATGATTGTTCAGATTTGAGTATTTGATGGATATTTCATTGAAGATGTTAATTCAAGAACATAGACTACTATATTTCTTGCTTGGGATAAAGTTGGAAATTTTGGGTAAAAATTTAAGAGTTTGAAAACTTGTATTTACTTTTGTAAGCTTGAAAATTTTCCAATTCCTAAAGATTTTTCTGTTGAGCTCAAGAGCGATATTAACAAATGTGACTTTTTGATATTATATAGTGAAATGTGTGAAGATTTGGAAGATTTGTGTAACTCAGTAAATCAATATGTAAGGATCAATGTATGATGTCACAAAATTATGTGTAGTAAAAAAAATCATTCAGTGTGCAATAGAACAATAGATTTTTATGTAGTAGAGTAAAAATGTTCACTTAGATAATTTAAGACCCCACATTGTAACTGAACTTTAAAAAACTTCCACTTACTGAATTTTGGTTTAGTTTCAAAAAACAAGATCTACAATTATCTGAGAAGGGCTATTAAATTATTCCTTCTTTCCTCAAGTATATATCTTTGTGAAGGTGGATATTTTTCATATATTTCAGCAAGAGCCATCTCTCAACATACTGAATATAGACCCACATGTGAGAATTCAGCTGTTTCTATTAAGCAAGACATTAAAGAGATTTATAAAAATGTAAAACATTGCTGTTCTTCTAATAAAATATTTTCTTTAGAAAAAATATTTTTAATAAAAATATGTCATTAAAATAATGTATTTATTATCATTCATTTTGAATAAGTAAATGAATATGTTTGAATTTTTTGTTTTAATGCCTAATATAGTAAATAGGGACAGATATAACTCATATAAGCAAAACCCTTTGGGGCCTGGATAATTTTTAGGTATGTATTGTTATCCTGGGACCAAAAACATTTTTTATAATATTTTTGATAAAGTATAGTTGGTATATAATATTATATTAGTTTCAAGTATACAACATAGTGGTTCAAGATTTATATACCTTATGATATGCTCACCACATTACATCTATTATCCATCTGTCACCATGCAAAGTTACCACACTATTATGAACTATATTCCCCTTCACCTTTTCACCTATCTCCACTCCTCTCCCTCTGGTAATCATCAGTTTGTTCTTTGTTTCTATGAGTCTGTTTTTGTTTTGTTTTGTTTGTTTTGATTTTTAAAAATTCCACATGTAAATTTATGTAATATTTGTCTTTCTATGACTTATTTCACTTAGCACAATACCCTCTAGGTCCATCCATGTTGTCACAAGTGAAAGATTTTATTCCTTTTTGTTGCCATGTAATATTCTATTGTGTGTGAATACATATATCATATCTTCTTTATCTATTCATCTATTGATAGACAGCGAGGTTGCTTCCATATCTTGGCTATTGTAAATAATGCTGCAATGAACATAGGCATGCATATATCTTTTTAAGTAAGTGTTTTTGTTTTCTTTGGTTGGGTATCCAGAAGTGGAATTGCTGGGTCATATGGTGGATATATTTTTAGTTTTTTGAGGAACCTCCATACTGTTTTTCACTGTGGCTGCACCAATCTGGAGCCCCAATAACAGTGCATGAGAATTTTTTCTTCTCCTCATCCTCAACAACACTTGTTATTTGTTGACTTTTTGATAATAGCCATTTGGACTGGTGTGAGGTGGTATCTCATTGTGGTTTTGATATGTATTTTCCTGATGATTAGTGATATTGAGCAGCATCTTTTCATGTCTGTTGGCCATCTGTGTGTCTTCTGTGGAGAAATGTCTCTTCATGTCCTCTGCCCATTTTTTGATCTGATTGTTTTTGTTGTTGTTGTTGTTGTCGTTGTTGTTGTTATTGAGTTCTATGAGTTCCTTATATGTTTTGGATATCAACCTCTTATCAGACATATCATTTGTGAATATATTCTCCCATTCAATAGGTTGTCTTTTTATTTTGTTGATAATTTTCTTTGTTATGCAGAAGCCTTTTAGTTCAATGAAGTCCCATTTGTTTATTTTTGTTTTTATTTCTCTTGCTTGTAGATAGTAAACTATTTGACATCAGTCTTGGTAATATCTTTTTTGGATTGTCCCCTTGTGCTGGGACCAAAATTTTGAAAATATGATTTTAGAAAAAGGAAAGTAGTAGTGGCACCTTGCCATACAACCCTTACAAGTAGAGAGTAGTCAGATTTCTTACCAGTTGATTGTGATTTCATAGAGCAAACATAACTATGTTGTGAAGAGAAACAGTAGACAAGAATAATTGAACAGCATTGAAGAAATTTTTAAGATTTAAAAAATTATTATCTTTACCCTTATAGCAATTTTGAGGAATTTTAGAGAAAAAAAATCTTAACCAAAACGAAGGTGTATAATGTGAGGACAGGTCACCTGCTTCAACTACAATGTTAGATCAGATATCTGGTGAATTTGCTGTGACACCATGGTAATTTACTCTGCAAACTGCATTTACATTTAGAAAAAAAATTCTTGATGTAATTTTTTCTAAAAATCATTTCATGTGTAGGTAATCAACATCAGATATTAGTAAAATAGTTTGTGATTCTGCTTGTTAGAATCATACTCTAATTCTGGTATCCTGCTCTGAGTACTTTATAAGGAATATTGTTTGGATTAGCAATGATTTAGAAAATATTTTTTAGCCACTGGGAATATGTAGGCTATTATATATACTGTTTAAATTACACACAAAAACAGGCTAACATACATACTTAAGGAGAAGTCTCAGGAGATGTATTGTCACATGTGGAAATTCAAAGCAAAATCTTTGAGGTCAATGAACTAAAATTTCTGTACTCACCATCCTTCATTATTTCTTAGAGTTCAAATTTCTTTTTTTTAACTGAGGTATAATTAACACATAACATTATATTATTTTAGCTGTACAACATAATAATTGGATATTTGCGTATATTGAAATGTATCACCATAATAAGTCTAGTTAACATCTGTCTCTATGGAGAGTTACAATTTTTTTCTTGCAGTGAGAACTTTTGAGATCTACTCTCTTAGCAACTTTCAAAGTTGCTAAATTGCCACAAAAAAAAAAAGATTTTTAAAATTTAGAGCTATTTAAAAGAATGCCCTCCCTCCATTTCTTCTCAGTCCAGGTACTTGCTAAGTGTCTTTAATGCATTGTCTTTAATGCCATCTTCTCGGTTGCTGCTCGTGATTGAATCTTACTATATTCTTTGCCTATATTGTTTACCTGAACTTTTCCCTATTGTGTAGCTCCTTCTCCTCACCAACTTGGTGTAAACAGGGGGTGTCATTCTTTTGTGGCATTTGTGTTTGTTATTGTCTTTGACCCTACTCTCCTTCTCTGAGTACTAGGGTAAAAATGGTTTCCTGGTTTTGCTTCTGTCTGGAGGTGGCTATGTATATTTATGTATATTTTGTCTTTAAATCCCTCACAGGTAAAACTTTGGTTTCTCTTAGAAGCTGCCCGACCTTGCTCCCATCCCACACTTGCTTTCAGCGGCTGCATTACACGAACCTGCTGAGCTAAAACACATTAAAATGGCAGACACTGAAAATTTTATGTACTCCTAGAAGCCAGGGAAGCTGGATCAAGGGAAAATATACCCTGTGAAAATTAAGCTAAAGAAAAGATAAAGAATTAGGCTCTTTATTAGTAGTTTTGAATTCTCTGTCTTTGAGTTCTTGATCTCCATTCACGAGTCTGAAGCTGTTAGCACTGTGTTCCTAAATGGTTTATAGTGGGATTGAAATTTATAGGCAAAACTCAAAATGTGCAGAAAAGTAGCTGTATTTCTCCAAAATTGGACTCTACTTGTTAAGTCAATTTAAAATCTCAATCAAGGCATCTTCCTCCCTCAAATATTCTCCCTTCTTATTCCTCAGGACAGTGTGTGGATAGGGGGTGAGAAATGGTATGGCAAGAGGAGGAAGTATTTGTTTTGCAGACTCTCCTTGCTCCTGTGTTCTTATTAGCCTCTGCTGAGATAGTGCCTCTCTCAGGAGCTATGGTTAACAGGCTCTGTTGTTCCTCCTCACTGTGCCGTGACTGCTCCAGTGTGCTGGGGTACCTGTTGACCAAGGAGGTGGCCCATGTCAGTTCTCATGCACTCTTTGAAGCACAATGATGTTCCTCCCTGGCTCCTGGATTTAGACTGAGCATTACGAGATCCCTTTATCTCTTGTGGCAAATGCCTGGCAAAAAATTGTATATTCTAAATTCTTAGCTAATTCTTTACCCATCTTGGGCAGGTGGGTGGAATGGGCAGTCGGAACTTTTCCAAATCTTCTCCATGTCTTGCTTGTATTATGGGAGACTTAAAATAGGTATGTAGGTGGCTTTTTTTAGGCCTTCTTTGCTGGCACCTGCCTTCTAATCAACTCTAATCAACATGTAGGCTGCATGTTCAAGGCAGCAGTGACCATGATGAGCACTATAGTCTGACAGAAGTGAGGGCTCGTTGAGCCCTACTTAACAGGAAGATCACTTTAACATGCTTTGTTTGGGTCCCTGGGAATTAGGAGAAGGGTATTATGAATAAGATCTTTAATGACTCTAATCAGAGGAGCAAGAGTACCTGAAACTTTCTCAAACACAAAGTTCAATATCCATGCATACATTGTAGCCATCATATTTTCTGTATTCTTTAGACCAGCATCACACCTTAATTTTAAGAATTCTAAGTTCCTAATAATCTTGGTAGTTCATCGTAACTTTAAATTTTTAATTTTCCATCATAATGTGTTTTAGTTGTCTACGATTTAGTAATTTACTTTTTAAAAAAATAATAGAAATAATATTTAAGGGCTGGGTATATACATCTGGGAGAAAAATTAATTTCTGATAAACTTACTCACTTGTATTGTTAGTTCCTATATCAATAGTTATAGAAAAATAATTTATCCTGGAGGCAATATAACAAAAGATGTGGTTCAAATAACTATAGCAGAGATTGGTGAAGATATTTAGAAGTTTTAGAAGTTAAATATCTGCTTGGTGCCATCAAAACCTGCAAAGTATAGGGTTTTGTAACTAGATCCTAGCATCTTGTCAGATGCTAGAGTAAGCTGTAGAAATAACTATCTATTTTGATTTAATTATGTTGCTCTCTTACCTTAGTATTCAGGAAGAATATAATTGGGGAGAAATTAATGTGTATACTGAGATAACTCTCTTCAATAACCATAAATTACTCTATATGTATGCATGCATATATTAGCTTTTGTTAGAAATATGGTACTATTATTTCTTTTCTTGCCAGATGGCAGAAAAATAGGAAATGTATTTGAAGTCATGAAAGTTTACATTTGTGAATCTAGGGATACATTTCTACTTCTAAGTTAATAAGGAACTTGATTATTACAATTAAAAAATTAACTATAAGGCAAGAGTTGATTCAGAGCTAGTGTTATGAATATAAGTAACATTTGTATTGCAACATATAGTTTATAAACATCACTTCATTTGATTCTCACAACAACCTTTTGGGGAAGAATTATATTCCTCTTAATTTACTAGTGAATCCAGCTGTTAAGTGCTTTCACAAGGTAAAACTATTTCAACTGGGAAATAAAGCTGGAATTTTCATTTTATAATAATTATTTAGCAAATCAATAATAGATACAATATTTGATAACACAGGTAATAGCATTAAATAATACTAATAATAGATCATCAGGTACATTTATGTATATTCTTTTTGCCAATGTTTTAAAAACACTGAAATAATTTCACTTCAGTAACACAACTTAGTTGTTAACTCAGATTCATTTACTTTAATTTTTCATTAAGAAACTTTCTAATCTACAGAAAAGTAGAGAATAGCTTAATGAACACCCTTATATTCATCAGCTAAATTTAATAATTGTGTACCTTTCACCATATTTGCTTTATACTTTTTTGTTGAAATATCTGAAATAAATTATAGACTTTATGATATTTTACCCCTAAATACTTTAGAGGGCATTCTCCAAAGATAAAGACATTTTCCTCTTTAACCACCTACTTAATCATTATATTGTCACCTTAAGTCCTTAATATTAACTAATATCGCATCCACATTCAAATTTCCCCCCATTAGCCTTTAAATGCCTTTTAATGTTGGTGTGTTCACAGTAGGGTCAAGTTTGTGTTATATTTGGTTGTTGTCTCTTAATAGCTTTTCATTAAAGCCGTTGCACCCTACCTTCTTCCCTTCTCCCTCCCATCCCCATTTCCCCTATGCCATGTACCTGTTGAGTAACCCAGGTGGTTATCCTGTGGAAAGTTCCACCATCTACATTTCTCAGATTGCTTCCTTGTTTAACCTGTTCCTCTGCCATTGCTGTTAACAGAATACAATATACAATTTTGATTAAGCTCATGTGAGACATTTTTAGAAAGACTGTCAAGGGTGAGGCACAGGAGATCAGGTCTGGTTGACCCACCCTTAGTGATGCTGATACTGATTTCTATGTGAAGGTGATCCTCTTTTACTTCTAAAATACTATATTTTTTTGCAGTTTCAATACTTCATAATTAATTTCCATTAATTCTGGACATATACCTATTGAATTTTAGAAGTTATACCTTAAGACATTGCTTAGATTCAATAAAATATTGAGAGTAAGTATTTAACCAATATGAAAACATATATGCTGCTTTGGGGAGTACATTTAATACATCTTTGAAATTAAACTGAAGTTACTGTTACTGCTAATGAGACATTGTTGATTAAAGAAGAAATAGCCACATCTAGGCTACAACATTTCAATTAATTTTTTCCCTTCAGTGACCTTTTTTTTTTTTTTGTACAATCATATTCTACGAGCAACTGTGTATGCACAGCCTACCTTATCGATACTTTAGAGGTCACAAGAGCAAATTCAAAGATTAAAGATTTCCCTCATCTTCATTACTCGTGTGTGTGTGTGCACACACACTCTTCCAAAAAGCTAATTTGAATCTAAGGGAAGCCTTACAATTGATTCCATTTTAGAATCAAGGGAATGTGTGAGTAAACCTGTATAAGGTTAATTAAGATGTATAAAGAAACATCTCTTTCTTCTATATAGGGGTCTTGATGTATTAATACATTTTAAAGTAGTTTCATTTTCACTGAGCTTAACACTTTTAAAGTTCTTTGGTGGAGGGACATGTGGCCTGGCTTCACTGATCTGCAAACACCACCCCCTCTGGGTACTATTATCATCCAGACGGTTTTCTTACTGAGCAGTTATGAAGGTTTATGGCCAAATTATAAACAGGAGAAGAGAGCTTATGTTAATGAGGTCAACACTGTTTCTGTTATGTCTTTGACTTATTAAACAGCCCCCCAAAGGGAATACCTTTTCCAAATGGGCTAAACAGAGAGATAAACTTTTACCAGCTGAAGACTAAACTGCAACTGTACTTAATGATATGGAGCTGTATCTAAATCTTCATGGAACCATATAATGATGCTTATGTCACTGCAACTATTATATTAACATTTATGTAGTTTTATATGTGGTCATTTCTATAAGGATTTCTTTGTGCCAATGAACTTGAAGTGCCATGAGAAAATACCATGCAGAGTGGTTTAAACAACAGAACATTATTTTTT